>OX637863.1:32285319-32330319 GCA_951802705.1 Netelia virgata | reverse complement strand
TTACAGAAAAAAAAATAATAATTTGAAAAAAAAAAAAATTTGAGAAAAAAAAAAAAAAAAAACATTTCGAAAAAAAAAAAAAATTGAAAAAAAAAAATTTGAGAAAAAAAAAAAAAAAAATTTGAAAAAAAAAAAAAAAAAAAAAAAAATTTGGAAAAAAAACTTTCAGAAAAAAAAAAAAAAATTTGAAAAAAAAAAATTTGAGAAAAAAAAACAAAAACAAAAATTAAAAAAAAAAAAAAAAAAAAATTTGGAAAAAAAAAAAAATTTGAAAAAAACCAAAATTTGAGAAAGAAAACGAAAAAAAAAAAAAATTTGGAAAAAAAAAATTTGAGAAAAAAAAAAAAAAATAAATAAAAAAAAAAAAATTTAAGAAAAAAAAAAAAAAAAAATTGGAAAAAAAATTTTTGTTTTTTAAATTACAGAAAAAAAAATAATAATTTAAAAAAAAAAAATTTGAGAAAAAAAAAAAAAAAAAAAAATTTGGAAAAAAAAAAAAAAAAAAAAATTTGGAAAATTTTTTTTTTTTTTAAATTACAGAAAAAAAATAATAATTTGAGAAAAAAAAAAAAAAAAATTTCAGAAAAAAAAAAAAAATTTCAGAAAAAAAAACAAAAAAAATTTGGAAAAAAAAAAAAAAATTTGGAAAAAAAAAAAAAAAAATTTGGAAAAAAAAAAAAAAAAATTTGAAAAAACAATTTGAGAAAAAAAAAACAAAAAAAAAATTTGGAAAAAAACAAAAAAAAAATTTGAGAAAAAAAAAAAAAAAATTGGAAAAAAAAAAAATTGGAAAAAACCAAATGTTGAGAAGAAACAACAAAAAAAAAATTTAGAAAAAAAAAAAAAATTTTTTTTAGTTAAAAAAAAAAAAAAAAATTTGGAAAAACCATTATTTTTTTAAATTACACAAAAAAAATTAAAAAAAAAAAAAAAAAAAAAAAAACTTTGGAAATTTTTTTTTTTTATTTTAAATTACATAAAAAAAAATAATAATTTGAATAAAACAACATTTGAGAAAAAAAAAAAAAATATTTGAGAAAAAAAAAAAAAAAATTGGAAAAAAAACAAAATTTGAGGAAAAAAAAAAAAAAAAAAAATTTGGAAAAAAAAAAATTGAAAAAAAAAAAAAATTTGAAAAAAACAAAATTTGAGAAAGAAAAAAAAAATTTGAAAAAAAAAAAAAAAAAATTTGAGAAAAAAAAAAAAAACATTGGAAAATTTTTTTTTTTTTTTTTAAATTACAGAAAAAAAAAAAATAATTTGAAAAAAAAAAAAATTTGAGAAAAAAAAAAAAAAAAAAAATTTCGAAAAAAAAAAAAAATTGAAAAAAAAAAATTTGAGAAAAAAAAAAAAAAAAATTTGAAAAAAAAAAAGCATTGGCAAAAAATTTTTTTTTTTTTAAATTACAGAAAAAAAAATAATAATTTGAAAAAAAAAAAATTTGAGAAAAAAAAAAAAAAAAAAAATTTCGAAAAAAAAAAAATTGAAAAAAAAAAATTTGAGAAAAAAAAAAAAAAATTTGAAAAAAAAAAAAACATTGGAAAATTTTTTTTTTTTTTTTCAAATTACAGAAAAAAAAATAATAATTTGAAAAAAAAAAAAATTTGAGAAAAAAAAAAAAAAAAAAAATTTCGAAAAAAAAAAAAAATTGAAAAAAAAAAATTTGAGAAAAAAAAAAAAAAAAATTTGAAAAAAAAAAAAAAAAAAAAAAAATTTGGAAAAAAAAAAAATTGAAAAAAAAAAAAATTTGAAAAAACCAAAATTTGAGAAAGAAAAAGAAAATTTGAAAAAAAAAAAAAAAAATTTGAGAAAAAAAAAAAAAAAAAAAATTTGGAAAAAAACAAAAAAAAAAAAATTTGAAAAAAACCGAATGTTGAGAAGAAACAACAAAAAAAAATTTGGAAAAAAAAAAATTGTTTTTTTAAATTACACAAAAAAAAATTCGAAAAAAAAAATTTTAGAAAAAAAAAAAATTTGAAAAAACAAAATTTGAGGAAAAAAAAATAATAATTTAAAAAAAAAAATTTGAGAAAAAAAAACAACAAAAAAAAATTGGAAAAAAAAAATTGAAAAAAAAAAAAATATTTGGAAAAAAAAATATTTGGAAAAAAAACATTTTTTTTTTAAATAACACAAAAAAAAATAATAATTTGAAAAAAAAAAAATTTGAGAAAAAAAAACAAAAAAAAAAATTTAAAAAAAAAAAAAAAAAAATTTGAAAAAAAAAAATAAAAAATTTGGAAAAAAAAAAATTTGAAAAAAACCAAAATTTGAGAAAAAAAAAATAAAAAAAAAAAAAATTTGGAAAAAAAAAAATAAAAAAATTTGGAAAAACAAAAAAAAAATTTGAAAAAAAAAAAAAAAAAAACTGGAAATTTTTTTTTTTTATTTTAAATTACATAAAAAAAATAATAATTTGAAAAAAACAACATTTGAGAACAAAAAAAAAAAAAAAATTGAAAAAAAAACTTTCAGAAAAAAAAAAAAAATTAAAAAAAAAAAAAAAAAAAAATTTGGAAAAAAAAAAATTTGAAAAAAACCAAAATTTGAGAAAGAAAACGAAAAAAAACAAAAATTTGGAAAACAAAAATTTGAGAAAAAAAAAAAAAAAAAAATTTAAGAAAAAAAAAAAAAAAAAATTGGAAAAAAAATTTTTGTTTTTTAAATTACAGAAAAAAAAATAATAATTTAAAAAAAAAAAATTTGAGAAAAAAAAAAAAACAAAAAAAATTTGGAAAAAAAAAAAAAAAAATTTGGAAAAAACCGAATGTTGAGAAGAAACAACAAAAAAAAATTTGGAAAAAAAAAACAAAATTTTTTTTTTAAATTACACAAAAAAAATTCGAAAAAAAAAATTTTAGAAAAAAACAAAATTTGAAAAAAACAAAATTTGAGGAAAAAAATAATAATTTGAAAAAAAAAAATTTGCGAAAAAAAAAAAAAAAAAAAATTTCAGAAAAACAAAAAAAAATTTGAAAAAAAAAATAAATTGGAAAAAAAAAAATAAAAAAAAAAAAAAAAATTTTTAATTAAAAAAAAAAAAAAAATTTGGAAAAAAAACCATTTTTTTTTAAATTACACAAAAAAAAATTTGAAAAAAAAAAAAAAAAAAAAACTGGAAATTTTGTTTTTTTATTTTAAATTACATAAAAAAAATAATAATTTGAAAAAAACAACATTTGAGAACAAAAAAAAAAAAATTTGAAAAAAAAACTTTCAGAAAAAAAAAAAAAAATTAAAAAAAAAAAAATTTGAGAAAAAAAAACAAAAAAAAAAATTAAAAAAAAAAAAAAAAAAAATTTGGAAAAAAAAAAAAATTTGAAATTTTTTTTTTTTTTTAAATTACAGAAAAAAAATAATAATTTGAGAAAAAAAAAAAAAAAATTTCAGAAAAAAAAAAAAATTTCAGAAAAAAAAACAACAAAAAAAATTTGGAAAAAAAAAAAAAAATTTGAAAAAACAATTTGAGAAAAAAAAAACAAAAAAAAAATTTGGAAAAAACAAAAAAAAAATTTGAGAAAAAAAAAAAAAAAATTGGAAAAAAAAAAAATTGGAAAAAAACCAAATGTTGAGAAGAAACAACAAAAAAAATTTAGAAAAAAAAAAAAAAATTTTTTTTAGTTAAAAAAAAAAAAAAAATTTGGAAAAAAAACATTATTTTTTTAAATTACACAAAAAAAAATTAAAAAAAAAAAAAAAAAAAAAAAAACTTTGGAAATTTTTTTTTTTTATTTTAAATTACATAAAAAAAAATAATAATTTGAATAAAACAACATTTGAGAAAAAAAAAAAAAAAAATTTGAAAAAAAAAAATTTGAGAAAAAAAAAAAAAAATTGGAAAAAAAAAAAATTTCAGAAAAAAAAAAAAAAAAAAAATTTGGAAAAAAAAAAATTGAAAAAAAAAAAAATTTGAAAAAAACAAAATTTGAGAAAGAAAAAAAAAATTTGAAAAAAAAAAAAAAAAATTTGAGAAAAAAAAAAAAAAACATTGGAAATTTTTTTTTTTTTTTTTTAAATTACAGAAAAAAAAAAATAATTTGAAAAAAAAAAAAATTTGAGAAAAAAAAAAAAAAAAAAATTTCGAAAAAAAAAAAAATTGAAAAAAAAAAATTTGAGAAAAAAAAAAAAAAAATTTGAAAAAAAAAAAAATTTGAAAAAAAAAAAAAAACATTGGCAAAAATTTTTTTTTTTTTTTTAAATTACAGAAAAAAAAATAATAATTTGAAAAAAAAAAAAATTTGAGAAAAAAAAAAAAAAAAAAATTTCGAAAAAAAAAAAATTGAAAAAAACAAATTTGAGAAAAAAAAAAAAAAATTTGAAAAAAAAAAATTTGAAAAAAAAAAAAACATTGGAAAAATTTTTTTTTTTTTTTTCAAATTACAGAAAAAAAAATAATTTCAAAAAAAAAAAATTTGAGAAAAAAAAAAAAAAAAAAAAAATTTGGAAAAAAAAAAAATTGAAAAAAAAAAAAAATTTGAAAAAACCAAAATTTGAGAAAGAAAAAGAAAATTTGAAAAAAAAAAAAAAAAAAAATTTGAGAAAAAAAACAAAAAAAAAAAATTTGGAAAAAAAAAATATATAATAATTTGAAAAAAAAAATTTCAGAAAAAAAAAAAAAAACAAAATTTCCGAAAAAAAAAAATTTGAAAAAAAAAATTTGAGAAAAAAAAACAACAAAAAAAATTTGGAAAAAAAAAAAATTTGGAAAAAAAATAATTTGAAAAAAAAAAAATTTGAGAAAAAAAAAAAAACATTGGAAAATTTTTTTTTTTTTTTTTAAATTACAGAAAAAAAATAATAATTTGAAAAAAAAAAAAATTTGAGAAAAAATAAAAAAATAAAAAAATTTGAAAAAAAAAATTTCAGAAAAAAAAAGAAATTTGAAAAAAAAAAATTTGAGAAAAAAAAAACAAAAAAAAAAATTTAAAAAAAAAAAAAAAAAAAAATTTGGAAAAAAAAAAATTGGGAAAAACCAAAATTTGAGAAAGAAAACGAAAAAAAACAAAAATTTGGAAAAAAAAATTTGAGAAAAAAAAAAAAAAAAAATTTAAGAAAAAAAAAAAAAAAAAATTGGAAAAAAAATTTTTGTTTTTTGAATTACAGAAAAAAAATAATAATTTAAAAAAAAAAAATTTGAGAAAAAAAAAAAAATTTGAAAAAAAAAAATTTGAAATAAAAAAATTTGAAAGAAAAAAATTTGAGAAAAAAATAATAATAATTTGAAAAAAAAAAATTTGAGAAAAAATAAAAAAAATAAAAAATTTGAGAAAAAAAATTTCAGAAAAAAAAAAAAATTTGAAAAAAAAAAAAAAAAAAATTTGGAAAAAAAAAAAAAAAATTTTAATTAAAAAAAAAAAAAAAAATTTGGAAAAAAAAACATTTTTTTTTAAATTACACAAAAAAAATTTGAAAAAAAAAAAAAAAAAAAAACTGGAAATTTTTTTTTTTTATTTTAAATTACATAAAAAAAATAATAATTTGAAAAAAACAACATTTGAGAACAAAAAAAAAAAAAATTTGAAAAAAAACTTTCAGAAAAAAAAAAAAAAATTTGAAAAAAAAAATTTGAGAAAACCAAAATTTGAGAAAGAAAACGAAAAAAAACAAAAATTTGGAAAAAAAAAATTTGAGAAAAAAAAAAAAAAAAAAATTAAAAAAAAAAAATTTAAGAAAAAAAAAAAAAAAAAATTGGAAAAAAAATTTTTGTTTTTTAAATTATAGAAAAAAAAATAATAATTTAAAAAAAAAAAATTTGAGAAAAAAAAAAAAAAAAAAAAAAATTTGGAAAAAAAATAATAATTTGAGAAAAAAAAAAAAAAATTTCAGAAAAAAAAAAAAAATTTCAGAAAAAAAAACAACAAAAAAAATTTGGAAAAAAAAAAAAAAAAAATTTGAAAAAAAAAATTTGAAAGAAAAACATTTGAGAAAAAAAAAATAATAATTTGAAAAAAAAAATTTGAGAAAAAATAAAAAAAATAAAAAATTTGGAAAAAAAAAAAAATTTGAAAAAAACCAAAATTTGAGAAAAAAAAAAAATTAAAAAAAAAAAATTTAAGAAAAAAAACAACAAAAAAAATTTGGAAAAAAAAAAAAAAAATTTGGAAAAAAAAAAAAAAAAAAATTTGAAAAAAACCGAATGTTGAGAAGAAACAACAAAAAAAAAATTTGGAAAAAAAAAAATTTTTTTTTTAAATTACACAAAAAAAAATTCGAAAAAAAAAATTTCAGAAAAAAACAAAATTTGAAAAAAAAAATTTGAAAGAAAAACATTTGAGAAAAAAAAAATAATAATTTGAAAAAAAAAATTTGAGAAAAAATAAAAAAAATAAAAAATTTGAGAAAAAATAAAAAAAATAAAAAATTTGGAAAAAAAAAAAAATTTGAAAAAAACCAAAATTTGAGAAAAAAAAAAAATTAAAAAAAAAAAATTTAAGAAAAAAAAACAAAAAAAATTTGGAAAAAAAAAAAAAAAATTTGGAAAAAAAAAAAAAAAAAAATTTGGAAAAAAAAAAAAAAAATTTTAATTAAAAAAAAAAAAAAAATTTGGAAAAAAAAACATTTTTTTTTAAATTACACAAAAAAAATTTGAAAAAAAAAAAAAAAAAAAAACTGGAAATTTTTTTTTTTTATTTTAAATTACATAAAAAAAATAATAATTTGAAAAAAACAACATTTGAGAACAAAAAAAAAAAAAAATTTGAAAAAAAAACTTTCAGAAAAAAAAAAAAAAATTTGAAAAAAAAAAATTTGAGAAAAAAAAACAAAAACAAAAATTAAAAAAAAAAAAAAAAAAAAATTTGGAAAAAAAAAAAAATTTGAAAAAAACCAAAATTTGAGAAAGAAAACGAAAAAAAAACAAAAAATTGGAAAAAAAAAATTTGAGAAAAAAAAAAAAAAAAAAATTAAAAAAAAAAAATTTAAGAAAAAAAAAAAAAAAAATTGGAAAACAAATTTTTGTTTTTTAAATTACAGAAAAAAAAATAATAATTTAAAAAAAAAAAATTTGAGAAAAAAAAAAAAAAAAAAAAATTTGGAAAAAAAAAAAAAAAAAAAATTTGGAAAATTTTTTTTTTTTTTTAAATTACAGAAAAAAAATAATAATTTGAGAAAAAAAAAAAAAAAATTTCAGAAAAAAAAAAAAAATTTCAGAAAAAAAACAACAAAAAAAATTTGGAAAAAAAAAAAAAAAAAAATTTGGAAAAAAAAAAAAAAAATTTGAAAAAACAATTTGAGAAAAAAAAAAAAAAAATTGGAAAAAAAAAAATTGGAAAAAAACCAAATGTTGAGAAGAAACAACAAAAAAAAATTTAGAAAAAAAAAAAAAAAATTTGTTTAGTTAAAAAAAAAAAAAAAAATTTGGAAAAAAAACATTATTTTTTTAAATTACACAAAAAAAAATTAAAAAAAAAAAAAAAAAAAAAAAAACTTTGGAAATTTTTTTTTTTTATTTTAAATTACATAAAAAAAAATAATAATTTGAATAAAACAACATTTGAGAAAAAAAAAAAAAAAATTTGAAAAAAAAAATTTGAGAAAAAAAAAAAAAAAATTGGAAAAAAAAAAAATTTGAGAAAAAAAAAAAAAAAAAAAATTTGGAAAAAAAAAAAAAAAAATTTGAAAAAACAATTTGAGAAAAAAAAAAAAAAATTGGAAAAAAAAAAATTGGAAAAAAACCAAATGTTGAGAAGAAACAACAAAAAAAAAATTTGAAAAAAAAAAAAAAAAATTTGAGAAAAAAAAAAAAAAACATTGGAAAAATTTTTTTTTTTTTTTAAATTACAGAAAAAAAAAATAATTTGAAAAAAAAAAAAATTTGAGAAAAAAAAAAAAAAAAAAAATTTCGAAAAAAAAAAAAATTGAAAAAAAAAAATTTGAGAAAAAAAAAAAAAAAATTTGAAAAAAAAAAAAATTTGAAAAAAAAAAAAAACATTGGCAAAAATTTTTTTTTTTTTTTTAAATTACAGAAAAAAAAATAATAATTTGAAAAAAAAAAAATTTGAGAAAAAAAAAAAAAAAAAAAATTTCGAAAAAAAAAAAAATTGAAAAAAAAAATTTGAGAAAAAAAAAAAAAATTTGAAAAAAAAAAATTTGAAAAAAAAAAAAAACATTGGAAAATTTTTTTTTTTTTTTTTCAAATTACAGAAAAAAAAATAATAATTTGAAAAAAAAAAAAATTTGAGAAAAAAAAAAAAAAAAAAAAAATTTGGAAAAAAAATTTTTGTTTTTTGAATTACAGAAAAAAAAATAATAATTTAAAAAAAAAAAATTTGAGAAAAAAAAAAAAATTTGAAAAAAAAAAAATTTGAAATAAAAAAATTTGAAAGAAAAAAATTTGAGAAAAAAATAATAATAATTTGAAAAAAAAAAAATTGAGAAAGAAAACGAAAAAAAAACAAAAATTTGGAAAAAAAAAATTTGAGAAAAAAAAAAAAAAAAAAAATTAAAAAAAAAAAAATTTAAGAAAAAAAAAAAAAAAAATTGGAAAATTTTTTTTTTTTTTTTAAATTACAGAAAAAAAAATAATAATTTAAAAAAAAAATTTGAGAAAAAAAAAAAAAAAAAAAAAATTTGGGAAAAAAAAAAAAAAAATTTGGAAATTTTTTTTTTTTTTTTAAATTACAGAAAAAAAATAATAATTTGAAAAAAAAAATTTCAGAAAAAAAAAAAAAATTTCAGAAAAAAAAAACAACAAAAAAAATTTGGAAAAAAAAAAAAATATTTGGAAAAAAAAAAAAAAAAAATTTGAAAAAAAAAAAAATTGAGAAAAAAAAACAAAAAAAATTTAAAAAAAAAAAAAAAAAAATTTGGAAAAAAAAAATAAAAAATTTGGAAAAAAAAAAAATTTGAAAAAACCAAAATTTGAGAAAGAAAACGAAAAAAAACAAAAATTTGGAAAAAAAAAAATTGAGAAAAAAAAAAAAAAAAAAAATTTAAGAAAAAAAAAAAAAAAAAATTGGAAAAAAATTTTTTTTTTTTTAAATTACAGAAAAAAAAATAATAATTTAAAAAAAAAAATTTGAGAAAAAAAAACAACAAAAAAAAATTTGAAAAAAAAAAAATTGAAAAAAAAAAAAAATATTTGAAAAAAAAAATTTGGAAAAAAAACGTTTTTTTTTTAAATTACACAAAAAAAAATAATAATTTGAAAAAAAAAAAATTTGAGAAAAAAAAACAAAAAAAAAAATTTGAAAAAAAAAAAAAAAAAATTTGGAAAAAAAAATAAAAAATTTGGAAAAAAAAAAAAAATTTGAAAAAAACCAAAATTTGAGAAAAAAAAAAAATAAAAAAAAAAAAATTTAAGAAAAAAAAACAACAAAAAAAATTTGGAAAAAAAAAAAAAAAAATTGGAAAAAAAACTGGAAAAAAAAAAAAAAAAATTTGAAAAAAAAAAAAAATTTCAGAAAAAAAAAACAAAAAAAAACATTTGGAAAAAAACAAAATTTGAAAAAAAAAAAAAAAATTTGGAAAAAAACAAAAAAAAAAAAATTTGAAAAAAACCGAATGTTGAGAAGAAACAACAAAAAAAAAATTTGGAAAAAAAAAAATTTTTTTTTTAAATTACACAAAAAAAAATTCGAAAAAAAAAATTTCAGAAAAAAAAAAAATTTGAGAAAAAAAAAAAAAAAAAAAATTAAAAAAAAAAAATTTAAGAAAAAAAAAAAAAAAAAATTGGAAAAAAAATTTTTGTTTTTTAAATTACAGAAAAAAAAATAATAATTAAAAAAAAAAAAATTTGAGAGAAAAAAAAAAAAAAAAAAAATTTGGAAAAAAAAAAAAAAAAAAAATTTGGAAAATTTTTTTTTTTTTTTAAATTACAGAAAAAAAATAATAATTTGAGAAAAAAAAAAAAAAAAATTTCAGAAAAAAAAAAAAAATTTGGAAAAAAAAAAAAAAAAATTTGAAAAAACAATTTGAGAAAAAAAAACAAAAAAAAAATTTGGAAAAAAACAAAAAAAAAATTTGAGAAAAAAAAACAAAAAAAATTTGGAAAAAAAAAAATAATAATTTGGAAAAAAAAAATTTGAGAAAAAAAAAAAAAAAAAATTGAAAAAAAAAAATTTGAAAAAAAAAAAAATTTGAGAAAAAAAAAAAAAAAAAAATTTCAGAAAAAAAAAAAAAAAAAAAAAAATTTGAAAAAAAACAAAATTTGAGAATAAAAAATGAAAAAAGAAAAAAGGAAAAAAAAAAAAAAATTGGAAAAAAAACAAAAATTTGGAAAATTTTTTTTTTTTTTTATTTTAAATTACATAAAAAAATTAATAATTTGCAAAAAAAACAACATTTGAGAAAAAAAAAAAAAAAATTGGAAAAATTTTTTTTTTTTTTAAATTACAGAAAAAAAAATAATAATTTAAAAAAAAAATTTGAGAAAAAAAAAAAAAAAAATTTGGAAAAAACCGAATGTTGAGAAGAAACAACAAAAAAAAATTTGGAAAAAAAAAACAAAATTTTTTTTTTAAATTACACAAAAAAAATTCGAAAAAAAAAATTTTAGAAAAAAACAAAATTTGAAAAAAACAAAATTTGAGGAAAAAAATAATAATTTGAAAAAAAAAAATTTGCGAAAAAAAAAAAAAAAAAAAATTTCAGAAAAACAAAAAAAAATTTGAAAAAAAAAATAAATTGGAAAAAAAAAAATAAAAAAAAAAAAAAAAATTTTTAATTAAAAAAAAAAAAAAAATTTGGAAAAAAAACCATTTTTTTTTAAATTACACAAAAAAAAATTTGAAAAAAAAAAAAAAAAAAAAACTGGAAATTTTGTTTTTTTATTTTAAATTACATAAAAAAAATAATAATTTGAAAAAAACAACATTTGAGAACAAAAAAAAAAAAATTTGAAAAAAAAACTTTCAGAAAAAAAAAAAAAAATTAAAAAAAAAAAAATTTGAGAAAAAAAAACAAAAAAAAAAATTAAAAAAAAAAAAAAAAAAAATTTGGAAAAAAAAAAAAATTTGAAATTTTTTTTTTTTTTTAAATTACAGAAAAAAAATAATAATTTGAGAAAAAAAAAAAAAAAATTTCAGAAAAAAAAAAAAATTTCAGAAAAAAAAACAACAAAAAAAATTTGGAAAAAAAAAAAAAAATTTGAAAAAACAATTTGAGAAAAAAAAAACAAAAAAAAAATTTGGAAAAAACAAAAAAAAAATTTGAGAAAAAAAAAAAAAAAATTGGAAAAAAAAAAAATTGGAAAAAAACCAAATGTTGAGAAGAAACAACAAAAAAAATTTAGAAAAAAAAAAAAAAATTTTTTTTAGTTAAAAAAAAAAAAAAAATTTGGAAAAAAAACATTATTTTTTTAAATTACACAAAAAAAAATTAAAAAAAAAAAAAAAAAAAAAAAAACTTTGGAAATTTTTTTTTTTTATTTTAAATTACATAAAAAAAAATAATAATTTGAATAAAACAACATTTGAGAAAAAAAAAAAAAAAAATTTGAAAAAAAAAAATTTGAGAAAAAAAAAAAAAAATTGGAAAAAAAAAAAATTTCAGAAAAAAAAAAAAAAAAAAAATTTGGAAAAAAAAAAATTGAAAAAAAAAAAAATTTGAAAAAAACAAAATTTGAGAAAGAAAAAAAAAATTTGAAAAAAAAAAAAAAAATTTGAGAAAAAAAAAAAAAAACATTGGAAATTTTTTTTTTTTTTTTTTAAATTACAGAAAAAAAAAAATAATTTGAAAAAAAAAAAAATTTGAGAAAAAAAAAAAAAAAAAATTTCGAAAAAAAAAAAAATTGAAAAAAAAAAATTTGAGAAAAAAAAAAAAAAAATTTGAAAAAAAAAAAAATTTGAAAAAAAAAAAAAAACATTGGCAAAAATTTTTTTTTTTTTTTTAAATTACAGAAAAAAAAATAATAATTTGAAAAAAAAAAAAATTTGAGAAAAAAAAAAAAAAAAAAATTTCGAAAAAAAAAAAATTGAAAAAAACAAATTTGAGAAAAAAAAAAAAAATTTGAAAAAAAAAAATTTGAAAAAAAAAAAAACATTGGAAAAATTTTTTTTTTTTTTTTCAAATTACAGAAAAAAAAATAATTTCAAAAAAAAAAAATTTGAGAAAAAAAAAAAAAAAAAAAAAATTTGGAAAAAAAAAAAATTGAAAAAAAAAAAAAATTTGAAAAAACCAAAATTTGAGAAAGAAAAAGAAAATTTGAAAAAAAAAAAAAAAAAAAATTTGAGAAAAAAAACAAAAAAAAAAAATTTGGAAAAAAAAAATATATAATAATTTGAAAAAAAAAATTTCAGAAAAAAAAAAAAAAACAAAATTTCAGAAAAAAAAAAATTTGAAAAAAAAAATTTGAGAAAAAAAAACAACAAAAAAAATTTGGAAAAAAAAAAAATTTGGAAAAAAAATAATTTGAAAAAAAAAAAATTTGAGAAAAAAAAAAAAACATTGGAAAATTTTTTTTTTTTTTTTTAAATTACAGAAAAAAAATAATAATTTGAAAAAAAAAAAAATTTGAGAAAAAATAAAAAAATAAAAAAATTTGAAAAAAAAAATTTCAGAAAAAAAAAGAAATTTGAAAAAAAAAAATTTGAGAAAAAAAAAACAAAAAAAAAAATTTAAAAAAAAAAAAAAAAAAAAATTTGGAAAAAAAAAAATTGGGAAAAACCAAAATTTGAGAAAGAAAACGAAAAAAAACAAAAATTTGGAAAAAAAAATTTGAGAAAAAAAAAAAAAAAAAATTTAAGAAAAAAAAAAAAAAAAAATTGGAAAAAAAATTTTTGTTTTTTGAATTACAGAAAAAAAATAATAATTTAAAAAAAAAAAATTTGAGAAAAAAAAAAAAATTTGAAAAAAAAAAATTTGAAATAAAAAAATTTGAAAGAAAAAAATTTGAGAAAAAAATAATAATAATTTGAAAAAAAAAAATTTGAGAAAAAATAAAAAAAATAAAAAATTTGAGAAAAAAAATTTCAGAAAAAAAAAAAAATTTGAAAAAAAAAAAAAAAAAAATTTGGAAAAAAAAAAAAAAAATTTTAATTAAAAAAAAAAAAAAAAATTTGGAAAAAAAAACATTTTTTTTTAAATTACACAAAAAAAATTTGAAAAAAAAAAAAAAAAAAAAACTGGAAATTTTTTTTTTTTATTTTAAATTACATAAAAAAAATAATAATTTGAAAAAAACAACATTTGAGAACAAAAAAAAAAAAAATTTGAAAAAAAACTTTCAGAAAAAAAAAAAAAAATTTGAAAAAAAAAAATTTGAGAAAACCAAAATTTGAGAAAGAAAACGAAAAAAAACAAAAATTTGGAAAAAAAAAATTTGAGAAAAAAAAAAAAAAAAAAATTAAAAAAAAAAAATTTAAGAAAAAAAAAAAAAAAAAATTGGAAAAAAAATTTTTGTTTTTTAAATTATAGAAAAAAAAATAATAATTTAAAAAAAAAAAATTTGAGAAAAAAAAAAAAAAAAAAAAAAATTTGGAAAAAAAATAATAATTTGAGAAAAAAAAAAAAAAATTTCAGAAAAAAAAAAAAAATTTCAGAAAAAAAAACAACAAAAAAAATTTGGAAAAAAAAAAAAAAAAAATTTGAAAAAAAAAATTTGAAAGAAAAACATTTGAGAAAAAAAAAATAATAATTTGAAAAAAAAAATTTGAGAAAAAATAAAAAAAATAAAAAATTTGGAAAAAAAAAAAAATTTGAAAAAAACCAAAATTTGAGAAAAAAAAAAAATTAAAAAAAAAAAATTTAAGAAAAAAAAACAACAAAAAAAATTTGGAAAAAAAAAAAAAAAATTTGGAAAAAAAAAAAAAAAAAAATTTGAAAAAAACCGAATGTTGAGAAGAAACAACAAAAAAAAAATTTGGAAAAAAAAAAATTTTTTTTTTAAATTACACAAAAAAAAATTCGAAAAAAAAAATTTCAGAAAAAAACAAAATTTGAAAAAAAAAATTTGAAAGAAAAACATTTGAGAAAAAAAAAATAATAATTTGAAAAAAAAAATTTGAGAAAAAATAAAAAAAATAAAAAATTTGAGAAAAAATAAAAAAAATAAAAAATTTGGAAAAAAAAAAAAATTTGAAAAAAACCAAAATTTGAGAAAAAAAAAAAATTAAAAAAAAAAAATTTAAGAAAAAAAAACAAAAAAAATTTGGAAAAAAAAAAAAAAAATTTGGAAAAAAAAAAAAAAAAAAATTTGGAAAAAAAAAAAAAAAATTTTAATTAAAAAAAAAAAAAAAATTTGGAAAAAAAAACATTTTTTTTTAAATTACACAAAAAAAATTTGAAAAAAAAAAAAAAAAAAAAACTGGAAATTTTTTTTTTTTATTTTAAATTACATAAAAAAAATAATAATTTGAAAAAAACAACATTTGAGAACAAAAAAAAAAAAAAATTTGAAAAAAAAACTTTCAGAAAAAAAAAAAAAAATTTGAAAAAAAAAAATTTGAGAAAAAAAACCATTATTTTTTTAAATTACACAAAAAAAATTAAAAAAAAAAAAAAAAAAAAAAAAACTTTGGAAATTTTTTTTTTTTATTTTAAATTACATAAAAAAAAATAATAATTTGAATAAAACAACATTTGAGAAAAAAAAAAAAAAAAATTTGAGAAAAAAAAAAAAAAAAATGGAAAAAAAACAAAATTTGAGGAAAAAAAAAAAAAAAAAAAATTTGGAAAAAAAAAAATTGAAAAAAAAAAAAAATTTGAAAAAAACAAAATTTGAGAAAGAAAAAAAAAATTTGAAAAAAAAAAAAAAAAAATTTGAGAAAAAAAAAAAAACATTGGAAAATTTTTTTTTTTTTTTTTAAATTACAGAAAAAAAAAAAATAATTTGAAAAAAAAAAAAATTTGAGAAAAAAAAAAAAAAAAAAAATTTCGAAAAAAAAAAAAAAATGAAAAAAAAAAATTTGAGAAAAAAAAAAAAAAAAATTTGAAAAAAAAAAAAGCATTGGCAAAAATTTTTTTTTTTTTTAAATTACAGAAAAAAAAATAATAATTTGAAAAAAAAAAAATTTGAGAAAAAAAAAAAAAAAAAAAATTTCGAAAAAAAAAAAATTGAAAAAAAAAAATTTGAGAAAAAAAAAAAAAAATTTGAAAAAAAAAAAAACATTGGAAAATTTTTTTTTTTTTTTTCAAATTACAGAAAAAAAAATAATAATTTGAAAAAAAAAAAAATTTGAGAAAAAAAAAAAAAAAAAAAATTTCGAAAAAAAAAAAAAATTGAAAAAAAAAAATTTGAGAAAAAAAAAAAAAAAAATTTGAAAAAAAAAAAAAAAAAAAAAAAAATTTGGAAAAAAAACTTTCAGAAAAAAAAAAAAAAATTTGAAAAAAAAAAATTTGAGAAAAAAAAACAAAAACAAAAATTAAAAAAAAAAAAAAAAAAAAATTTGGAAAAAAAAAAAAATTTGAAAAAAACCAAAATTTGAGAAAGAAAACGAAAAAAAAAAAAAATTTGGAAAAAAAAAATTTGAGAAAAAAAAAAAAAAATAAATAAAAAAAAAAAAATTTAAGAAAAAAAAAAAAAAAAAATTGGAAAAAAAATTTTTGTTTTTTAAATTACAGAAAAAAAAATAATAATTTAAAAAAAAAAAATTTGAGAAAAAAAAAAAAAAAAAAAAATTTGGAAAAAAAAAAAAAAAAAAAAATTTGGAAAATTTTTTTTTTTTTTAAATTACAGAAAAAAAATAATAATTTGAGAAAAAAAAAAAAAAAAATTTCAGAAAAAAAAAAAAAATTTCAGAAAAAAAAACAAAAAAAATTTGGAAAAAAAAAAAAAAATTTGGAAAAAAAAAAAAAAAAATTTGGAAAAAAAAAAAAAAAAATTTGAAAAAACAATTTGAGAAAAAAAAAACAAAAAAAAAATTTGGAAAAAAACAAAAAAAAAATTTGAGAAAAAAAAAAAAAAAATTGGAAAAAAAAAAAATTGGAAAAAACCAAATGTTGAGAAGAAACAACAAAAAAAAAATTTAGAAAAAAAAAAAAAATTTTTTTTAGTTAAAAAAAAAAAAAAAAATTTGGAAAAACCATTATTTTTTTAAATTACACAAAAAAAATTAAAAAAAAAAAAAAAAAAAAAAAAACTTTGGAAATTTTTTTTTTTTATTTTAAATTACATAAAAAAAAATAATAATTTGAATAAAACAACATTTGAGAAAAAAAAAAAAAATATTTGAGAAAAAAAAAAAAAAAATTGGAAAAAAAACAAAATTTGAGGAAAAAAAAAAAAAAAAAAAATTTGGAAAAAAAAAAATTGAAAAAAAAAAAAAATTTGAAAAAAACAAAATTTGAGAAAGAAAAAAAAAATTTGAAAAAAAAAAAAAAAAAATTTGAGAAAAAAAAAAAAAACATTGGAAAATTTTTTTTTTTTTTTTTAAATTACAGAAAAAAAAAAAATAATTTGAAAAAAAAAAAAATTTGAGAAAAAAAAAAAAAAAAAAAATTTCGAAAAAAAAAAAAAATTGAAAAAAAAAAATTTGAGAAAAAAAAAAAAAAAAATTTGAAAAAAAAAAAGCATTGGCAAAAAATTTTTTTTTTTTTAAATTACAGAAAAAAAAATAATAATTTGAAAAAAAAAAAATTTGAGAAAAAAAAAAAAAAAAAAAATTTCGAAAAAAAAAAAATTGAAAAAAAAAAATTTGAGAAAAAAAAAAAAAAATTTGAAAAAAAAAAAAACATTGGAAAATTTTTTTTTTTTTTTTCAAATTACAGAAAAAAAAATAATAATTTGAAAAAAAAAAAAATTTGAGAAAAAAAAAAAAAAAAAAAATTTCGAAAAAAAAAAAAAATTGAAAAAAAAAAATTTGAGAAAAAAAAAAAAAAAAATTTGAAAAAAAAAAAAAAAAAAAAAAAAATTTGGAAAAAAAAAAAATTGAAAAAAAAAAAAATTTGAAAAAACCAAAATTTGAGAAAGAAAAAGAAAATTTGAAAAAAAAAAAAAAAAATTTGAGAAAAAAAAAAAAAAAAAAAATTTGGAAAAAAACAAAAAAAAAAAAATTTGAAAAAAACCGAATGTTGAGAAGAAACAACAAAAAAAAATTTGGAAAAAAAAAAATTGTTTTTTTAAATTACACAAAAAAAAATTCGAAAAAAAAAATTTTAGAAAAAAAAAAAATTTGAAAAAACAAAATTTGAGGAAAAAAAAATAATAATTTAAAAAAAAAAATTTGAGAAAAAAAAACAACAAAAAAAAATTGGAAAAAAAAAATTGAAAAAAAAAAAAATATTTGGAAAAAAAAATATTTGGAAAAAAAACATTTTTTTTTTAAATAACACAAAAAAAAATAATAATTTGAAAAAAAAAAAATTTGAGAAAAAAAAACAAAAAAAAAAATTTAAAAAAAAAAAAAAAAAAATTTGAAAAAAAAAAATAAAAAATTTGGAAAAAAAAAAATTTGAAAAAAACCAAAATTTGAGAAAAAAAAAATAAAAAAAAAAAAAATTTGGAAAAAAAAAAATAAAAAAATTTGGAAAAACAAAAAAAAAATTTGAAAAAAAAAAAAAAAAAAACTGGAAATTTTTTTTTTTTATTTTAAATTACATAAAAAAAATAATAATTTGAAAAAAACAACATTTGAGAACAAAAAAAAAAAAAAAATTGAAAAAAAAACTTTCAGAAAAAAAAAAAAAATTAAAAAAAAAAAAAAAAAAAAATTTGGAAAAAAAAAAATTTGAAAAAAACCAAAATTTGAGAAAGAAAACGAAAAAAAACAAAAATTTGGAAAACAAAAATTTGAGAAAAAAAAAAAAAAAAAAATTTAAGAAAAAAAAAAAAAAAAAATTGGAAAAAAAATTTTTGTTTTTTAAATTACAGAAAAAAAAATAATAATTTAAAAAAAAAAAATTTGAGAAAAAAAAAAAAACAAAAAAAATTTGGAAAAAAAAAAAAAAAAATTTGGAAAAAACCGAATGTTGAGAAGAAACAACAAAAAAAAATTTGGAAAAAAAAAACAAAATTTTTTTTTTAAATTACACAAAAAAAATTCGAAAAAAAAAATTTTAGAAAAAAACAAAATTTGAAAAAAACAAAATTTGAGGAAAAAAATAATAATTTGAAAAAAAAAAATTTGCGAAAAAAAAAAAAAAAAAAATTTCAGAAAAACAAAAAAAAATTTGAAAAAAAAAATAAATTGGAAAAAAAAAAATAAAAAAAAAAAAAAAAATTTTTAATTAAAAAAAAAAAAAAAATTTGGAAAAAAAACCATTTTTTTTTAAATTACACAAAAAAAAATTTGAAAAAAAAAAAAAAAAAAAAACTGGAAATTTTGTTTTTTTATTTTAAATTACATAAAAAAAATAATAATTTGAAAAAAACAACATTTGAGAACAAAAAAAAAAAAATTTGAAAAAAAAACTTTCAGAAAAAAAAAAAAAAATTAAAAAAAAAAAAATTTGAGAAAAAAAAACAAAAAAAAAAATTAAAAAAAAAAAAAAAAAAAATTTGGAAAAAAAAAAAAATTTGAAATTTTTTTTTTTTTTTAAATTACAGAAAAAAAATAATAATTTGAGAAAAAAAAAAAAAAAATTTCAGAAAAAAAAAAAAATTTCAGAAAAAAAAACAACAAAAAAAATTTGGAAAAAAAAAAAAAAATTTGAAAAAACAATTTGAGAAAAAAAAAACAAAAAAAAAATTTGGAAAAAACAAAAAAAAAATTTGAGAAAAAAAAAAAAAAAATTGGAAAAAAAAAAAATTGGAAAAAAACCAAATGTTGAGAAGAAACAACAAAAAAAATTTAGAAAAAAAAAAAAAAATTTTTTTTAGTTAAAAAAAAAAAAAAAATTTGGAAAAAAAACATTATTTTTTTAAATTACACAAAAAAAAATTAAAAAAAAAAAAAAAAAAAAAAAAACTTTGGAAATTTTTTTTTTTTATTTTAAATTACATAAAAAAAAATAATAATTTGAATAAAACAACATTTGAGAAAAAAAAAAAAAAAAATTTGAAAAAAAAAAATTTGAGAAAAAAAAAAAAAAATTGGAAAAAAAAAAAATTTCAGAAAAAAAAAAAAAAAAAAAATTTGGAAAAAAAAAAATTGAAAAAAAAAAAAATTTGAAAAAAACAAAATTTGAGAAAGAAAAAAAAAATTTGAAAAAAAAAAAAAAAAATTTGAGAAAAAAAAAAAAAAACATTGGAAATTTTTTTTTTTTTTTTTTAAATTACAGAAAAAAAAAAATAATTTGAAAAAAAAAAAAATTTGAGAAAAAAAAAAAAAAAAAAATTTCGAAAAAAAAAAAAATTGAAAAAAAAAAATTTGAGAAAAAAAAAAAAAAAATTTGAAAAAAAAAAAAATTTGAAAAAAAAAAAAAAACATTGGCAAAAATTTTTTTTTTTTTTTTAAATTACAGAAAAAAAAATAATAATTTGAAAAAAAAAAAAATTTGAGAAAAAAAAAAAAAAAAAAATTTCGAAAAAAAAAAAATTGAAAAAAACAAATTTGAGAAAAAAAAAAAAAAATTTGAAAAAAAAAAATTTGAAAAAAAAAAAAACATTGGAAAAATTTTTTTTTTTTTTTTCAAATTACAGAAAAAAAAATAATTTCAAAAAAAAAAAATTTGAGAAAAAAAAAAAAAAAAAAAAAATTTGGAAAAAAAAAAAATTGAAAAAAAAAAAAAATTTGAAAAAACCAAAATTTGAGAAAGAAAAAGAAAATTTGAAAAAAAAAAAAAAAAAAAATTTGAGAAAAAAAACAAAAAAAAAAAATTTGGAAAAAAAAAATATATAATAATTTGAAAAAAAAAATTTCAGAAAAAAAAAAAAAAACAAAATTTCAGAAAAAAAAAAATTTGAAAAAAAAAATTTGAGAAAAAAAAACAACAAAAAAAATTTGGAAAAAAAAAAAATTTGGAAAAAAAATAATTTGAAAAAAAAAAAATTTGAGAAAAAAAAAAAAACATTGGAAAATTTTTTTTTTTTTTTTTAAATTACAGAAAAAAAATAATAATTTGAAAAAAAAAAAAATTTGAGAAAAAATAAAAAAATAAAAAAATTTGAAAAAAAAAATTTCAGAAAAAAAAAGAAATTTGAAAAAAAAAAATTTGAGAAAAAAAAAACAAAAAAAAAAATTTAAAAAAAAAAAAAAAAAAAAATTTGGAAAAAAAAAAATTGGGAAAAACCAAAATTTGAGAAAGAAAACGAAAAAAAACAAAAATTTGGAAAAAAAAATTTGAGAAAAAAAAAAAAAAAAAATTTAAGAAAAAAAAAAAAAAAAAATTGGAAAAAAAATTTTTGTTTTTTGAATTACAGAAAAAAAATAATAATTTAAAAAAAAAAAATTTGAGAAAAAAAAAAAAATTTGAAAAAAAAAAATTTGAAATAAAAAAATTTGAAAGAAAAAAATTTGAGAAAAAAATAATAATAATTTGAAAAAAAAAAATTTGAGAAAAAATAAAAAAAATAAAAAATTTGAGAAAAAAAATTTCAGAAAAAAAAAAAAATTTGAAAAAAAAAAAAAAAAAAATTTGGAAAAAAAAAAAAAAAATTTTAATTAAAAAAAAAAAAAAAAATTTGGAAAAAAAAACATTTTTTTTTAAATTACACAAAAAAAATTTGAAAAAAAAAAAAAAAAAAAAACTGGAAATTTTTTTTTTTTATTTTAAATTACATAAAAAAAATAATAATTTGAAAAAAACAACATTTGAGAACAAAAAAAAAAAAAATTTGAAAAAAAACTTTCAGAAAAAAAAAAAAAAATTTGAAAAAAAAAAATTTGAGAAAACCAAAATTTGAGAAAGAAAACGAAAAAAAACAAAAATTTGGAAAAAAAAAATTTGAGAAAAAAAAAAAAAAAAAAATTAAAAAAAAAAAATTTAAGAAAAAAAAAAAAAAAAAATTGGAAAAAAAATTTTTGTTTTTTAAATTATAGAAAAAAAAATAATAATTTAAAAAAAAAAAATTTGAGAAAAAAAAAAAAAAAAAAAAAAATTTGGAAAAAAAATAATAATTTGAGAAAAAAAAAAAAAAATTTCAGAAAAAAAAAAAAAATTTCAGAAAAAAAAACAACAAAAAAAATTTGGAAAAAAAAAAAAAAAAAATTTGAAAAAAAAAATTTGAAAGAAAAACATTTGAGAAAAAAAAAATAATAATTTGAAAAAAAAAATTTGAGAAAAAATAAAAAAAATAAAAAATTTGGAAAAAAAAAAAAATTTGAAAAAAACCAAAATTTGAGAAAAAAAAAAAATTAAAAAAAAAAAATTTAAGAAAAAAAAACAACAAAAAAAATTTGGAAAAAAAAAAAAAAAATTTGGAAAAAAAAAAAAAAAAAAATTTGAAAAAAACCGAATGTTGAGAAGAAACAACAAAAAAAAAATTTGGAAAAAAAAAAATTTTTTTTTTAAATTACACAAAAAAAAATTCGAAAAAAAAAATTTCAGAAAAAAACAAAATTTGAAAAAAAAAATTTGAAAGAAAAACATTTGAGAAAAAAAAAATAATAATTTGAAAAAAAAAATTTGAGAAAAAATAAAAAAAATAAAAAATTTGAGAAAAAATAAAAAAAATAAAAAATTTGGAAAAAAAAAAAAATTTGAAAAAAACCAAAATTTGAGAAAAAAAAAAAATTAAAAAAAAAAAATTTAAGAAAAAAAAACAAAAAAAATTTGGAAAAAAAAAAAAAAAATTTGGAAAAAAAAAAAAAAAAAAATTTGGAAAAAAAAAAAAAAAATTTTAATTAAAAAAAAAAAAAAAATTTGGAAAAAAAAACATTTTTTTTTAAATTACACAAAAAAAATTTGAAAAAAAAAAAAAAAAAAAAACTGGAAATTTTTTTTTTTTATTTTAAATTACATAAAAAAAATAATAATTTGAAAAAAACAACATTTGAGAACAAAAAAAAAAAAAAATTTGAAAAAAAAACTTTCAGAAAAAAAAAAAAAAATTTGAAAAAAAAAAATTTGAGAAAAAAAAACAAAAACAAAAATTAAAAAAAAAAAAAAAAAAAAATTTGGAAAAAAAAAAAAATTTGAAAAAAACCAAAATTTGAGAAAGAAAACGAAAAAAAACAAAAAATTGGAAAAAAAAAATTTGAGAAAAAAAAAAAAAAAAAAATTAAAAAAAAAAAATTTAAGAAAAAAAAAAAAAAAAATTGGAAAACAAATTTTTGTTTTTTAAATTACAGAAAAAAAAATAATAATTTAAAAAAAAAAAATTTGAGAAAAAAAAAAAAAAAAAAAAATTTGGAAAAAAAAAAAAAAAAAAAATTTGGAAAATTTTTTTTTTTTTTTAAATTACAGAAAAAAAATAATAATTTGAGAAAAAAAAAAAAAAAATTTCAGAAAAAAAAAAAAAATTTCAGAAAAAAAACAACAAAAAAAATTTGGAAAAAAAAAAAAAAAAAAATTTGGAAAAAAAAAAAAAAAATTTGAAAAAACAATTTGAGAAAAAAAAAAAAAAAATTGGAAAAAAAAAAATTGGAAAAAAACCAAATGTTGAGAAGAAACAACAAAAAAAAATTTAGAAAAAAAAAAAAAAAATTTGTTTAGTTAAAAAAAAAAAAAAAAATTTGGAAAAAAAACATTATTTTTTTAAATTACACAAAAAAAAATTAAAAAAAAAAAAAAAAAAAAAAAAACTTTGGAAATTTTTTTTTTTTATTTTAAATTACATAAAAAAAAATAATAATTTGAATAAAACAACATTTGAGAAAAAAAAAAAAAAAATTTGAAAAAAAAAATTTGAGAAAAAAAAAAAAAAAATTGGAAAAAAAAAAAATTTGAGAAAAAAAAAAAAAAAAAAAATTTGGAAAAAAAAAAAAAAAAATTTGAAAAAACAATTTGAGAAAAAAAAAAAAAAATTGGAAAAAAAAAAATTGGAAAAAAACCAAATGTTGAGAAGAAACAACAAAAAAAAAATTTGAAAAAAAAAAAAAAAAATTTGAGAAAAAAAAAAAAAAACATTGGAAAAATTTTTTTTTTTTTTTAAATTACAGAAAAAAAAAATAATTTGAAAAAAAAAAAAATTTGAGAAAAAAAAAAAAAAAAAAAATTTCGAAAAAAAAAAAAATTGAAAAAAAAAAATTTGAGAAAAAAAAAAAAAAAATTTGAAAAAAAAAAAAATTTGAAAAAAAAAAAAAACATTGGCAAAAATTTTTTTTTTTTTTTTAAATTACAGAAAAAAAAATAATAATTTGAAAAAAAAAAAATTTGAGAAAAAAAAAAAAAAAAAAAATTTCGAAAAAAAAAAAAATTGAAAAAAAAAATTTGAGAAAAAAAAAAAAAATTTGAAAAAAAAAAATTTGAAAAAAAAAAAAAACATTGGAAAATTTTTTTTTTTTTTTTTCAAATTACAGAAAAAAAAATAATAATTTGAAAAAAAAAAAAATTTGAGAAAAAAAAAAAAAAAAAAAAAATTTGGAAAAAAAATTTTTGTTTTTTGAATTACAGAAAAAAAAATAATAATTTAAAAAAAAAAAATTTGAGAAAAAAAAAAAAATTTGAAAAAAAAAAAATTTGAAATAAAAAAATTTGAAAGAAAAAAATTTGAGAAAAAAATAATAATAATTTGAAAAAAAAAAAATTGAGAAAGAAAACGAAAAAAAAACAAAAATTTGGAAAAAAAAAATTTGAGAAAAAAAAAAAAAAAAAAAATTAAAAAAAAAAAAATTTAAGAAAAAAAAAAAAAAAAATTGGAAAATTTTTTTTTTTTTTTTAAATTACAGAAAAAAAAATAATAATTTAAAAAAAAAATTTGAGAAAAAAAAAAAAAAAAAAAAAATTTGGGAAAAAAAAAAAAAAAATTTGGAAATTTTTTTTTTTTTTTTAAATTACAGAAAAAAAATAATAATTTGAAAAAAAAAATTTCAGAAAAAAAAAAAAAATTTCAGAAAAAAAAAACAACAAAAAAAATTTGGAAAAAAAAAAAAATATTTGGAAAAAAAAAAAAAAAAAATTTGAAAAAAAAAAAAATTGAGAAAAAAAAACAAAAAAAATTTAAAAAAAAAAAAAAAAAAATTTGGAAAAAAAAAATAAAAAATTTGGAAAAAAAAAAAATTTGAAAAAACCAAAATTTGAGAAAGAAAACGAAAAAAAACAAAAATTTGGAAAAAAAAAAATTGAGAAAAAAAAAAAAAAAAAAAATTTAAGAAAAAAAAAAAAAAAAAATTGGAAAAAAATTTTTTTTTTTTTAAATTACAGAAAAAAAAATAATAATTTAAAAAAAAAAATTTGAGAAAAAAAAACAACAAAAAAAAATTTGAAAAAAAAAAAATTGAAAAAAAAAAAAAATATTTGAAAAAAAAAATTTGGAAAAAAAACGTTTTTTTTTTAAATTACACAAAAAAAAATAATAATTTGAAAAAAAAAAAATTTGAGAAAAAAAAACAAAAAAAAAAATTTGAAAAAAAAAAAAAAAAAATTTGGAAAAAAAAATAAAAAATTTGGAAAAAAAAAAAAAATTTGAAAAAAACCAAAATTTGAGAAAAAAAAAAAATAAAAAAAAAAAAATTTAAGAAAAAAAAACAACAAAAAAAATTTGGAAAAAAAAAAAAAAAAATTGGAAAAAAAACTGGAAAAAAAAAAAAAAAAATTTGAAAAAAAAAAAAAATTTCAGAAAAAAAAAACAAAAAAAAACATTTGGAAAAAAACAAAATTTGAAAAAAAAAAAAAAAATTTGGAAAAAAACAAAAAAAAAAAAATTTGAAAAAAACCGAATGTTGAGAAGAAACAACAAAAAAAAAATTTGGAAAAAAAAAAATTTTTTTTTTAAATTACACAAAAAAAAATTCGAAAAAAAAAATTTCAGAAAAAAAAAAAATTTGAGAAAAAAAAAAAAAAAAAAAATTAAAAAAAAAAAATTTAAGAAAAAAAAAAAAAAAAAATTGGAAAAAAAATTTTTGTTTTTTAAATTACAGAAAAAAAAATAATAATTAAAAAAAAAAAAATTTGAGAGAAAAAAAAAAAAAAAAAAAATTTGGAAAAAAAAAAAAAAAAAAAATTTGGAAAATTTTTTTTTTTTTTTAAATTACAGAAAAAAAATAATAATTTGAGAAAAAAAAAAAAAAAAATTTCAGAAAAAAAAAAAAAATTTGGAAAAAAAAAAAAAAAAATTTGAAAAAACAATTTGAGAAAAAAAAACAAAAAAAAAATTTGGAAAAAAACAAAAAAAAAATTTGAGAAAAAAAAACATAAAAAAAATTTGGAAAAAAAAAAATAATAATTTGGAAAAAAAAAATTTGAGAAAAAAAAAAAAAAAAAATTGAAAAAAAAAAATTTGAAAAAAAAAAAAATTTGAGAAAAAAAAAAAAAAAAAAATTTCAGAAAAAAAAAAAAAAAAAAAAAAATTTGAAAAAAAACAAAATTTGAGAATAAAAAATGAAAAAAGAAAAAAGGAAAAAAAAAAAAAAATTGGAAAAAAAACAAAAATTTGGAAAATTTTTTTTTTTTTTTATTTTAAATTACATAAAAAAATTAATAATTTGCAAAAAAAACAACATTTGAGAAAAAAAAAAAAAAAATTGGAAAAATTTTTTTTTTTTTTAAATTACAGAAAAAAAAATAATAATTTAAAAAAAAAATTTGAGAAAAAAAAAAAAAAAAAAAAAATTTGGGAAAAAAAAAAAAAAAATTTGGAAATTTTTTTTTTTTTTTTAAATTACAGAAAAAAAATAATAATTTGAAAAAAAAAATTTCAGAAAAAAAAAACAACAAAAAAAATTTGGAAAAAAAAAAAAATATTTGGAAAAAAAAAAAAAAAAAATTTGAAAAAAAAAAAAATTGAGAAAAAAAAACAAAAAAAAAATTTAAAAAAAAAAAAAAAAAAATTTGGAAAAAAAAAATAAAAAATTTGGAAAAAAAAAAAATTTGAAAAAAACCAAAATTTGAGAAAGAAAACGAAAAAAAACAAAAATTTGGAAAAAAAAATTTGAGAAAAAAAAAAAAAAAAAAATTAAAAAAAAAAAAATTTAAGAAAAAAAAAAAAAAAAAATTGGAAAAAAATTTTTTTTTTTTTAAATTACAGAAAAAAAAATAATAATTTAAAAAAAAAAATTTGAGAAAAAAAAACAACAAAAAAAATTTGAAAAAAAAAAAATTGAAAAAAAAAAAAAATATTTGAAAAAAAAAATTTAAAATTTGGAAAAAAAAAAAAAATTTGAAAAAAACTAAAATTTGAGAAAAAAAAAAAATAAAAAAAAAAAAATTTAAGAAAAAAAAACAACAAAAAAAATTTGGAAAAAAAAAAAAAAAAATTGGAAAAAAAAACTGGAAAAAAAAAAAAAAAATTTGAAAAAAAAAAAAAATTTCAGAAAAAAAAAACAAAAAAAAACATTTGGAAAAAAACAAAATTTGAAAAAAAAAAAAAAAAATTTGGAAAAAAAAAAATTTTTTTTTTAAATTACACAAAAAAAAATTCGAAAAAAAAAATTTCAGAAAAAAAAAAAATTTGAAAAAAAAAATTTGAAAGAAAAACATTTGAGAAAAAAAAAATAATAATTTGAAAAAAAAAATTTGAGAAAAAATAAAAAAAATAAAAAATTTGGAAAAAAAAAAAAATTTGAAAAAAACCAAAATTTAAGAAAGAAAACGAAAAAAAACAAAAATTTGGAAAAAAAAATTTTGAGAAAAAATTAAAAAAAAAAAATTTAAGAAAAAAAAAAAAAAAAAATTGGAAAAAAAAATTTTGTTTTTTAAATTACAGAAAAAAAAATAATAATTTAAAAAAAAAAAATTTGAGAGAAAAAAAAAAAAAAAAAAAATTTGGAAAATTTTTTTTTTTTTTTAAATTACAGAAAAAAAATAATAATTTGAGAAAAAAAAAAAAAAAAATTTCAGAAAAAAAAAAAAAATTTGGAAAAAAAAAAAAAAAAAATTTGGAAAAAAAAAAAAAAAATTTGAAAAAACAATTTGAGAAAAAAAAACAAAAAAAAAATTTGGAAAAAAACAAAAAAAAAATTTGAGAAAAAAAAACAAAAAAAATTTGGAAAAAAAAAAATAATAATTTGGAAAAAAAAAATTTGAGAAAAAAAAAAAAAAAAATTTGAAAAAAAAAAATTTGAAAAAAAAAAAAATTTGAGAAAAAAAAAAAAAAAAAATTCAGAAAAAAAAAAAAAAAAAAAAATTTGAAAAAAAACAAAATTTGAGAATAAAAAATGAAAAAAGAAAAAAGGAAAAAAAAAAAAAAAATTGGAAAAAAAAACAAAAATTTGGAAAATTTTTTTTTTTTTTTATTTTAAATTACATAAAAAAATTAATAATTTGCAAAAAAAACAACATTTGAGAAAAAAAAAAAAAAAAGTTTGGAAAAAAAAATAATAATTTGAAAAAAAAAAAATTTGAGAAAAAAAACAAAACAAAAAATTTGGAAAAAAAAAAAAAAATAATAATTTGAAAAAAAAAATTTCAGAAAAAAAAAAAAACAAAATTTCAGAAAAAAAAAAAAATTTGAAAAAAAAAATTTGAGAAAAAAAAACAACAAAAAAAATTTGGAAAAAAAAACATTTTTTTTTTAAATTACACAAAAAAAAATAATAATTTGAAAAAAAAAAATTTGAGAAAAAATAAAAAATAAAAAAAATTTGAAAAAAAAAATTTCAGAAAAAAAAAAAAATTTGAAAAAAAAAAAATTTGAAAAAAAAAAATTTGAAAGAAAAACATTTGAGAAAAAAAAAATAATAATTTGAAAAAAAAAAATTTGAGAAAAAATAAAAAAAATTAAAAAAAAAAAATTTAAGAAAAAAAAAAAAAAAAAAGTGGAAAAAATTTTTTTTTTTTTTAAATTACAGAAAAAAAATAATAATTTAAAAAAAAAAATTTGAGAAAAAAAAAAAAAAAAAAAATTTCAGAAAAAAAAAAAAATTTGAAAAAACAAAATTTCAGAAAAAAAAACAACAGAAAAAATTTGGAAAAAAAAAAAAAAATTGGAAAAAAAAAAAAAAAAATTTGAAAAAAAAAAAAAAATTAGAAAAAAAAAAAAATTTGAGAAAAAAAAACAAAAAAAAAAATTTGGAAAAAAAAAAAAATTAAAAAAAAAAAAAAAAATTTGGAAAAAAACAAAAAAACAAATTTGAGAAAAAAAAAAAAAAATTGGAAAAAAAAAAAATTGGAAAAAAACCAAATGTTGCGAAGAAACAACAAAAAAAAATTTGAAAAAAAAAAAAAAAAAATTTGAGAAAAAAAAAAAAAAACATTGGAAAAATTTTTTTTTTTTTTAAATTACAGAAAAAAAAAATAATTTGAAAAAAAAAAAAATTTGAGAAAAAAAAAAAAAAAAAAAATTTCGAAAAAAAAAAAAATTGAAAAAAAAAAATTTGAGAAAAAAAAAAAAAAATTTGAAAAAAAAAAAAACATTGGCAAAAATTTTTTTTTTTTTTTAAATTACAGAAAAAAAAATAATAATTTGAAAAAAAAAAAAAATTTCGAAAAAAAAAAAAATTGAAAAAAAAAAATTTGAGAAAAAAAAAAAAAATTTGAAAAAAAAAATTTGAAAAAAAAAAAAAACATTGGAAAAAATTTTTTTTTTTTTTCAAATTACAGAAAAAAAAATAATAATTTGAAAAAAAAAAAAATTTGAGAAAAAAAAAAAAAAAAAAAAAATTTGGAAAAAAAAAAAATTGAAAAAAAAAAAAAAATTGAAAAAACCAAAATCTGAGAAAGAAAAAGAAAATTTGAAAAAAAAAAAAAAAAAAATTTCAGAAAAAAAAAAAAATTAAAAAAAAAAAAATTTAAGAAAAAAAAACAACAAAAAAAATTTGGAAAAAAAAAAAAAAAAAATTGGAAAAAAAAACATTTTTTTTTAAATTACACAAAAAAAATTTGAAAAAAAAAAAAAAAAAAAAAACTGGAAATTTTTTTTTTTTATTTTAAATTACATAAAAAAAATAATAATTTGAAAAAAACAACATTTGAGAAAGAAAACGAAAAAAAACAAAAAATTGGAAAAAAAAAATTTGAGAAAAAAAAAAAAAAAAAAATTAAAAAAAAAAAATTTAAGAAAAAAAAAATAAAAATTGGAAAAAAAATTTTTGTTTTTTAAATTACAGAAAAAAAAATAATAATTTAAAAAAAAAAATTTGAGAAAAAAAAAAAAAAAAAAATTAAAAAAAAAAAATTTAAGAAAAAAAAAATAAAAATTGGAAAAAAAATTTTTGTTTTTTAAATTACAGAAAAAAAATAATAATTTGAGAAAAAAAAAAAAAAAAATTTCAGAAAAAAAAAAGTTTCAGAAAAAAAAACAACAAAAAAAATTTGGAAAAAAAAAAAAAAATTTGGAAAAAAAAAAAAAAAAATTTGGAAAAAAAAAAAAAAAAATTTGAAAAAACAATTTGAGAAAAAAAAAACAAAAAAAAAATTTGGAAAAAAACAAAAAAAAAATTTGAGAAAAAAAAAAAAAAAATTGGAAAAAAAAAAAATTGGAAAAAAACCAAATGTTGAGAAGAAACAACAAAAAAAAAATTTAGAAAAAAAAAAAAAAATTTTTTTTAGTTAAAAAAAAAAAAAAAAATTTGGAAAAAAACATTATTTTTTTAAATTACACAAAAAAAAATTAAAAAAAAAAAAAAAAAAAAAAAAACTTTGGAAATTTTTTTTTTTTATTTTAAATTACATAAAAAAAAATAATAATTTGAATAAAACAACATTTGAGAAAAAAAAAAAAAAAAATTTGAAAAAAAAAAATTTGAGAAAAAAAAAAAAAAAATTGGAAAAAAAACAAAATTTGAGAAAAAAAAAAAAAAAAAAAAACTGGAAATTTTTTGTTTTTATTTTAAATTACATAAAAAAAATAATAATTTGAAAAAAACAACATTTGAGAACAAAAAAAAAAAAAAATTTGAAAAAAAAACTTTCAGAAAAAAAAAAAAAATTTGAAAAAAAAAAATTTGAAAAAACCAAAATTTAAGAAAGAAAACGAAAAAAAACAAAAATTTGGAAAAAAAAAATTTGAGAAAAAAAAAAAAAAAAAAATTAAAAAAAAAAAATTTAAGAAAAAAAAAAAAAAAAAATTGGAAAAAAAATTTTTGTTTTTTAAATTATAGAAAAAAAAATAATAATTTAAAAAAAAAAAATTTGAGAAAAACAAAATTTGAGAAAGAAAAAAAAAATTTGAAAAAAAAAAAAAAAAAATTTGAGAAAAAAAAAAAAAAACATTGGAAAAATTTTTTTTTTTTTTTTAAATTACAGAAAAAAAAAAAATAATTTGAAAAAAAAAAAATTTGAGAAAAAAAAAAAAAAAAAAAATTTCGAAAAAAAAAAAAAATTGAAAAAAAAAAATTTGAGAAAAAAAAAAAAAAAAATTTGAAAAAAAAAAAAAAACATTGGCAAAAATTTTTTTTTTTTTTTAAATTACAGAAAAAAAAATAATAATTTGAAAAAAAAAAAATTTGAGAAAAAAAAAAAAAATTGAAAAAAAAAATTTGAGAAAAAAAAAAAAAAATTTGAAAAAAAAAAAAAAACATTGGAAAATTTTTTTTTTTTTTTCAAATTACAGAAAAAAAAATAATAATTTGAAAAAAAAAAAAATTTGAGAAAAAAAAAAAAAAAAAAAATTCGAAAAAAAAAAAAAATTGAAAAAAAAAAATTAAGAAAAAAAAAAAAAAAAATTTGAAAAAAAAAAAAAAAAAAAAAATTTGGAAAAAAAAAAAATTGAAAAAAAAAAAATTTGAAAAAACCAAAATTTGAGAAAGAAAAAGAAAATTTGAAAAAAAAAAAAAATTTGAGAAAAAAAACAAAAAAAAAAAATTTGGAAAAAAAAAACAAAATTTTTTTTAATTAAAAAAAAAAAAAACAATTTGGAAAAAAAAAAATTTTTTTTTTAAATTACACAAAAAAAAATTCGAAAAAAAAAATTTTAGAAAAAAAAAAAATTTGAAAAAAGCAAAATTTAAGGAAAAAAAAAAAAAAATTGGAAAATTTTTTTTTTTTTTTAAATTACAGAAAAAAAATAATAATTTGGAAAAAAAAAATTTGAGAAAAAAAAAAAAAAAAAAAAAATTTGAAAAAAAAAAAATTTGAAAAAAAAAAATTTGAAAGAAAAACATTTGAGAAAAAAAAAATAATAATTTGAAAAAAAAAAATTTGAGAAAAAATAAAAAAAATTAAAAAAAAAAAATTTAAGAAAAAAAAAAAAAAAAAAGTGGAAAAAAATTTTTTTTTTTTTAAATTACAGAAAAAAAATAATAATTTAAAAAAAAAAATTTGAGAAAAAAAAAAAAAAAAAAAATTTCAGAAAAAAAAAAAAATTTGAAAAAACAAAATTTCAGAAAAAAAAACAACAGAAAAAATTTGGAAAAAAAAAAAAAATTGGAAAAAAAAAAAAAAAAATTTGAAAAAAAAAAAAAAATTAGAAAAAAAAAAAAATTTGAGAAAAAAAAACAAAAAAAAAAATTTGGAAAAAAAAAAAAATTAAAAAAAAAAAAAAAAATTTGGAAAAAAACAAAAAAACAAATTTGAGAAAAAAAAAAAAAAATTGGAAAAAAACCAAATGTTGCGAAGAAACAACAAAAAAAAAATTGAAAAAAAAAAAAAAAAAATTTGAGAAAAAAAAAAAAAAACATTGGAAAAATTTTTTTTTTTTTTTTAAATTACAGAAAAAAAAAAATAATTTGAAAAAAAAAAAAATTTGAGAAAAAAAAAAAAAAAAAAAATTTCGAAAAAAAAAAAAATTGAAAAAAAAAAATTTGAGAAAAAAAAAAAAAAATTTGAAAAAAAAAAAAAACATTGGCAAAAATTTTTTTTTTTTTTTTAAATTACAGAAAAAAAAATAATAATTTGAAAAAAAAAAAAATTTCGAAAAAAAAAAAAATTGAAAAAAAAAAATTTGAGAAAAAAAAAAAAAATTTGAAAAAAAAAAATTTGAAAAAAAAAAAAACATTGGAAAAAATTTTTTTTTTTTTTTCAAATTACAGAAAAAAAAATAATAATTTGAAAAAAAAAAAAATTTGAGAAAAAAAAAAAAAAAAAAAAAATTTGGAAAAAAAAAAAATTGAAAAAACCAAAATCTGAGAAAGAAAAAGAAAATTTGAAAAAAAAAAAAAAAAAAATTTCAGAAAAAAAAAAAAATTAAAAAAAAAAAAATTTAAGAAAAAAAAACAACAAAAAAAATTTGGAAAAAAAAAAAAAAAAAAACATTTTTTTTTAAATTACACAAAAAAAATTTGAAAAAAAAAAAAAAAAAAAAAACTGGAAATTTTTTTTTTTTATTTTAAATTACATAAAAAAAATAATAATTTGAAAAAAAACAACATTTGAGAACAAAAAAAAAAAAAAATTTGAAAAAAAAACTTTCAGAAAAAAAAAAAAAAATTTGAAAAAAAAAAATTTGAGAAAAAAAAACAAAAACAAAAATTAAAAAAAAAAAAAAAAAAAATTTGGAAAAAAAAAAAAATTTGAAAAAACCAAAATTTGAGAAAGAAAACGAAAAAAAACAAAAAATTGGAAAAAAAAAATTTGAGAAAAAAAAAAAAAAAAAAATTAAAAAAAAAAAATTTAAGAAAAAAAAAATAAAAATTGGAAAAAAAATTTTTGTTTTTTAAATTACAGAAAAAAAAATAATAATTTAAAAAAAAAAAATTTGAGAAAAAAAAAAAAAAAAAAATTAAAAAAAAAAAATTTAAGAAAAAAAAAATAAAAATTGGAAAAAAAATTTTTGTTTTTTAAATTACAGAAAAAAAATAATAATTTGAGAAAAAAAACAAAAAAAATTTCAGAAAAAAAAAAAGTTTCAGAAAAAAAAACAACAAAAAAAATTTGGAAAAAAAAAAAAAATTTGGAAAAAAAAAAAAAAAAATTTGAAAAAACAATTTGAGAAAAAAAAAACAAAAAAAAAATTTGGAAAAAAACAAAAAAAAAATTTGAAAAAAAAAAATTTGAGAAAAAAAAAAAAAAAATTGGAAAAAAAACAAAATTTGAGAAAAAAAAAAAAAAAAAAAATTTGGAAAAAAAAACATTTTTTTTTAAATTACACAAAAAAAATTTGAAAAAAAAAAAAAAAAAAAAAACTGGAAATTTTTTGTTTTTATTTTAAATTACATAAAAAAAATAATAATTTGAAAAAAACAACATTTGAGAACAAAAAAAAAAAAAATTTGAAAAAAAAACTTTCAGAAAAAAAAAAAAATTTGAAAAAAAAAAATTTGAAAAAACCAAAATTTAAGAAAGAAAACGAAAAAAAACAAAAATTTGGAAAAAAAAAATTTGAGAAAAAAAAAAAAAAAAAAATTAAAAAAAAAAAAAAAAAAAAAAAAAAAAAAAAAAATTGGAAAAAAAATTTTTGTTTTTTAAATTATAGAAAAAAAAATAATAATTTAAAAAAAAAAAATTTGAGAAAAACAAAATTTGAGAAAGAAAAAAAAAATTTGAAAAAAAAAAAAAAAAAATTTGAGAAAAAAAAAAAAAAACATTGGAAAATTTTTTTTTTTTTTTTTAAATTACAGAAAAAAAAAAAATAATTTGAAAAAAAAAAAATTTGAGAAAAAAAAAAAAAAAAAAAATTTCGAAAAAAAAAAAAATTGAAAAAAAAAAATTTGAGAAAAAAAAAAAAAAAAATTTGAAAAAAAAAAAAAAACATTGGCAAAAATTTTTTTTTTTTCTTAAATTACAGAAAAAAAAATAATAATTTGAAAAAAAAAAAATTTGAGAAAAAAAAAAAAAATTGAAAAAAAAAATTTGAGAAAAAAAAAAAAAAATTTGAAAAAAAAAAAAAAACATTGGAAAATTTTTTTTTTTTTTTCAAATTACAGAAAAAAAAATAATAATTTGAAAAAAAAAAAAATTTGAGAAAAAAAAAAAAAAAAAAAATTCGAAAAAAAAAAAAAATTGAAAAAAAAAAATTTGAGAAAAAAAAAAAAAAAAATTTGAAAAAAAAAAAAAAAAAAAAAATTTGGAAAAAAAAAAAATTGAAAAAAAAAAAAATTTGAAAAAACCAAAATTTGAGAAAGAAAAAGAAAATTTGAAAAAAAAAAAAAATTTGAGAAAAAAAAAAAAAAAAAATTTGGAAAAAAAAAACAAAATTTTTTTTAATTAAAAAAAAAAAAAACAATTTGGAAAAAAAAAAAATTTTTTTTTAAATTACACAAAAAAAAATTCGAAAAAAAAAATTTTAGAAAAAAAAAAAATTTGAAAAAAGCAAAATTTAAGGAAAAAAAAAAAAAAATTGGAAAATTTTTTTTTTTTTTTAAATTACAGAAAAAAAATAATAATTTGGAAAAAAAAAATTTGAGAAAAAAAAAAAAAAAAATTTGAAAAAAAACAAAAGTTTGGAAAATTTTTTTTTTTATTTATTTTAAATTACATAAAAAAATTAATAATTTGCAAAAAAAACAACATTTGAGAAAAAAAAAAAAAAAAAGTTTGGAAAAAAAAATAATAATTTGAAAAAAAAAAATTTGAGAAAAAAAAACAAAAAAAAAAAATTTGGAAAAAAAAAAAAAATAATAATTTGAAAAAAAAAATTTCAGAAAAAAAAAAAAAACAAAATTTCAGAAAAAAAAAAAATTTGAAAAAAAAAATTTGAGAAAAAAAACAACAAAAAAAATTTGGAAAAAAAAAAAATTAAAAAAAAAAAAAAAAATTTGGAAAAAAAATAATTTGAAAAAAAAAAATCGAAAAAAAAAAATTTGAGAAAAAATAAAAAAAAAAAAAAATTTGAAAAAAAAAATTTCAGAAAAAAAAAAAAATTTGAAAAAAAAAAAATTTGAAAAAAAAAATTTGAAAGAAAAACATTTGAGAAAAAAAAAATAATAATTTGAAAAAAAAAAATTAGAGAAAAAATAAAAAAAATTAAAAAAAAAAAATTTAAGAAAAAAAAAAAAAAAAAAGTGGAAAAAAATTTTTTTTTTTTAAATTACAGAAAAAAAATAATAACTTAAAAAAAAAAATTTGAGAAAAAAAAAAAAAAACAAATTTGGAAAATTTTTTTTTTTTTTTTAATTACAGAAAAAAATAATAATTTGAAAAAAAAAAAATTTCAGAAAAAAAAAAAAAAAAAAAAATTTCAGAAAAAAAAAAAAAATTTGAAAAAAAAAAAATTTCAGAAAAAAAACAACAAAAAAAATTTGGAAAAAAACAAAAAAAAAAATTTGGAAAAAAAAAAAAAAAAAATTTGAAAAAAAAAAAAATTTGAGAAAAAAAAAACAAAAAAAAAAATTTGGAAAAAAAAAAAATTTGAAAAAAAAAAAAAAAAATTTGGAAAAAAAAATAAATAAAATTTGAAAAAAAAACAAAATTTGAGAATAAAAAATGAAAAAAAAAAGGAAAAAAAAAAAAAAAAATTGGAAAAAAAAAAATTTGGAAAATTTTATTTTTTTTTATTTTAAATTACATAAAAAAATTAATAATTTGCAAAAAAAACAACATTTGAGAAAAAAAAAAAAAAAAGTTTGGAAAAAAATAATAATTTGAAAAAAAAAAAATTTGAGAAAAAATAAAAAAATAAAAAAATTTGAAAAACAAATTTCAGAAAAAAAAGGTATTTGAAAAAAAAAAATTTGAGAAAAAAAAACAAAAAAAAAAATTAAAAAAAAAAAAAAAAAAAAATTTGGAAAAAAAAAAAATTGGAAAAAACCAAAATTTGAGAAAGAAAACGAAAAAAAACAAAAATTTGGAAAAAAAAAATTTGAGAAAAAAAAAAAAAAAAAAAATTAAAAAAAAAAAAATTTAAGAAAAAAAAAAAAAAAAAATTGGAAAAAAAATTTTTTTTTTTTAAATTACAGAAAAAAAAATAATAATTTAAAAAAAAAATTTGAGAAAAAAAAAAAAATAATAATTTGAAAAAAAAAATTTCAGAAAAAAAAAAAAAAAAAAATTTCAGAAAAAAAAAAAAAAATTTGAAAAAAAAAAAATTTCAGAAAAAAAAACAACAGAAAAAATTTGGAAAAAAAAAAAAAAAATTTGGAAAAAAAAAAAAAAAAAATTTGAAAAAAAAAAAAAAAATTAGAAAAAAAAAAAAATTTGAGAAAAAAAAAAAAAAAAAAAAATTGGAAAAAAAACTTTTTTTTTTTAAATTACAGAAAAAAAAATAATAATTTAAAAAAAAAATTTGAGAAAAAAAAAAAAAAAAAAAAAATTTGGAAATTTTTTTTTTTTTTTAAATTACAGAAAAAAAATAATAATTTGAAAAAAAAAATTTCAGAAAAAAAAAAAAAAAAAAATTTCAGAAAAAAAAAAAAAATTTGAAAAAAAAAAAATTTCAGAAAAAAAAACAACAGAAAAAATTTGGAAAAAAAAAAAAAATTTGGAAAAAAAAAAAAAAAAAATTTGAAAAAAAAAAAAAAAATTAGAAAAAAAAAAAAATTTGAGAAAAAAAAACAAAAAAAAAAATTTGGAAAAAAAAAAAAATTTAAAAAAAAAAAAAAAATTTGGAAAAAAACAAAAAAACAAATTTGAGAAAAAAAAAAAAAAATTGGAAAAAAAAAAAATTTGAAAAAAACCAAATGTTGAGAAGAAACAACAAAAAAAATTTGGAAAAAAAAAAAAAAATTTTTTTAATTAAAAAAAAAAAAAAAAATTTGGAAAAAAAAAAAATTTTTTTTTAAATTACACAAAAAAAAATTCGAAAAAAAAAATTTCAGAAAAAAAAAATTTGAAAAAAACAAAATTTGAGGAAAAAAATAATAATTTGAAAAAAAAAAATTTCAGAAAAAAAAAAAAATTTGAAAAAAAAAAATTGGAAAAAAAAAAATTAAAAAAAAAAAAATTTAAGAAAAAAAAACAAAAAAAATTTGGAAAAAAAAAAAAAAAAATTTGGAAAAAAAAAAAAAAAAAAATTTGGAAAAAAAAAAAAAAATTTTAATTAAAAAAAAAAAAAAAAATTTGGAAAAAAAACATTTTTTTTTAAATTACACAAAAAAAATTTGAAAAAAAAAAAAAAAAAAAAAACTGGAAATTTTTTTTTTTTATTTTAAATTACATAAAAAAAATAATAATTTGAAAAAAACAACATTTGAGAACAAAAAAAAAAAAAAATTTGAAAAAAAAACTTTCAGAAAAAAAAAAAAAAATTTGAAAAAAAAAAATTTGAGAAAAACAAAATTTGAGAAAGAAAAAAAAAATTTGAAAAAAAAAAAAAAAAATTTGAGAAAAAAAAAAAAAAACATTGGAAAAATTTTTTTTTTTTTTTTAAATTACAGAAAAAAAAAAAATAATTTGAAAAAAAAAAAATTTGAGAAAAAAAAAAAAAAAAAAAATTTCGAAAAAAAAAAAAAATTGAAAAAAAAAAATTTGAGAAAAAAAAAAAAAAAAATTTGAAAAAAAAAAAAAACATTGGCAAAAATTTTTTTTTTTTTTTAAATTACAGAAAAAAAAATAATAATTTGAAAAAAAAAAAATTTGAGAAAAAAAAAAAAATTGAAAAAAAAAATTTGAGAAAAAAAAAAAAAAACATTGGAAAATTTTTTTTTTTTTTTCAAATTACAGAAAAAAAAATAATAATTTGAAAAAAAAAAAAATTTGAGAAAAAAAAAAAAAAAAAAAATTCGAAAAAAAAAAAAAATTGAAAAAAAAAAATTTGAGAAAAAAAAAAAAAAAAATTTGAAAAAAAAAAAAAAAAAAAAATTTGGAAAAAAAAAAAATTGAAAAAAAAAAAAATTTGAAAAAACCAAAATTTGAGAAAGAAAAAGAAAATTTGAAAAAAAAAACAAAATTTGAGAAAAAAAACAAAAAAAAAAAATTTGGAAAAAAAAAACAAAATTTTTTTTAATTAAAAAAAAAAAAAACAATTTGGAAAAAAAAAAATTTTTTTTTTAAATTACACAAAAAAAAATTCGAAAAAAAAAATTTTAGAAAAAAAAAAAATTTGAAAAAAGCAAAATTTGAGGAAAAAAAAAAAAATTGGAAAATTTTTTTTTTTTTTTAAATTACAGAAAAAAAATAATAATTTGGAAAAAAAAAATTTGAGAAAAAAAAAAAAAAAAATTTGAAAAAAAACAAAAGTTTGGAAAATTTTTTTTTTTATTTATTTTAAATTACATAAAAAAATTAATAATTTGCAAAAAAAACAACATTTGAGAAAAAAAAAAAAAAAAAGTTTGGAAAAAAAAATAATAATTTGAAAAAAAAAAATTTGAGAAAAAAAACAAAAAAAAAAAATTTGGAAAAAAAAAAAAAATAATAATTTAAAAAAAAAAATTTCAGAAAAAAAAAAAAAACAAAATTTCAGAAAAAAAAAAAAATTTGAAAAAAAAAATTTGAGAAAAAAAACAACAAAAAAAATTTGGAAAAAAAAAAAATTAAAAAAAAAAAAAAAAATTTGGAAAAAAAAATTTCAGAAAAAAAAAAAAATTTGAAAAAAAAAAATTTGAAAGAAAAACATTTGAGAAAAAAAAAATAATAATTTGAAAAAAAAAAATTTGAGAAAAAATAAAAAAAATTAAAAAAAAAAAATTTAAGAAAAAAAAAAAAAAAAAAGTGGAAAAAAATTTTTTTTTTTTAAATTACAGAAAAAAAATAATAATTTAAAAAAACAAATTTGGAAAAATTTTTTTTTTTTTTTTAATTACAGAAAAAAATAATAATTTGAAAAAAAAAAATTTCAGAAAAAAAAAAAAAAAAAAAAATTTCAGAAAAAAAAAAAAAATTTGAAAAAAAAAAAATTTCAGAAAAAAAACAACAAAAAAAATTTGGAAAAAAACAAAAAAAAAAATTTGGAAAAAAAAAAAAAAAAAATTTGAAAAAAAAAAAAATTTGAGAAAAAAAAAACAAAAAAAAAAATTTGGAAAAAAAAAAAATTTGAAAAAAAAAAAAAAAAATTTGGAAAAAAAAATAAATAAAATTTGAAAAAAAAACAAAATTTGAGAATAAAAAATGAAAAAAAAAGGAAAAAAAAAAAAAAAAATTGGAAAAAAAAAAATTTGGAAAATTTTATTTTTTTTTATTTTAAATTACATAAAAAAATTAATAATTTGCAAAAAAAACAACATTTGAGAAAAAAAAAAAAAAAAAGTTTGGAAAAAAATAATAATTTGAAAAAAAAAAAAATTTGAGAAAAAATAAAAAAAAAAAAAAATTGGAAAAAAAATTTTTTTTTTTTAAATTACAGAAAAAAAAATAATAATTTAAAAAAAAAATTTGAGAAAAAAAAAAAATAATAATTTGAAAAAAAAAATTTCAGAAAAAAAAAAAAAAAAAAATTTCAGAAAAAAAAAAAAAAATTTGAAAAAAAAAAAATTTCAGAAAAAAAAACAACAGAAAAAATTTGGAAAAAAAAAAAAAAAATTTGGAAAAAAAAAAAAATTTCAAAAAAAAAAAAAAATTTGGAAAAAAACAAAAAAAAAAATTTGAGAAAAAAAAAAAAAAAAAAAATTAAAAAAAAAAAATTTAAGAAAAAAAAAAAAAAAAAATTGGAAAAAAAACTTTTTTTTTTTAAATTACAGAAAAAAAAATAATAATTTAAAAAAAAAATTTGAGAAAAAAAAAAAAAAAAAAAAAATTTGGAAAAACCAAAATTTGAGAAAGAAAACGAAAAAAAACAAAAATTTGGAAAAAAAAAATTTGAGAAAAAAAAAAAAAAAAAATTAAAAAAAAAAAATTTAAGAAAAAAAAAAAAAAAAATTGGAAAAAAAATTTTTGTTTTTTAAATTATAGAAAAAAAAATAATAATTTAAAAAAAAAAAATTTGAGAAAAAAAAAAAAAAAAAAAAAATTTGAGAAAAAAAAAAAAAAAATTGGAAAAAAAAAAAATTTGAGAAAAAAACAAAAAAAAAAAATTTGGAAAAAAAAAAATTGAAAAAAAAAAAAATTTGAAAAAAACAAAATTTGAGAAAAAAAAAAAAAAAATTTCGAAAAAAAAAAAAATTGAAAAAAAAAAATTTGAGAAAAAAAAAAAAAAAATTTGAAAAAAAAAAAAAAACATTGGCAAAAATTTTTTTTTTTTTTTTAAATTACAGAAAAAAAAAAAATAATTTGAAAAAAAAAAAATTTGAGAAAAAAAAAAAAATTGAAAAAAAAAATTTGAGAAAAAAAAAAAAAAATTTGAAAAAAAAAAATTTGAAAAAAAAAAAAAAACATTGGAAAACTTTTTTTTTTTTTTTCAAATTACAGAAAAAAAAATAATAATTTGAAAAAAAAAAAAATTTGAGAAAAAAAAAAAAAAAAAAATTTCGAAAAAAAAAAAAAAATGAAAAAAAAAAATTTGAGAAAAAAAAAAAAAAAAATTTGAAAAAAAAAAAAAAAAAAAAAAAATTTGGAAAAAAAAAATTGAAAAAAAAAAAAATTTGAAAAAACCAAAATTTGAGAAAGAAAAAGAAAATTTGAAAAAAAAAAAAAAAAATTTGAGAAAAAAAACAAAAAAAAAAAATTTGGAAAAAAAAAAAAAAATAATAATTTGAAAAAAAAAATTTCAGAAAAAAAAAAAAAACAAAATTTCAGAAAAAAAAAAAAATTTGAAAAAAAAAATTTGAGAAAAAAAAACAACAAAAAAAATTTGGAAAAAAAAAAAATTAAAAAAAAAAAAAAAAATTTGGAAAAAAACAAAAAAAAAAAAATTTGAAAAAACCGAATGTTGAGAAGAAACAACAAAAAAAAATTTGGAAAAAAAAAAATTTTTTTTTTAAATTACACAAAAAAAAATTCGAAAAAAAAAATTTTAGAAAAAAAAAAAATTTGAAAAAAACAAAATTTGAGGAAAAAAAAATAATAATTTAAAAAAAAAAATTTGAGAAAAAAAAACAACAAAAAAAAATTGGAAAAAAAAATTGAAAAAAAAAAAAAATATTTGGAAAAAAAAAAATTTGGAAAAAAAACATTTTTTTTTAAATTACACAAAAAAAAATAATAATTTGAAAAAAAAAAAATTTGAGAAAAAAAAACAAAAAAAAAAATTTAAAAAAAAAAAAAAAAAAATTTGGAAAAAAAAAATAAAAAATTTGGAAAAAAAAAAATTTGAAAAAAACCAAAATTTGAGAAAAAAAAAAATAAAAAAAATAAAAATTTGGAAAAAAAAATAAAAAAATTTGGAAAAAAAAAAAAAAAAATTTGAAAAAAAAAAAAAATTTGTGAAAAAAAAAAAAAAAAAAAATTGGAGAAAAAAAAAAAAAATTTCAAAAAAAAAATAAATTGGAAAAAAAAAAAATAAAAAAAAAAAAAAATTTTTAATTAAAAAAAAAAAAAAAATTTGAAAAAAAAAAAAAAAAAAAACTGGAAATTTTTTTTTTTTATTTTAAATTACATAAAAAAAATAATAATTTGAAAAAAACAACATTTGAGAACAAAAAAAAAAAAAAATTTGAAAAAAAAACTTTCAGAAAAAAAAAAAAAATTTGAAAAAAAAAAATTTGAGAAAAAAAAACAAAAACAAAAATTAAAAAAAAAAAAAAAAAAAAATTTGGAAAAAAAAAAAATTTGAAAAAAACCAAAATTTGAGAAAGAAAACGAAAAAATTTGGAAAAAAAAAATTTGAGAAAAAAACAAAAACAAAAATTAAAAAAAAAAAAAAAAAAAAATTTGAAAAAAACAAAATTTGAGGAAAAAAAATAATAATTTGAAAAAAAAAAATTTGCGAAAAAAAAAAAAAAAAAAATTTCAGAAAAAAAAAAAAAATTTGAAAAAAAAAAATAAATTGGAAAAAAAAAAAATAAAAAGAAAAAAAAAAATTTTTAATTAAAAAAAAAAAAAAAATTTGTAAAAAAAAACATTTTTTTTTAAATTACACAAAAAAAAATTTGAAAAAAAAAAAAAAAAAAAAACTGGAAATTTTGTTTTTTTATTTTAAATTACATAAAAAAAATAATAATTTGAAAAAAACAACATTTGAGAACAAAAAAAAAAAAATTTGAAAAAAAAACTTTCAGAAAAAAAAAAAAAAATTTGAAAAAAAAAAAATTTGAGAAAAAAAAACAAAAAAAAAAATTTAAAAAAAAAAAATAAATTGGAAAAAAAAAAAAATAAAAAGAAAAAAAAAAATTTTTAATTAAAAAAAAAAAAAAAATTTGGAAAAAAAAACATTTTTTTTTAAATTACACAAAAAAAAATTTGAAAAAAAAAAAAAAAAAAAAACTGGAAATTTTGTTTTTTTATTTTAAATTACATAAAAAAAATAATAATTTGAAAAAAACAACATTTGAGAACAAAAAAAAAAAAATTTGAAAAAAAAACTTTCAGAAAAAAAAAAAAAAATTTGAAAAAAAAAAAATTTGAGAAAAAAAAACAAAAAAAAAAATTTAAAAAAAAAAAAAAAAAATTTGGAAAAAAAACAAAATTTGAAAAATTTTTTTTTTTTTTAAATTACAGAAAAAAAAAATAATTTGAGAAAAAAAAAAAAAAAAAATTTCAGAAAAAAAAAAAAAAATTCAGAAAAAAAAACAACAAAAAAAATTTGGAAAAAAAAAAAAAAAAAAATTTGGAAAAAAAAAAAAAAAAATTTGAAAAAACAATTTGAGAAAAAAAAAACAAAAATTGGAAAAAAAATTGGAAAAAAACCAAATGCTGAGAAGAAACAACAAAAAAAAAATTTAGAAAAAAAAAAAAAAATTTTTTTTAGTTAAAAAAAAAAAAAAAAATTTGGAAAAAAAACATTATTTTTTTAAATTACACAAAAAAAAATTTAAAAAAAAAAAAAAAAAAAAAAAACTTTGGAAATTTTTTTTTTTTATTTTAAATTACATAAAAAAAAATAATAATTTGAATAAAACAACATTTGAGAAAAAAAAAAAAAAAAATTTGAAAAAAAAAAAATTGAAAAAAAAAAAAATTTGAAAAAAACAAAATTTGAGAAAGAAAAAAAAAATTTGAAAAAAAAAAAAAAAAAATTTGAGAAAAAAAAAAAAAAACATTGGAAAAATTTTTTTTTTTTTTTAAATTACAGAAAAAAAAATAATAATTTGAAAAAAAAAAAAATTTGAGAAAAAAAAAAAAAAAAAAAATTTCGAAAAAAAAAAAAATTGAAAAAAAAAATTTGAGAAAAAAAAAAAAAATTTGAAAAAAAAAAATTTGAAAAAAAAAAAAAACATTGGAAAATTTTTTTTTTTTTTTTTCAAATTACAGAAAAAAAAATAATAATTTGAAAAAAAAAAAAATTTGAGAAAAAAAACAAAAAAAAAAAATTTGGAAAAAAAAAAATATATAATAATTTGAAAAAAAAAATTTCAGAAAAAAAAAAAAAAAAAAAATTTCAGAAAAAAAAAAATTTGAAAAAAAAAATTTGAGAAAAAAAACAACAAAAAAAATTTGGAAAAAAAAAAAATTTGGAAAAAAAATAATTTGAAAAAAAAAAATTTGAGAAAAAAAAAAAAAATTTGAAAAAAAAAAATTTGAGAAAAAATAAAAAAATAAAAAAATTTCAAAAAAAAAAAGAAATTTGAAAAAAAAAAAATTTGAGAAAAAAAAACAAAAAAAAAAATTTAAAAAAAAAAAAAAAAAAAAATTTGGAAAAAAAAAAATGGAAAAAACCAAAATTTGAGAAAGAAAACGAAAAAAAACAAAAATTTGGAAAAAAAAAATTTGAGAAAAAAAAAAAAAAAAAAATTTAAGAAAAAAAAAAAAAAAAAATTGGAAAAAAAATTTTTGTTTTTTGAATTACAGAAAAAAAATAATAATTTAAAAAAAAAAAATTTGAGAAAAAAAAAAAAATTTGAAAAAAAAAAATTTGAAATAAAAAAATTTGAAAGAAAAAAATTTGAGAAAAAAATAATAATAATTTGAAAAAAAAAAATTTGAGAAAAAATTAAAAAAATAAAAAATTTGAGAAAAAAAATTTCAGAAAAAAAAAAAATTTGAAAAAAAAAAAAAAAAAATTTGGAAAAAAAAAAAAAAAATTTTAATTAAAAAAAAAAAAAAATTTGGACAAAAAAACCTTTTTTTTTAAATTACACAAAAAAAATTTGAAAAAAAAAAAAAAAAAAAAACTGGAAATTTTTTGTTTTTATTTTAAATTACATAAAAAAAATAATAATTTGAAAAAAACAACATTTGAGAACAAAAAAAAAAAAAAATTTGAAAAAAAAACTTTCAGAAAAAAAAAAAAAATTTGAAAAAAAAAAATTTGAGAAAAAAAAACAAAAACAAAAATTTAAAAAAAAAAAAAAAAAAAATTTGGAAAAAAAAAAAATTTGGAAAAAAAAACATTTTTTTTTTAAATTACACAAAAAAAAATAATAATTTGAAAAAAAAAAATTTGAGAAAAAATAAAAAAAAAAAAAAATTTGAAAAAAAAAATTTCAGAAAAAAAAAAAAATTTGAAAAAAAAAAAATTTGAAAAAAAAAAATTTGAAAGAAAAACATTTGAGAAAAAAAAATAATAATTTGAAAAAAAAAAATTTGAGAAAAAATAAAAAAAATTAAAAAAAAAAAATTTAAGAAAAAAAAAAAAAAAATTTAAGAAAAAAATTTTTTTTTTTTTAAATTACAGAAAAAAAATAATAATTTAAAAAAAAAAATTTGAGAAAAAAAAAAAAAAAAAAAATTTCAGAAAAAAAAAAAAAATTTGAAAAAAAAAAAATTTCAGAAAAAAAACAACAGAAAAAATTTGGAAAAAAAAAAAAAAAATTGGAAAAAAAAAAAAAAAAAATTTGAAAAAAAAAAAAAAAATTAGAAAAAAAAAAAAATTTGAGAAAAAAAAACAAAAAAAAAAATTTGGAAAAAAAAAAAATTAAAAAAAAAAAAAAAAATTTGGAAAAAAACAAAAAAACAAATTTGAGAAAAAAAAAAAAAAATTGGAAAAAAAAAAAATTTGAAAAAAACCAAATGTTGAGAAGAAACAACAACAAAAAATTTGGAAAAAAAAAAAAAAAATTTTTTTAATTAAAAAAAAAAAAAAAATTTGGAAAAAAAAAATTTTTTTTTTTAAATTACACAAAAAAAAATTCGAAAAAAAAAATTTCAGAAAAAAAAATTTGAAAAAAACAAAATTTGAGGAAAAAAATAATAATTTGAAAAAAAAAAATTTGAAAAAAAAAAATTGGAAAAAAAAAAATTAAAAAAAAAAAAAAATTTGGAAAAAAAAAAAAAAATTTTAATTAAAAAAAAAAAAAAAAATTTGGAAAAAAACACATTTTTTTTTTAAATTACACAAAAAAAATTTGAAAAAAAAAAAAAAAAAAAAAAAAACTGGAAATTTTTATTTTTTATTTTAAATTACATAAAAAAATAATAATTTGAAAAAAACAACATTTGAGAACAAAAAAAAAAAAAATTTGAAAAAAAACTTTCAGAAAA
>OX637863.1:32262819-32280319 GCA_951802705.1 Netelia virgata | reverse complement strand
AATAATAATTTAAAAAAAAAAAATTTGAGAAAAAAAAAAAAATTTGAAAAAAAAAAAATTTGAAATAAAAAAATTTGAAAGAAAAAAATTTGAGAAAAAAATAATAATAATTTGAAAAAAAAAAATTTGAGAAAGAAAACGAAAAAAAAACAAAAATTTGGAAAAAAAAAATTTGAGAAAAAAAAAAAAAAAAAAAATTAAAAAAAAAAAAATTTAAGAAAAAAAAAAAAAAAAAATTGGAAAAAAATTTTTTTTTTTTTAAATTACAGAAAAAAAAATAATAATTTAAAAAAAAAATTTGAGAAAAAAAAAAAAAAAAAAAAAATTTGGGAAAAAAAAAAAAAAAATTTGGAAATTTTTTTTTTTTTTTAAATTGCAGAAAAAAAAATAATAATTTGAAAAAAAAAAAAATTTGAGAAAAAAAAAAAAAAAAAATTGAGAAAAAAAAAAAAAAATAAAATTTCGAAAAAAAAAAAAATTGAAAAAAAAAAATTTGAGAAAAAAAAAAAAAAAAATTTGAAAAAAAAAAATTTGAGAAAAAAAAAAAAAAAAAAAATTTGAGAAAAAAAAAAAACATTGGAAAAAATTTTTTTTTTTTTAAATTACAGAAAAAAAAATAATAATTTGAAAAAAAAAAAAATTTGAGAAAAAAAAACAAAAAAAAAATTTGGAAAAAAAAAAAAAAAAAAAAATTTGAAAAAAAAAATTTGAGAAAAAAAAAAAAAAAATTTGAAAAAAAAAATTTGAGAAAAAAAAAAAAAAACATTGGAAAATTTTTTTTTTTTTTTTAAATTGCAGAAAAAAAATCAATAATTTGAAAAAAAAAAATTTGAGAAAAAAAAAAAAAATTAAAAAAAAAAAAAAAATTTGGAAAAAAACAAAAAAACAAATTTGAGAAAAAAAAAAAAAAATTGGAAAAAAAAAAAATTTGAAAAAAACCAAATGTTGAGAAGAAACAACAAAAAAAAAATTTGGAAAAAAAAAAAAAAATTTTTTTAATTAAAAAAAAAAAAAAAATTTGGAAAAAAAAAATTTTTTTTTTTAAATTACACAAAAAAAAATTCGAAAAAAAAATTTCAGAAAAAAAAAATTTGAAAAAAACAAAATTTGAGGAAAAAAAAAAAAAAAATTGGAAAATTTTTTTTTTTTTTTTAAATTACAGAAAAAAAATAATAATTTAAAAAAAAAATTTGAGAAAAAAAAAAAAAAAAAATTTGAGAAAAAAAAAAAAAAAAAAATTTCGAAAAAAAACAAAATTTGAGAATAAAAAATGAAAAAAGAAAAAAGGAAAAAAAAAAAAAAAAATTGGAAAAAAAACAAAAATTTGGAAAATTTTTTTTTTTTTTTTATTTTAAATTACATAAAAAAATTAATAATTTGCAAAAAAAATAACATTTGAGAAAAAAAAAAACAAAAAAGTTTGGAAAAAAAAAATAAAAAATTTGGAAAAAAAAAAAAAAAAATTTGAAAAAAAAAAAAATTTGAGAAAAAAAAAAAAAAAAAAAAAATTTGAGAAAAAAAAAAAACATTGGAAAATTTTTTTTTTTTTTTAAATTACAGAAAAAAAATAATAATTTGAAAAAAAAAAAAATTTGAGAAAAAAAAAACAAAAAAAAAATTTGGAAAAAAAAAAAAAAAAAAAAAATTGAAAAAAAAAAATTTGAGAAAAAAAAAAAAAAAATTTTAGAAAAAAAAAAAAAAAAAAATTTGGAAAAAAAAAAAATTGAAAAAAAAAAAAAAAATTGAAAAAAAACAAAATTTGAGAAAAAAAAAAAAAAAAAAAAAATTTGAAAAAAAAAAAAAAATTTGAGAAAAAAAAAAAAAAACATTGGAAAATTTTTTTTTTTTTTTTAAATTGCAGAAAAAAAAATAATAATTTGAAAAAAAAAAAAATTTGAGAAAAAAAAAAAAAAAAAATTGAGAAAAAAAAAAAAAAATAAAATTTCGAAAAAAAAAAAAATTGAAAAAAAAAAATTTAAGAAAAAAAAAAAAAAAAATTTGAAAAAAAAAAATTTGAGAAAAAAAAAAAAAAAAAAAAATTGAGAAAAAAAAAAAACATTGGAAAAAATTTTTTTTTTTTTAAATTACAGAAAAAAAAATAATAATTTGAAAAAAAAAAAAATTTGAGAAAAAAAAACAAAAAAAAAATTTGGAAAAAAAAAAAAAAAAAAAAATTTGAAAAAAAAAATTTGAGAAAAAAAAAAAAAAAATTTGAAAAAAAAAATTTGAGAAAAAAAAAAAAAAACATTGGAAAATTTTTTTTTTTTTTTTAAATTGCAGAAAAAAAATCAATAATTTGAAAAAAAAAAAATTTGAGAAAAAAAAAAAAAAAAAAATTTCGAAAAAAAACAAAATTTGAGAATAAAAAATGAAAAAAGAAAAAAGGAAAAAAAAAAAAAAAAATTGGAAAAAAAACAAAAATTTGGAAATTTTTTTTTTTTTTTTTATTTTAAATTACACATAAAAAATAATAATTTGAAAAAAACAACATTTGAGAAAAAAAAAAAAAAAATTTGAAAAAAAAAAAAACATTGGAAAATTTTTTTTTTTTTTAAATTACAGAAAAAAAAATAATAGTTTGAAAAAAAAAAAAATTTGAGAAAAAAAAACAAAAAAAAAATTTGGAAAAAAAAAAAAAAAAAAAATTTGGAAAAATTTTTTTTTTTTAAATTACAGAAAAAAAAATAATAATTTGAAAAAAAAAAAAATTTGAGAAAAAAAAAAAAAAAAAAATTTCGAAAAAAAAAAATTGAAAAAAAAAAAAATTTGAAAAAACCAAAATTTGAGAAAGAAAAAGAAAATTTGAAAAAAAAAAAAAAAAAAAAATTGGAGAAAAAAAAAAAACATTGGAAAATTTTTTTTTTTTTTAAATTACAGAAAAAAAAATAATAGTTTGAAAAAAAAAAAAATTTGAGAAAAAAAAACAAAAAAATTTGAAAAAAAAAATTTGAGAAAAAAAAAAAAAAAAATTTGAAAAAAAAAAATTTGAGAAAAAAAAAAAAAAAAATTTGAAAGAAAAAAAAATTTGAGAAAAAAAAAAAAAAAAATAAAATTTGAAAACAAAAAAAATTTGAGAATAAAAAATGAAAAAAGAAAAAAGGAAAAAAAACAAAAATTTGGAAAATTTTTTTTTTTTTTTTATTTTAAATTACATAAAAAAATTAATAATTTGCAAAAAAAACAACATTTAAGAAAAAAAAAAAAAAAAAAGTTTGGAAAAAAAAAAAAAAATTTGAAAAAAAAAAAATTTGAGAAAAAATAAAAAAATAAAAAAATTTGAAAAAAAAAATTTGAGAAAAAAAAAAAATTTGAGAAAAAAATCAAAAAAAAAATTAAAAAAAAAAAAAAAAAAATTTGGAAAAAAAAAATAAAAAATTTGGAAAAAAAAAAAATTGAAAAAAAAAAAAATATTTGGAAAAAAAAAAATTTGGAAAAAAAACATTTTTTTTTAAATTACACAAAAAAAAATAATAATTTGAAAAAAAAAAAATTTGAGAAAAAAAAACAAAAAAAAAAATTTGAAAAAAAAAAAAAAAAATTTGGAAAAAAAAAATAAAAAATTTGGGAAAAAAAAAAATTTGAAAAAAACCAAAATTTGAGAAAGAAAACGAAAAAAAACAAAAATTTGGAAAACAAAAATTTGAGAAAAAAAAAAAAATAAAAATAAAAAAAATTCAGAAAAAAAACAACAAAGAAAATTTGGAAAAAAAAAAAAAATTTGAAAAAAAAAATTTGAGAAAAAAAAAAAAATTTGAGAAAAAAATCAAAAAAAAAATTTTTAAAAAAAAAAAAAAAATTTGGAAAAAAAAAAATAAAAAATTTGGAAAAAAAAAAATTGAAAAAAAAAAAAAATATTTGGAAAAAAAAAAATTTGGAAAAAAAACATTTTTTTTTTAAATTACACAAAAAAAAATAATAATTTGAAAAAAAAAAAATTTGAGAAAAAAAAACAAAAAAAAAAATTTGAAAAAAAAAAAAATAAAAATAAAAAAAAAAAAAAATTCAGAAAAAAAACAACAAAAAAAATTTGGAAAAAAAAAAAAAAATTTGGAAAAAAAAAAAAAAAAAATTTGGAAAAAAAAACAAAATTTGAAAAAAAAAAAATTTCAGAAAAAAAATAATAATTTGGAAAAAAAAAATAAATAAAATTTGAAAAAAAACAAAATTTGAGAATAAAAAATGAAAAAAGAAAAAAGGAAAAAAAAAAAAAAAAATTGGAAAAAAAAAAAATTTGGAAAATTTTATTTTTTTTTTATTTTAAATTTCATAAAAAAATTAATAATTTGCAAAAAAAACAACATTTGAGAAAAAAAAAAAAAAAAAAGTTTGGAAAAAAAATAATAATTTGAAAAAAAAAAAATTTGAGAAAAAATAAAAAAAAAAAAAAATTTGAAAAAAAAAATTTCAGAAAAAAAAAAAAATTTGAAAAAAAAAAATTGAGAAAAAAAAACAAAAAAAAAAATTTGGAAAAAAAAAAAAAATTGAAAAAACCAAAATTTGAGAAAGAAAACGAAAAAAAACAAAAATTTGGAAAAAAAAAATTTGAGAAAAAAAAAAAAAAAAAATTAAAAAAAAAAATTTAAGAAAAAAAAAAAAAAAAAATTGGAAAAAAAATTTTTGTTTTTTAAATTACAGAAAAAAAAATAATAATTTAAAAAAAAAAAATTTGGAAAAAAAAAAAAAAAAAAAAATTTGGAAAATTTTTTTTTTTTTTCAAATTACAGAAAAAAAATAATAATTTGAGAAAAAAAAAAAAAAATTAAAAAAAAAAAAAAAAATTCAGAAAAAAAAACAACAAAAAAAATTTGGAAAAAGAAAAAAAAAATTTGGAAAAAAAAAAAAAAAAAAATTTGGAAAAAAAAAAAAAAAAAATTTGGAAGAAAAACATTTTTTGTTTAAATTACACAAAAAAAAATTTTAAAAAAAAAAAAAAAAAAAAAACTTTGGAAATTTTTTTTTTTTATTTTAAATTACATAACAAAAAATAATAATTTGAATAAAACAACATTTGAGAAAAAAAAAAAAAAAAAAATTAAAAAAAAAAAATTTGAGAAAAAAAAAAAACATTGGAAAAAATTTTTTTTTTTTTAAATTACAGAAAAAAAAATAATAATTTGAAAAAAAAAAAAATTTGAGAAAAAAAAACAAAAAAAAAATTTGGAAAAAAAAAAAAAAAAAAAAATTTGGAAAAAAAAAAAATTTGAAAAAAAACAAAATTTGAGAAAAAAAAAAAAAAAAAAAAATTTGAAAAAAAAAAAAAAAAATTTGAGAAAAAAAAAAAAAAATAAAATTTCGAAAAAAAAAAAAAATTGAAAAAAAAAATTTGAGAAAAAAAAAAAAAAAAATTTGAAAAAAAAAAATTTGAGAACAAAAAAAAAAAAAAAAAAATTCGAGAAAAAAAAAAAACATTGGAAAAAAATTTTTTTTTTTTAAATTACAAAAAAAAAAATAATAATTTGAAAAAAAAAAAAATTTGAGAAAAAAAAACAAAAAAAAAATTTGGAAAAAAAAAAAAAAAAAAAAATTTGAAAAAAAAAAATTTGAGAAAAAAAAAAAAAAATTTGAAAAAAAAAAATTTGAGAAAAAAAAAAAAAAACATTGGAAAAATTTTTTTTTTTTTTTTAAATTGCAGAAAAAAAATCAATAATTTGAAAAAAAAAAATTTGAGAAAAAAAAAAAAAAAAAATTTGAGAAAAAAAAAAAAAAAAAAATTTCGAAAAAAAACAAAATTTGAGAATAAAAAATGAAAAAAGAAAAAAGGAAAAAAAAAAAAAAAAATTTGAAAAAAAAAAATTTGAGAAAAAAAAAAAAAAAAAAAAAATTTGAGAAAAAAAAAAAACATTGGAAAATTTTTTTTTTTTTTTAAATTACAGAAAAAAAAATAATAATTTGAAAAAAAAAAAAATTTGAGAAAAAAAAACAAAAAAAAAATTTGGAAAAAAAAAAAAAAAAAAGTTTGGAAAAAAAAAATAAAAAATTTGGAAAAAAAAAAAAAAAAATTTGAAAAAAAAAAAATTTGAGAAAAAAAAAAAAAAAAAAAAAATTTGAGAAAAAAAAAAAACATTGGAAAATTTTTTTTTTTTTTAAATTACAGAAAAAAAATAATAATTTGAAAAAAAAAAAAATTTGAGAAAAAAAAACAAAAAAAAAATTTGGAAAAAAAAAAAAAAAAAAAATTTGAAAAAAAAAAATTTGAGAAAAAAAAAAAAAAAAATTTGAGAAAAAAAAAAAAAAAAATTTGAGAAAAAAAAAAAAAAAAATTTGAGAAAAAAAAAAAAAAAAAAATTTGGAAAAAAAAAAAATTGAAAAAAAAAAAAAAATTTGAAAAAAAACAAAATTTGAGAAAAAAAAAAAAAAAAAAAAAAATTTGAAAAAAAAAAAAAAAAATTTGAGAAAAAAAAAAAAAAACATTGGAAAATTTTTTTTTTTTTTTTAAATTGCAGAAAAAAAAATAATAATTTGAAAAAAAAAAAAATTTGAGAAAAAAAAAAAAAAAAAATTGAGAAAAAAAAAAAAAAAAAAAATTTCGAAAAAAAAAAAAATTGAAAAAAAAAAATTTGAGAAAAAAAAAAAAAAAAAATTGAAAAAAAAAAATTTAAGAAAAAAAAAAAAAAAAAAAAATTTGAGAAAAAAAAAAAACATTGGAAAAAAATTTTTTTTTTTTAAATTACAGAAAAAAAAAAATAATTTGAAAAAAAAAAAAATTTGAGAAAAAAAAACAAAAAAAAAATTTGGAAAAAAAAAAAAAAAAAAAAATTTGAAAAAAAAAATTTGAGAAAAAAAAAAAAAAAATTTGAACAAAAAAATTTGAGAAAAAAAAAAAAAACATTGGAAAATTTTTTTTTTTTTTTTAAATTGCAGAAAAAAAATCAATAATTTGAAAAAAAAAAAATTTGAGAAAAAAAAAAAAAAAAAATTTGAGAAAAAAAAAAAAAAAAAAATTTCGAAAAAAAACAAAATTTGAGAATAAAAAATGAAAAAAGAAAAAAGGAAAAAAAAAAATTTGAGAAAAAAAAAAAAAAAAAAAAAATTTGAGAAAAAAAAAAAACATTGGAAATTTTTTTTTTTTTTTTAAATTACAGAAAAAAAAAAAATAATTTGAAAAAAAAAAAAATTTGAGAAAAAAAAACAAAAAAAAAATTTGGAAAAAAAAAAAAAAAAAAGTTTGGAAAAAAAAAATAAAAAATTTGGAAAAAAAAAAAAAAAAATTTGAAAAAAAAAAAATTTGAGAAAAAAAAAAAAAAAAAAAAAATTTGAGAAAAAAAAAAAACATTGGAAAATTTTTTTTTTTTTTAAATTACAGAAAAAAAATAATAATTTGAAAAAAAAAAAAATTTGAGAAAAAAAAACAAAAAAAAAATTTGGAAAAAAAAAAAAAAAAAAAATTTGAAAAAAAAAAATTTGAGAAAAAAAAAAAAAAAAATTTGAGAAAAAAAAAAAAAAAAATTTGAGAAAAAAAAAAAAAAAAAAATTTGGAAAAAAAAAAAATTGAAAAAAAAAAAAAAATTTGAAAAAAAACAAAATTTGAGAAAAAAAAAAAAAAAAAAAAAAATTTGAAAAAAAAAAAAAAAAATTTGAGAAAAAAAAAAAAAAACATTGGAAAATTTTTTTTTTTTTTTTAAATTGCAGAAAAAAAAATAATAATTTGAAAAAAAAAAAAATTTGAGAAAAAAAAAAAAAAAAAATTGAGAAAAAAAAAAAAAAATAAAATTTCGAAAAAAAAAAAAATTGAAAAAAAAAAATTTGAGAAAAAAAAAAAAAAAAAATTGAAAAAAAAAAATTTAAGAAAAAAAAAAAAAAAAAAAAATTTGAGAAAAAAAAAAAACATTGGAAAAAAATTTTTTTTTTTTAAATTACAGAAAAAAAAAAAATAATTTGAAAAAAAAAAAAATTTGAGAAAAAAAAACAAAAAAAAAATTTGGAAAAAAAAAAAAAAAAAAAAATTTGAAAAAAAAAATTTGAGAAAAAAAAAAAAAAAATTTGAACAAAAAAATTTGAGAAAAAAAAAAAAAACATTGGAAAATTTTTTTTTTTTTTTTAAATTGCAGAAAAAAAATCAATAATTTGAAAAAAAAAAAAATTTGAGAAAAAAAAAAAAAAAAAAATTTCGAAAAAAAACAAAATTTGAGAATAAAAAATGAAAAAAGAAAAAAGGAAAAAAAAAAAAAAAAATTGGAAAAAAAACAAAAATTTGGAAAATTTTTTTTTTTTTTTTATTTTAAATTACATAAAAAAATTAATAATTTGCAAAAAAAACAACATTTGAGAAAAAAAAAAAAAAAAAAGTTTGGAAAAAAAAAATAAAAAATTTGGAAAAAAAAAAAATTGAAAAAAAAAATTTGAGAAAAAAAAAAAAAAAAATTTGAAAAAAAAAATTTGAGAAAAAAAAAAAAAAAAAAAAAATTTGAGAAAAAAAAAAAACATTGGAAAATTTTTTTTTTTTTTAAATTACAGAAAAAAAATAATAATTTGAAAAAAAAAAAAATTTGAGAAAAAAAAACAAAAAAAAAATTTGGAAAAAAAAAAAAAAAAAAAAATTTTAAAAAAAAAAATTTCAGAAAAAAAAAAAAAAAATTTGAAAAAAAAAAATTTGAGAAAAAAATCAAAAAAAAAATTAAAAAAAAAAAAAAAAAAATTTGGAAAAAAAAAATAAAAAATTTGGAAAAAAAAAAAATTGAAAAAAAAAAAAAATATTTGGAAAAAAAAAAATTTGGAAAAAAAACATTTTTTTTTAAATTACACAAAAAAAAATAATAATTTGAAAAAAAAAAAATTTGAGAAAAAAAAACAAAAAAAAAAATTTGAAAAAAAAAAAAAAAAATTTGGAAAAAAAAAATAAAAAATTTGGGAAAAAAAAAAATTTGAAAAAAACCAAAATTTGAGAAAGAAAACGAAAAAAAACAAAAATTTGGAAAACAAAAATTTGAGAAAAAAAAAAAAATAAAAATAAAAAAAATTCAGAAAAAAAACAACAAAGAAAATTTGGAAAAAAAAAAAAAATTTGGAAAAAAAAAAAAAAAAAATTTGAAAAAAAAAATTTGAGAAAAAAAAAAAAATTTGAGAAAAAAATCAAAAAAAAAATTAAAAAAAAAAAAAAAAAAATTTGGAAAAAAAAAAATAAAAAATTTGGAAAAAAAAAATTGAAAAAAAAAAAAATATTTGGAAAAAAAAAAATTTGGAAAAAAAACATTTTTTTTTTAAATTACACAAAAAAAAATAATAATTTGAAAAAAAAAAAATTTGAGAAAAAAAAACAAAAAAAAAAAATTTGAAAAAAAAAAAAATAAAAATAAAAAAAAAAAAAAATTCAGAAAAAAAACAACAAAAAAAATTTGGAAAAAAAAAAAAAAATTTGGAAAAAAAAAAAAAAAAAATTTGGAAAAAAAAAAACAAAATTTGAAAAAAAAAAAATTTCAGAAAAAAAATAATAATTTGGAAAAAAAAAATAAATAAAATTTGAAAAAAAACAAAATTTGAGAATAAAAAATGAAAAAGAAAAAAGGAAAAAAAAAAAAAAAATTGGAAAAAAAAAACTTTGGAAAATTTTATTTTTTTTTTATTTTAAATTTCATAAAAAAATTAATAATTTGCAAAAAAAACAACATTTGAGAAAAAAAAAAAAAAAAAATTTGGAAAAAAAATAATAATTTGAAAAAAAAAAAATTTGAGAAAAAATAAAAAAAAAAAAAATTTGAAAAAAAAAATTTCAGAAAAAAAAAAAAATTTGAAAAAAAAAAATTGAGAAAAAAAAACAAAAAAAAAAATTTGGAAAAAAAAAAAAAATTGAAAAAACCAAAATTTGAGAAAGAAAACGAAAAAAAAACAAAAATTTGGAAAAAACAAATTTGAGAAAAAAAAAAAAAAAAATTAAAAAAAAAAATTTAAGAAAAAAAAAAAAAAAAAATTGGAAAAAAAATTTTTGTTTTTTAAATTACAGAAAAAAAAATAATAATTTAAAAAAAAAAATTTGGAAAAAAAAAAAAAAAAAAAAATTTGGAAAATTTTTTTTTTTTTTCAAATTACAGAAAAAAAATAATAATTTGAGAAAAAAAAAAAAAAAATTAAAAAAAAAAAAAAAAATTTCAGAAAAAAAAACAACAAAAAAAATTTGGAAAAAGAAAAAAAAAATTTGGAAAAAAAAAAAAAAAAAAATTTGGAAAAAAAAAAAAAAAAAATTTGGAAGAAAAACATTTTTTGTTTAAATTACACAAAAAAAAATTAAAAAAAAAAAAAAAAAAAAAAAACTTTGGAAATTTTTTTTTTTTATTTTAAATTACATAACAAAAAATAATAATTTGAATAAAACAACATTTGAGAAAAAAAAAAAAAAAAAAATTAAAAAAAAAAAATTTGAGAAAAAAAAAAAACATTGGAAAAATTTTTTTTTTTTTTAAATTACAGAAAAAAAAATAATAATTTGAAAAAAAAAAAAATTTGAGAAAAAAAAACAAAAAAAAAATTTGGAAAAAAAAAAAAAAAAAAAATTTGGAAAAAAAAAAAATTGAAAAAAAAAAAAAAATTTGAAAAAAAACAAAATTTGAGAAAAAAAAAAAAAAAAAAAAAAATTTGAAAAAAAAAAAAAAAAATTTGAGAAAAAAAAAAAAAACATTGGAAAATTTTTTTTTTTTTTTTAAATTGCAGAAAAAAAAATAATAATTTGAAAAAAAAAAAAATTTGAGAAAAAAAAAAAAAAAAATTGAGAAAAAAAAAAAAAAAAAAAATTTCGAAAAAAAAAAAAATTTGAAAAAATAAAATTTGAGAAAAAAAAAAAAAAAAATTTGAAAAAAAAAATTTGAGAAAAAAAAAAAAAAAAAAAAAATTCGAGAAAAAAAAAAAACATTGGAAAAAAATTTTTTTTTTTTAAATTACAGAAAAAAAAATAATAATTTGAAAAAAAAAAAAATTTGAGAAAAAAAAACAAAAAAAAAATTTGGAAAAAAAAAAAAAAAAAAAAATTTGAAAAAAAAAAATTTGAGAAAAAAAAAAAAAATTTGAAAAAAAAAAATTTGAGAAAAAAAAAAAAAAACATTGGAAAAATTTTTTTTTTTTTTTTAAATTGCAGAAAAAAAATCAATAATTTGAAAAAAAAAAATTTGAGAAAAAAAAAAAAAAAAAATTTAAGAAAAAAAACAAAATTTGAGAATAAAAAATGAAAAAAGAAAAAAGGAAAAAAAAAAAAAAAATTGGAAAAAAAACAAAAATTTGGAAATTTTTTTTTTTTTTTTTATTTTAAATTACACAAAAAAAATAATAATTTGAAAAAAACAACATTTGAGAAAAAAAAAAAAAAAATTTGAAAAAAAAAAAACATTGGAAAATTTTTTTTTTTTTTAAATTACAGAAAAAAAAATAATAGTTTGAAAAAAAAAAAAATTTGAGAAAAAAAAACAAAAAAAAAATTTGGAAAAAAAAAAAAAAAAAAAATTTGGAAAATTTTTTTTTTTTTAAATTACAGAAAAAAAAATAATAATTTGAAAAAAAAAAAAATTTGAGAAAAAAAAAAAAAAAAAAATTTCGAAAAAAAAAAATTGAAAAAAAAAAAAATTTGAAAAAACCAAAATTTGAGAAAGAAAAAGAAAATTTGAAAAAAAAAAAAAAAAAAAATTGGAGAAAAAAAAAAAACATTGGAAAATTTTTTTTTTTTTTAAATTACAGAAAAAAAAATAATAGTTTGAAAAAAAAAAAAATTTGAGAAAAAAAAACAAAAAAATTTGAAAAAAAAAATTTGAGAAAAAAAAAAAAAAAAATTTGAAAAAACCAAAATTTGAGAAAGAAAAAGAAAATTTGAAAAAAAAAAAAAAAAAAAATTGGAGAAAAAAAAAAAACATTGGAAAATTTTTTTTTTTTTTAAATTACAGAAAAAAAAATAATAATTTGAAAAAAAAAAAAATTTGAGAAAAAAAAAAAAAAAAAAATTTCGAAAAAAAAAAATTGAAAAAAAAAAAAATTTGAAAAAACCAAAATTTGAGAAAGAAAAAGAAAATTTGAAAAAAAAAAAAAAAAAAAATTGGAGAAAAAAAAAAAACATTGGAAAATTTTTTTTTTTTTTAAATTACAGAAAAAAAAATAATAGTTTGAAAAAAAAAAAAATTTGAGAAAAAAAAACAAAAAAATTTGAAAAAAAAAATTTGAGAAAAAAAAAAAAAAAAATTTGAAAAAAAAAAATTTGAGAAAAAAAAAAAAAAAAATTTGAAAGAAAAAAAAAAAAAAAATAAAATTTGAAAACAAAAAAAATTTGAGAATAAAAAATGAAAAAAGAAAAAAGGAAAAAAAAAAAAAAAAATTGGAAAAAAAACAAAAATTTGGAAAATTTTTTTTTTTTTTTTATTTTAAATTACATAAAAAAATTAATAATTTGCAAAAAAAACAACATTTAAGAAAAAAAAAAAAAAAAAAGTTTGGAAAAAAAAAAAATAATTTGAAAAAAAAAAAATTTGAGAAAAAATAAAAAAATAAAAAAATTTGAAAAAAAAAATTTGAGAAAAAAAAAAAAATTTGAGAAAAAAATCAAAAAAAAAATTAAAAAAAAAAAAAAAAAATTTGGAAAAAAAAAATAAAAAATTTGGAAAAAAAAAAAATTGAAAAAAAAAAAAAATATTTGGAAAAAAAAAAATTTGGAAAAAAAACATTTTTTTTTAAATTACACAAAAAAAAATAATAATTTGAAAAAAAAAAATTTGAGAAAAAAAAACAAAAAAAAAAATTTGAAAAAAAAAAAAAAAATTTGGAAAAAAAAAATAAAAAATTTGGGAAAAAAAAAAATTTGAAAAAAACCAAAATTTGAGAAAGAAAACGAAAAAAAACAAAAATTTGGAAAACAAAAATTTGAGAAAAAAAAAAATAAAAATAAAAAAAATTCAGAAAAAAAACAACAAAGAAAATTTGGAAAAAAAAAAAAAATTTGAAAAAAAAAATTTGAGAAAAAAAAAAAAATTTGAGAAAAAAATCAAAAAAAAAATTTTTAAAAAAAAAAAAAAAATTTGGAAAAAAAAAAATAAAAAATTTGGAAAAAAAAAATTGAAAAAAAAAAAAAATATTTGGAAAAAAAAAAATTTGGAAAAAAAACATTTTTTTTTTAAATTACACAAAAAAAAATAATAATTTGAAAAAAAAAAAATTTGAGAAAAAAAAACAAAAAAAAAATTTGGAAAAAAAAAAAAAAAAAAAATTTGGAAAAATTTTTTTTTTTTAAATTACAGAAAAAAAAATAATAATTTGAAAAAAAAAAAAATTTGAGAAAAAAAAAAAAAAAAAAAAAAATTTGAAAAAAAAAAAAAATAAATTTGAGAAAAAAAAAAAAAACATTGGAAAAATTTTTTTTTTTTTTTTTAAATTGCAGAAAAAAAAATAATAATTTGAAAAAAAAAAAAAAAAATTTGAGAAAAAAAAAAAAAACATTGGAAAATTTTTTTTTTTTTTTTTAAATTGCAGAAAAAAAAATAATAATTTGAAAAAAAAAAAAATTTGAGAAAAAAAAAAAAAAAAATTGAGAAAAAAAAAAAAAAATAAAATTTCGAAAAAAAAAAAAAATTGAAAAAAAAAAATTTGAGAAAAAAAAAAAAAAAAATTTGAAAAAAAAAATTTGAGAAAAAAAAAAAAAAAAAAAAAATTTGAGAAAAAAAAAAAACATTGGAAAAAAATTTTTTTTTTTTAAATTACAGAAAAAAAAATAATAATTTGAAAAAAAAAAAAATTTGAGAAAAAAAAAAAAAAAAAAAATTTGGAAAAAAAAAAAAAAAAAAAATTTGAAAAAAAAAATTTGAGAAAAAAAAAAAAAAAAATTTGAAAAAAAAAAATTTGAGAAAAAAAAAAAAAAACATTGGAAAAATTTTTTTTTTTTTTTTAAATTGCAGAAAAAAAATCAATAATTTGAAAAAAAAAAATTTGAGAAAAAAAAAAAAAAAAAATTTGAGAAAAAAAAAAAAAAAAAAATTTCGAAAAAAAACAAAATTTGAGAATAAAAAATGAAAAAAGAAAAAAGGAAAAAAAAAAAAAAAATTGGAAAAAAAACAAAAATTTGGAAAATTTTTTTTTTTTTTTTATTTTAAATTACATAAAAAAATTAATAATTTGCAAAAAAAATAACATTTGAGAAAAAAAAAAACAAAAAAGTTTGGAAAAAAAAAATAAAAAATTTGGAAAAAAAAAAAAAAAAATTTGAAAAAAAAAAAAATTTGAGAAAAAAAAAAAAAAAAAAAAAATTTGAGAAAAAAAAAAAACATTGGAAAATTTTTTTTTTTTTTTAAATTACAGAAAAAAAATAATAATTTGAAAAAAAAAAAAATTTGAGAAAAAAAAACAAAAAAAAAATTTGGAAAAAAAAAAAAAAAAAAAAATTTGAAAAAAAAAAATTTGAGAAAAAAAAAAAAAAAATTTGAGAAAAAAAAAAAAAAAAAAATTTGGAAAAAAAAAAAATTGAAAAAAAAAAAAAAATTTGAAAAAAAACAAAATTTGAGAAAAAAAAAAAAAAAAAAAAAATTTGAAAAAAAAAAAAAAATTTGAGAAAAAAAAAAAAAAACATTGGAAAATTTTTTTTTTTTTTTTAAATTGCAGAAAAAAAAATAATAATTTGAAAAAAAAAAAAATTTGAGAAAAAAAAAAAAAAAAAATTAAGAAAAAAAAAAAAAAATAAAATTTCGAAAAAAAAAAAAATTGAAAAAAAAAAATTTGAGAAAAAAAAAAAAAAAAATTTGAAAAAAAAAAATTTGAGAAAAAAAAAAAAAAAAAAAAATTTGAGAAAAAAAAAAAACATTGGAAAAAAATTTTTTTTTTTTAAATTACAGAAAAAAAATAATAATTTGAAAAAAAAAAAAATTTGAGAAAAAAAAACAAAAAAAAAATTTGGAAAAAAAAAAAAAAAAAAAAATTTGAAAAAAAAAATTTGAGAAAAAAAAAAAAAAAATTTGAAAAAAAAAAATTTGAGAAAAAAAAAAAAAAACATTGGAAAATTTTTTTTTTTTTTTTAAATTGCAGAAAAAAAATCAATAATTTGAAAAAAAAAAATTTGAGAAAAAAAAAAAAAAAAAAATTTCGAAAAAAAACAAAATTTGAGAATAAAAAATGAAAAAAGAAAAAAGGAAAAAAAAAAAAAAAAATTGGAAAAAAAACAAAAATTTGGAAATTTTTTTTTTTTTTTTTATTTTAAATTACACAAAAAAAATAATAATTTGAAAAAAACAACATTTGAGAAAAAAAAAAAAAAAATTTGAAAAAAAAAAAACATTGGAAAATTTTTTTTTTTTTTAAATTACAGAAAAAAAAATAATAGTTTGAAAAAAAAAAAAATTTGAGAAAAAAAAACAAAAAAAAAATTTGGAAAAAAAAAAAAAAAAAAAATTTGGAAAATTTTTTTTTTTTTAAATTACAGAAAAAAAAATAATAATTTGAAAAAAAAAAAAATTTGAGAAAAAAAAAAAAAAAAAAATTTCGAAAAAAAAAAATTGAAAAAAAAAAAAATTTGAAAAAACCAAAATTTGAGAAAGAAAAAGAAAATTTGAAAAAAAAAAAAAAAAAAAATTGGAGAAAAAAAAAAAACATTGGAAAATTTTTTTTTTTTTTAAATTACAGAAAAAAAAATAATAGTTTGAACAAAAAAAAAATTTGAGAAAAAAAAACAAAAAAATTTGAAAAAAAAAATTTGAGAAAAAAAAAAAAAAAAATTTGAGAAAAAAAAAAAAAAAAATTTGAAAGAAAAAAAAAAAAAAAATAAAATTTGAAAACAAAAAAAATTTGAGAATAAAAAATGAAAAAAGAAAAAAGGAAAAAAAAAAAAAAAAATTGGAAAAAAAACAAAAATTTGGAAAATTTTTTTTTTTTTTTTATTTTAAATTACATAAAAAAATTAATAATTTGCAAAAAAAACAACATTTAAGAAAAAAAAAAAAAAAAAAGTTTGGAAAAAAAAAAAATAATTTGAAAAAAAAAAAATTTGAGAAAAAATAAAAAAATAAAAAAATTTGAAAAAAAAAATTTGAGAAAAAAAAAAAAATTTGAGAAAAAAATCAAAAAAAAAATTAAAAAAAAAAAAAAAAAAATTTGGAAAAAAAAAATAAAAAATTTGGAAAAAAAAAATTGAAAAAAAAAAAAAATATTTGGAAAAAAAAAAATTTGGAAAAAAAACATTTTTTTTTAAATTACACAAAAAAAAATAATAATTTGAAAAAAAAAAATTTGAGAAAAAAAAACAAAAAAAAAAATTTGAAAAAAAAAAAAAAAAATTTGGAAAAAAAAAATAAAAAATTTGGGAAAAAAATAAATTTGAAAAAAACCAAAATTTGAGAAAGAAAACGAAAAAAAACAAAAATTTGGAAAACAAAAATTTGAGAAAAAAAAAAAAATAAAAATAAAAAAAATTCAGAAAAAAAACAACAAAGAAAATTTGGAAAAAAAAAAAAAATTTGAAAAAAAAAATTTGAGAAAAAAAAAAAAATTTGAGAAAAAAATCAAAAAAAAAATTTTTTAAAAAAAAAAAAAAATTTGGAAAAAAAAAAATAAAAAATTTGGAAAAAAAAAAATTGAAAAAAAAAAAAATATTTGGAAAAAAAAAAATTTGGAAAAAAAACATTTTTTTTTTAAATTACACAAAAAAAAATAATAATTTGAAAAAAAAAAAATTTGAGAAAAAAAAACAAAAAAAAAAATTTGAAAAAAAAAAAAATAAAAATAAAAAAAAAAAAAATTCAGAAAAAAAACAACAAAAAAAATTTGGAAAAAAAAAAAAAAATTTGGAAAAAAAAAACAAAATTTGAAAAAAAAAAAATTTCAGAAAAAAAATAATAATTTGGAAAAAAAAAATAAATAAAATTTGAAAAAAAACAAAATTTGAGAATAAAAAATGAAAAAAGAAAAAAGGAAAAAAAAAAAAAAAAATTGGAAAAAAAAAAAATTTGGAAAATTTTATTTTTTTTTTATTTTAAATTTCATAAAAAAATTAATAATTTGCAAAAAAAACAACATTTGAGAAAAAAACAAAAAAAAAAGTTTGGAAAAAAAATAATAATTTGAAAAAAAAAAAATTTGAGAAAAAATAAAAAAAAAAAAAAATTTGAAAAAAAAAATTTCAGAAAAAAAAAAAAATTTGAAAAAAAAAAATTGAGAAAAAAAAACAAAAAAAAAAATTTGGAAAAAAAAAAAAAATTGAAAAAACCAAAATTTGAGAAAGAAAACGAAAAAAAACAAAAATTTGGAAAAAAAAAATTTGAGAAAAAAAAAAAAAAAAAATTAAAACAAAAAATTTAAGAAAAAAAAAAAAAAAAAATTGGAAAAAAAATTTTTGTTTTTTAAATTACAGAAAAAAAAATAATAATTTAAAAAAAAAAAATTTGGAAAAAAAAAAAAAAAAAAAAATTTGGAAAATTTTTTTTTTTTTTCAAATTACAGAAAAAAAATAATAATTTGAGAAAAAAAAAAAAAAAATTAAAAAAAAAAAAAAAAATTTCAGAAAAAAAAACAACAAAAAAAATTTGGAAAAAGAAAAAAAAAATTTGGAAAAAAAAAAAAA
>OX637863.1:32229060-32260119 GCA_951802705.1 Netelia virgata | reverse complement strand
AAAAAAAAAATTTGAGAAAAAAAAAAAAAAAAATTTGAAAGAAAAAAAAAAAAAAAATAAAATTTGAAAACAAAAAAAATTTGAGAATAAAAAATGAAAAAAGAAAAAAGGAAAAAAAAAAAAAAAAATTGGAAAAAAAACAAAAATTTGGAAAATTTTTTTTTTTTTTTTATTTTAAATTACATAAAAAAATTAATAATTTGCAAAAAAAACAACATTTAAGAAAAAAAAAAAAAAAAAAAGTTTGGAAAAAAAAAAAATAATTTGAAAAAAAAAAAATTTGAGAAAAATAAAAAAATAAAAAAATTTGAAAAAAAAAATTTGAGAAAAAAAAAAAAATTTGAGAAAAAAATCAAAAAAAAAATTAAAAAAAAAAAAAAAAAATTTGGAAAAAAAAAATAAAAAATTTGGAAAAAAAAAAAATTGAAAAAAAAAAAAATATTTGGAAAAAAAAAAATTTGGAAAAAAAACATTTTTTTTTAAATTACACAAAAAAAAATAATAATTTGAAAAAAAAAAATTGAGAAAAAAAAACAAAAAAAAAAATTGAAAAAAAAAAAAAAAATTTGGAAAAAAAAAATAAAAAATTTGGGAAAAAAAAAATTTGAAAAAAACCAAAATTTGAGAAAGAAAACGAAAAAAAACAAAAATTTGGAAAACAAAAATTTGAGAAAAAAAAAAATAAAAATAAAAAAAATTCAGAAAAAAAAACAACAAAGAAAATTTGGAAAAAAAAAAAAAATTTGAAAAAAAAAATTTGAGAAAAAAAAAAAAATTTGAGAAAAAAATCAAAAAAAAAATTTTTAAAAAAAAAAAAAAAATTTGGAAAAAAAAAAATAAAAAATTTGGAAAAAAAAAATTGAAAAAAAAAAAAAATATTTGGAAAAAAAAAAATTTGGAAAAAAAACATTTTTTTTTTAAATTACACAAAAAAAAATAATAATTTGAAAAAAAAAAAATTTGAGAAAAAAAAACAAAAAAAAAATTTGGAAAAAAAAAAAAAAAAAAAATTTGGAAAAATTTTTTTTTTTTAAATTACAGAAAAAAAAATAATAATTTGAAAAAAAAAAAAATTTGAGAAAAAAAAAAAAAAAAAAAAAAATTTGAAAAAAAAAAAAAATAAATTTGAGAAAAAAAAAAAAAACATTGGAAAAATTTTTTTTTTTTTTTTTAAATTGCAGAAAAAAAAATAATAATTTGAAAAAAAAAAAAAAAAATTTGAGAAAAAAAAAAAAAACATTGGAAAATTTTTTTTTTTTTTTTTAAATTGCAGAAAAAAAAATAATAATTTGAAAAAAAAAAAAATTTGAGAAAAAAAAAAAAAAAAATTGAGAAAAAAAAAAAAAAATAAAATTTCGAAAAAAAAAAAAAATTGAAAAAAAAAAATTTGAGAAAAAAAAAAAAAAAAATTTGAAAAAAAAAATTTGAGAAAAAAAAAAAAAAAAAAAAAATTTGAGAAAAAAAAAAAACATTGGAAAAAAATTTTTTTTTTTTAAATTACAGAAAAAAAAATAATAATTTGAAAAAAAAAAAAATTTGAGAAAAAAAAAAAAAAAAAAAATTTGGAAAAAAAAAAAAAAAAAAAATTTGAAAAAAAAAATTTGAGAAAAAAAAAAAAAAAAATTTGAAAAAAAAAAATTTGAGAAAAAAAAAAAAAAACATTGGAAAAATTTTTTTTTTTTTTTTAAATTGCAGAAAAAAAATCAATAATTTGAAAAAAAAAAATTTGAGAAAAAAAAAAAAAAAAAATTTGAGAAAAAAAAAAAAAAAAAAATTTCGAAAAAAAACAAAATTTGAGAATAAAAAATGAAAAAAGAAAAAAGGAAAAAAAAAAAAAAAATTGGAAAAAAAACAAAAATTTGGAAAATTTTTTTTTTTTTTTTATTTTAAATTACATAAAAAAATTAATAATTTGCAAAAAAAATAACATTTGAGAAAAAAAAAAACAAAAAAGTTTGGAAAAAAAAAATAAAAAATTTGGAAAAAAAAAAAAAAAAATTTGAAAAAAAAAAAAATTTGAGAAAAAAAAAAAAAAAAAAAAAATTTGAGAAAAAAAAAAAACATTGGAAAATTTTTTTTTTTTTTTAAATTACAGAAAAAAAATAATAATTTGAAAAAAAAAAAAATTTGAGAAAAAAAAACAAAAAAAAAATTTGGAAAAAAAAAAAAAAAAAAAAATTTGAAAAAAAAAAATTTGAGAAAAAAAAAAAAAAAATTTGAGAAAAAAAAAAAAAAAAAAATTTGGAAAAAAAAAAAATTGAAAAAAAAAAAAAAATTTGAAAAAAAACAAAATTTGAGAAAAAAAAAAAAAAAAAAAAAATTTGAAAAAAAAAAAAAAATTTGAGAAAAAAAAAAAAAAACATTGGAAAATTTTTTTTTTTTTTTTAAATTGCAGAAAAAAAAATAATAATTTGAAAAAAAAAAAAATTTGAGAAAAAAAAAAAAAAAAAATTAAGAAAAAAAAAAAAAAATAAAATTTCGAAAAAAAAAAAAATTGAAAAAAAAAAATTTGAGAAAAAAAAAAAAAAAAATTTGAAAAAAAAAAATTTGAGAAAAAAAAAAAAAAAAAAAAATTTGAGAAAAAAAAAAAACATTGGAAAAAAATTTTTTTTTTTTAAATTACAGAAAAAAAATAATAATTTGAAAAAAAAAAAAATTTGAGAAAAAAAAACAAAAAAAAAATTTGGAAAAAAAAAAAAAAAAAAAAATTTGAAAAAAAAAATTTGAGAAAAAAAAAAAAAAAATTTGAAAAAAAAAAATTTGAGAAAAAAAAAAAAAAACATTGGAAAATTTTTTTTTTTTTTTTAAATTGCAGAAAAAAAATCAATAATTTGAAAAAAAAAAATTTGAGAAAAAAAAAAAAAAAAAAATTTCGAAAAAAAACAAAATTTGAGAATAAAAAATGAAAAAAGAAAAAAGGAAAAAAAAAAAAAAAAATTGGAAAAAAAACAAAAATTTGGAAATTTTTTTTTTTTTTTTTATTTTAAATTACACAAAAAAAATAATAATTTGAAAAAAACAACATTTGAGAAAAAAAAAAAAAAAATTTGAAAAAAAAAAAACATTGGAAAATTTTTTTTTTTTTTAAATTACAGAAAAAAAAATAATAGTTTGAAAAAAAAAAAAATTTGAGAAAAAAAAACAAAAAAAAAATTTGGAAAAAAAAAAAAAAAAAAAATTTGGAAAATTTTTTTTTTTTTAAATTACAGAAAAAAAAATAATAATTTGAAAAAAAAAAAAATTTGAGAAAAAAAAAAAAAAAAAAATTTCGAAAAAAAAAAATTGAAAAAAAAAAAAATTTGAAAAAACCAAAATTTGAGAAAGAAAAAGAAAATTTGAAAAAAAAAAAAAAAAAAAATTGGAGAAAAAAAAAAAACATTGGAAAATTTTTTTTTTTTTTAAATTACAGAAAAAAAAATAATAGTTTGAACAAAAAAAAAATTTGAGAAAAAAAAACAAAAAAATTTGAAAAAAAAAATTTGAGAAAAAAAAAAAAAAAAATTTGAGAAAAAAAAAAAAAAAAATTTGAAAGAAAAAAAAAAAAAAAATAAAATTTGAAAACAAAAAAAATTTGAGAATAAAAAATGAAAAAAGAAAAAAGGAAAAAAAAAAAAAAAAATTGGAAAAAAAACAAAAATTTGGAAAATTTTTTTTTTTTTTTTATTTTAAATTACATAAAAAAATTAATAATTTGCAAAAAAAACAACATTTAAGAAAAAAAAAAAAAAAAAAGTTTGGAAAAAAAAAAAATAATTTGAAAAAAAAAAAATTTGAGAAAAAATAAAAAAATAAAAAAATTTGAAAAAAAAAATTTGAGAAAAAAAAAAAAATTTGAGAAAAAAATCAAAAAAAAAATTAAAAAAAAAAAAAAAAAAATTTGGAAAAAAAAAATAAAAAATTTGGAAAAAAAAAATTGAAAAAAAAAAAAAATATTTGGAAAAAAAAAAATTTGGAAAAAAAACATTTTTTTTTAAATTACACAAAAAAAAATAATAATTTGAAAAAAAAAAATTTGAGAAAAAAAAACAAAAAAAAAAATTTGAAAAAAAAAAAAAAAAATTTGGAAAAAAAAAATAAAAAATTTGGGAAAAAAATAAATTTGAAAAAAACCAAAATTTGAGAAAGAAAACGAAAAAAAACAAAAATTTGGAAAACAAAAATTTGAGAAAAAAAAAAAAATAAAAATAAAAAAAATTCAGAAAAAAAACAACAAAGAAAATTTGGAAAAAAAAAAAAAATTTGAAAAAAAAAATTTGAGAAAAAAAAAAAAATTTGAGAAAAAAATCAAAAAAAAAATTTTTTAAAAAAAAAAAAAAATTTGGAAAAAAAAAAATAAAAAATTTGGAAAAAAAAAAATTGAAAAAAAAAAAAATATTTGGAAAAAAAAAAATTTGGAAAAAAAACATTTTTTTTTTAAATTACACAAAAAAAAATAATAATTTGAAAAAAAAAAAATTTGAGAAAAAAAAACAAAAAAAAAAATTTGAAAAAAAAAAAAATAAAAATAAAAAAAAAAAAAATTCAGAAAAAAAACAACAAAAAAAATTTGGAAAAAAAAAAAAAAATTTGGAAAAAAAAAACAAAATTTGAAAAAAAAAAAATTTCAGAAAAAAAATAATAATTTGGAAAAAAAAAATAAATAAAATTTGAAAAAAAACAAAATTTGAGAATAAAAAATGAAAAAAGAAAAAAGGAAAAAAAAAAAAAAAAATTGGAAAAAAAAAAAATTTGGAAAATTTTATTTTTTTTTTATTTTAAATTTCATAAAAAAATTAATAATTTGCAAAAAAAACAACATTTGAGAAAAAAACAAAAAAAAAAGTTTGGAAAAAAAATAATAATTTGAAAAAAAAAAAATTTGAGAAAAAATAAAAAAAAAAAAAAATTTGAAAAAAAAAATTTCAGAAAAAAAAAAAAATTTGAAAAAAAAAAATTGAGAAAAAAAAACAAAAAAAAAAATTTGGAAAAAAAAAAAAAATTGAAAAAACCAAAATTTGAGAAAGAAAACGAAAAAAAACAAAAATTTGGAAAAAAAAAATTTGAGAAAAAAAAAAAAAAAAAATTAAAACAAAAAATTTAAGAAAAAAAAAAAAAAAAAATTGGAAAAAAAATTTTTGTTTTTTAAATTACAGAAAAAAAAATAATAATTTAAAAAAAAAAAATTTGGAAAAAAAAAAAAAAAAAAAAATTTGGAAAATTTTTTTTTTTTTTCAAATTACAGAAAAAAAATAATAATTTGAGAAAAAAAAAAAAAAAATTAAAAAAAAAAAAAAAAATTTCAGAAAAAAAAACAACAAAAAAAATTTGGAAAAAGAAAAAAAAAATTTGGAAAAAAAAAAAAAAAAAAATTTGGAAAAAAAAAAAAAAAAAATTTGGAAGAAAAACATTTTTTGTTTAAATTACACAAAAAAAAATTAAAAAAAAAAAAAAAAAAAAAAAACTTTGGAAATTTTTTTTTTTTATTTTAAATTACATAACAAAAAATAATAATTTGAATAAAACAACATTTGAGAAAAAAAAAAAAAAAAAAATTAAAAAAAAAAAATTTGAGAAAAAAAAAAAACATTGGAAAAAATTTTTTTTTTTTTAAATTACAGAAAAAAAAATAATAATTTGAAAAAAAAAAAAATTTGAGAAAAAAAAACAAAAAAAAAATTTGGAAAAAAAAAAAATTGAAAAAAAAAAAAAAATTTGAAAAAAAACAAAATTTGAGAAAAAAAAAAAAAAAAAAAAAATTTGAAAAAAAAAAAAAAAAATTTGAGAAAAAAAAAAAAAACATTGGAAAATTTTTTTTTTTTTTTTTAAATTGCAGAAAAAAAAATAATAATTTGAAAAAAAAAAAAATTTGAGAAAAAAAAAAAAAAAAAATTGAGAAAAAAAAAAAAAAAAAAAATTTCGAAAAAAAAAAAAAATTGAAAAAAAAAATTTGAAAAAAAAAAATTTGAGAAAAAAAAAAAAAAAAAAAAAATTCGAGAAAAAAAAAAAACATTGGAAAAAAATTTTTTTTTTTTAAATTACAAAAAAAAAAATAATAATTTGAAAAAAAAAAAAATTTGTGAAAAAAAAACAAAAAAAAAATTTGGAAAAAAAAAAAAAAAAAAAAATTTGAAAAAAAAAAAAAAAAAAAATTTGAAAAAAAAAAATTTGAGAAAAAAAAAAAAAAAACATTGGAAAAATTTTTTTTTTTTTTTTAAATTGCAGAAAAAAAATCAATAATTTGAAAAAAAAAAATTTGAGAAAAAAAAAAAAAAAAAATTTGAGAAAAAAAAAAAAAAAAAAATTTCGAAAAAAAACAAAATTTGAGAATAAAAAATGAAAAAAGAAAAAAGGAAAAAAAAAAAAAAAAATTTGAAAAAAAAAAAATTTGAGAAAAAAAAAAAAAAAAAAAAAATTTGAGAAAAAAAAAAAACATTGGAAAATTTTTTTTTTTTTTTAAATTACAGAAAAAAAAATAATAATTTGAAAAAAAAAAAAATTTGAGAAAAAAAAACAAAAAAAAAATTTGGAAAAAAAAAAAAAAAAAAAAATTTGAAAAAAAAAATTTGAGAAAAAAAAAAAAAAAAATTTGAGAAAAAAAAAAAAAAAAAAATTTGGAAAAAAAAAAAATTGAAAAAAAAAAAAAAATTTGAAAAAAAACAAAATTTGAGAAAAAAAAAAAAAAAAAAAAATTTGAAAAAAAAAAAAAATAAATTTGAGAAAAAAAAAAAAACATTGGAAAAATTTTTTTTTTTTTTTAAATTGCAGAAAAAAAAATAATAATTTGAAAAAAAAAAAAAAAAATTTGAGAAAAAAAAAAAAAACATTGGAAAATTTTTTTTTTTTTTTTAAATTGCAGAAAAAAAAATAATAATTTGAAAAAAAAAAAAATTTGAGAAAAAAAAACAAAAAAAAAATTTGGAAAAAAAAAAAAAAAAAAAATTTGAAAAAAAAAAATTTGAGAAAAAAAAAAAAAAACATTGGAAAAATTTTGTTTTTTTTTTTAAATTGCAGAAAAAAATCAATAATTTGAAAAAAAAAAATTTGAGAAAAAAAAAAAAAAAAAATTTGAGAAAAAAAAAAAAAAAAAAATTTCGAAAAAAAACAAAATTTGAGAATAAAAAATGAAAAAAGAAAAAAGGAAAAAAAAAAAAAAAAATTGGAAAAAAAACAAAAATTTGGAAAATTTTTATTTTTTTTTTATTTTAAATTACATAAAAAAATTAATAATTTGCAAAAAAAATAACATTTGAGAAAAAAAAAAACAAAAAAGTTTGGAAAAAAAAAATAAAAAATTTGGAAAAAAAAAAAAAAAAATTTGAAAAAAAAAAAATTTGAGAAAAAAAAAAAAAAAAAAAAAATTTGAGAAAAAAAAAAAACATTGGAAAATTTTTTTTTTTTTTTAAATTACAGAAAAAAAATAATAATTTGAAAAAAAAAAAAATTTGAGAAAAAAAAACAAAAAAAAAATTTGGAAAAAAAAAAAAAAAAAAAAATTTGAAAAAAAAAAATTTGAGAAAAAAAAAAAAAAAATTTGAGAAAAAAAAAAAAAAAAAAATTTGGAAAAAAAAAAAATTGAAAAAAAAAAAAAAATTTGAAAAAAAACAAAATTTGAGAAAAAAAAAAAAAAAAAAAAATTTGAAAAAAAAAAAAAAATTTGAGAAAAAAAAAAAAAAACATTGGAAAATTTTTTTTTTTTTTTTAAATTGCAGAAAAAAAAATAATAATTTGAAAAAAAAAAAAATTTGAGAAAAAAAAAAAAAAAAAATTGAGAAAAAAAAAAAAAATAAAATTTCGAAAAAAAAAAAATTGAAAAAAAAAAATTTGAGAAAAAAAAAAAAAAAAATTTGAAAAAAAAAATTTGAGAAAAAAAAAAAAAAAAAAAAATTTGAGAAAAAAAAAAAACATTGGAAAAAAATTTTTTTTTTTTAAATTACAGAAAAAAAAATAATAATTTGAAAAAAAAAAAAATTTGAGAAAAAAAAACAAAAAAAAAATTTGGAAAAAAAAAAAAAAAAAAAAATTTGAAAAAAAAAATTTGAGAAAAAAAAAAAAAAATTTGAAAAAAAAAAATTTGAGAAAAAAAAAAAAAAACATTGGAAAATTTTTTTTTTTTTAAATTGCAGAAAAAAAATCAATAATTTGAAAAAAAAAAAATTTGAGAAAAAAAAAAAAAAAAAAATTTCGAAAAAAAACAAAATTTGAGAATAAAAAATGAAAAAAGAAAAAAGGAAAAAAAAAAAAAAAAATTGGAAAAAAAACAAAAATTTGGAAATTTTTTTTTTTTTTTTTATTTTAAATTACACAAAAAAAATAATAATTTGAAAAAAACAACATTTGAGAAAAAAAAAAAAAAAATTTGAAAAAAAAAAAACATTGGAAAATTTTTTTTTTTTTTAAATTACAGAAAAAAAAATAATAGTTTGAAAAAAAAAAAAATTTGAGAAAAAAAAACAAAAAAAAAATTTGGAAAAAAAAAAAAAAAAAAAATTTGGAAAAATTTTTTTTTTTTAAATTACAGAAAAAAAAATAATAATTTGAAAAAAAAAAAAATTTGAGAAAAAAAAAAAAAAAAAAATTTCGAAAAAAAAAAATTGAAAAAAAAAAAAATTTGAAAAAACCAAAATTTGAGAAAGAAAAAGAAAATTTGAAAAAAAAAAAAAAAAAAAATTGGAGAAAAAAAAAAAACATTGGAAAATTTTTTTTTTTTTTAAATTACAGAAAAAAAAATAATAGTTTGAAAAAAAAAAAAATTTGAGAAAAAAAAACAAAAAAATTTGAAAAAAAAAATTTGAGAAAAAAAAAAAAAAAAATTTGAAAAAAAAAAATTTGAGAAAAAAAAAAAAAAAAATTTGAAAGAAAAAAAAATTTGAGAAAAAAAAAAAAAAAAATAAAATTTGAAAACAAAAACAATTTGAGAATAAAAAATGAAAAAAGAAAAAAGGAAAAAAAAAAAAAAAAATTGGAAAAAAAACAAAAATTTGGAAAATTTTTTTTTTTTTTTTATTTTAAATTACATAAAAAAATTAATAATTTGCAAAAAAAACAACATTTAAGAAAAAAAAAAAAAAAAAAGTTTGGAAAAAAAAAAAATAATTTGAAAAAAAAAAAATTTGAGAAAAAATAAAAAAATAAAAAAATTTGAAAAAAAAAATTTGAGAAAAAAAAAAAAATTTGAGAAAAAAATCAAAAAAAAAATTAAAAAAAAAAAAAAAAAAATTTGGAAAAAAAAAATAAAAAATTTGGAAAAAAAAAAAATTGAAAAAAAAAAAAAATATTTGGAAAAAAAAAAATTTGGAAAAAAAACATTTTTTTTTAAATTACACAAAAAAAAATAATAATTTGAAAAAAAAAAAATTTGAGAAAAAAAAACAAAAAAAAAAATTTGAAAAAAAAAAAAAAAAATTTGGAAAAAAAAAATAAAAAATTTGGGAAAAAAAAAAATTTGAAAAAAACCAAAATTTGAGAAAGAAAACGAAAAAAAACAAAAATTTGGAAAACAAAAATTTGAGAAAAAAAAAATAATAAAAATAAAAAAAATTCAGAAAAAAAACAACAAAGAAAATTTGGAAAAAAAAAAAAAATTTGAAAAAAAAAATTTGAGAAAAAAAAAAAAATTTGAGAAAAAAATCAAAAAAAAAATTTAAAAAAAAAAAAAAAAAATTTGGAAAAAAAAAAATAAAAAATTTGGAAAAAAAAAAATTGAAAAAAAAAAAAAATATTTGGAAAAAAAAAAATTTGGAAAAAAAACATTTTTTTTTTAAATTACACAAAAAAAAATAATAATTTGAAAAAAAAAAAATTTGAGAAAAAAAAACAAAAAAAAAAATTTGAAAAAAAAAAAAATAAAAATAAAAAAAAAAAAAAATTCAGAAAAAAAACAACAAAAAAAATTTGGAAAAAAAAAAAAAATTTGGAAAAAAAAAAAAAAAAAATTTGGAAAAAAAAAAACAAAATTTGAAAAAAAAAAAATTTCAGAAAAAAAATAATAATTTGGAAAAAAAAAATAAATAAAATTTGAAAAAAAACAAAATTTGAGAATAAAAAATGAAAAAAGAAAAAAGGAAAAAAAAAAAAAAAAATTGGAAAAAAAAAAAATTTGGAAAATTTTATTTTTTTTTTATTTTAAATTTCATAAAAAAATTAATAATTTGCAAAAAAAACAACATTTGAGAAAAAAAAAAAAAAAAAAGTTTGGAAAAAAAATAATAATTTGAAAAAAAAAAAATTTGAGAAAAAATAAAAAAAAAAAAAAATTTGAAAAAAAAATTTCAGAAAAAAAAAAAAATTTGAAAAAAAAAAATTGAGAAAAAAAAACAAAAAAAAAAGTTTGGAAAAAAAAAAAAAATTGAAAAAACCAAAATTTGAGAAAGAAAACGAAAAAAAACAAAAATTTGGAAAAAAAAAATTTGAGAAAAAAAAAAAAAAAAAATTAAAACAAAAAATTTAAGAAAAAAAAAAAAAAAAAATTGGAAAAAAAATTTTTGTTTTTTAAATTACAGAAAAAAAAATAATAATTTAAAAAAAAAAAATTTGGAAAAAAAAAAAAAAAAAAAAATTTGGAAAATTTTTTTTTTTTTTCAAATTACAGAAAAAAAATAATAATTTGAGAAAAAAAAAAAAAATCAAAAAAAAAAAAAAAAATTTCAGAAAAAAAAACAACAAAAAAAATTTGGAAAAAGAAAAAAAAAATTTGGAAAAAAAAAAAAAAAAAAATTTGGAAAAAAAAAAAAAAAAAATTTGGAAGAAAAACATTTTTTGTTTAAATTACACAAAAAAAAATTAAAAAAAAAAAAAAAAAAAAAAACTTTGGAAATTTTTTTTTTTTATTTTAAATTACATAACAAAAAATAATAATTTGAATAAAACAACATTTGAGAAAAAAAAAAAAAAAAAAATTAAAAAAAAAAAATTTGAGAAAAAAAAAAAACATTGGAAAAAATTTTTTTTTTTTTAAATTACAGAAAAAAAAATAATAATTTGAAAAAAAAAAAAATTTGAGAAAAAAAAACAAAAACAAAATTTGGAAAAAAAAAAAAAAAAAAAAATTTGGAAAAAAAAAAAATTGAAAAAAAAAAAAAAATTTGAAAAAAAACAAAATTTGAGAAAAAAAAAAAAAAAAAAAAAATTTGAAAAAAAAAAAAAAAAATTTGAGAAAAAAAAAAAAAACATTGGAAAATTTTTTTTTTTTTTTTAAATTGCAGAAAAAAAAATAATAATTTGAAAAAAAAAAAAATTTGAGAAAAAAAAAAAAAAAAAATTGAGAAAAAAAAAAAAAAATAAAATTTCGAAAAAAAAAAAAAATTGAAAAAAAAAATTTGAGAAAAAAAAAAAAAAAAATTTGAAAAAAAAAAATTTGAGAAAAAAAAAAAAAAAAAAAAAATTCGAGAAAAAAAAAAAACATTGGAAAAAAATTTTTTTTTTTTAAATTACAAAAAAAAAAATAATAATTTGAAAAAAAAAAAAATTTGAGAAAAAAAAACAAAAAAAAAATTTGGAAAAAAAAAAAAAAAAAAAAATTTGAAAAAAAAAAATTTGAGAAAAAAAAAAAAAAATTTGAAAAAAAAAATTTGAGAAAAAAAAAAAAAAACATTGGAAAAATTTTTTTTTTTTTTTTAAATTGCAGAAAAAAAATCAATAATTTGAAAAAAAAAAATTTGAGAAAAAAAAAAAAAAAAAATTTGAGAAAAAAAAAAAAAAAAAAATTTCGAAAAAAAACAAAATTTGAGAATAAAAAATGAAAAAAGAAAAAAGGAAAAAAAAAATTGGAAAAAAAACACAAATTTGGAAAATTTTTTTTTTTTTTTCATTTTAAATTACATAAAAAAATTAATAATTTGCAAAAAAAATAACATTTGAGAAAAAAAAAAAAAAAAAAGTTTGGAAAAAAAAAATAAAAAATTTGGAAAAAAAAAAAAAAAAATTTGAAAAAAAAAAAAATTTGAGAAAAAAAAAAAAAAAAAAAAAATTTGAGAAAAAAAAAAAACATTGGAAATTTTTTTTTTTTTTTTAAATTACAGAAAAAAAATAATAATTTGAAAAAAAAAAAAATTTGAGAAAAAAAAACAAAAAAAAAAAATTTGGAAATTTTTTTTTTTTTTTTAAATTACAGAAAAAAATAATAATTTGAAAAAAAAAAATTTCAGAAAAAAAAAAAAAAAAAAAATTTCAGAAAAAAAAACAACAAAAATTTGGAAAAAAACAAAAAAAAAATTTGGAAAAAAAAAAAAAAAAAATTTGAAAAAAAAAAAAAAAATTTGGAAAAAAACAAAAAAACAAATTTGAGAAAAAATTGGAAAAAAAAAAAATTTGAAAAAAACCAAATAGTGAGAAGAAACAACAAAAAAAAAATTTGGAAAAAAAAAAAAAAAATTTTTTTAATTAAAAAAAAAAAAAAAAATTTGGAAAAAAAAAATAAAAAATTTGGAAAAAAAAAAAATTGAAAAAAAAAAAAAATATTTGGAAAAAAAAAAATTTGGAAAAAAAACATTTTTTTTTAAATTACACAAAAAAAAATAATAATTTGAAAAAAAAAAATTTGAGAAAAAAAAACAAAAAAAAAAATTTGAAAAAAAAAAAAAAAATTTGGAAAAAAAAAATAAAAAATTTGGGAAAAAAAAAAATTTGAAAAAAACCAAAATTTGAGAAAGAAAACGAAAAAAAACAAAAATTTGGAAAACAAAAATTTGAGAAAAAAAAAAATAAAAATAAAAAAAATTCAGAAAAAAAACAACAAAGAAAATTTGGAAAAAAAAAAAAAATTTGAAAAAAAAAATTTGAGAAAAAAAAAAAAATTTGAGAAAAAAATCAAAAAAAAAATTTTTAAAAAAAAAAAAAAAATTTGGAAAAAAAAAAATAAAAAATTTGGAAAAAAAAAATTGAAAAAAAAAAAAAATATTTGGAAAAAAAAAAATTTGGAAAAAAAACATTTTTTTTTTAAATTACACAAAAAAAAATAATAATTTGAAAAAAAAAAAATTTGAGAAAAAAAAACAAAAAAAAAATTTGGAAAAAAAAAAAAAAAAAAAATTTGGAAAAATTTTTTTTTTTTAAATTACAGAAAAAAAAATAATAATTTGAAAAAAAAAAAAATTTGAGAAAAAAAAAAAAAAAAAAAAAAATTTGAAAAAAAAAAAAAATAAATTTGAGAAAAAAAAAAAAAACATTGGAAAAATTTTTTTTTTTTTTTTTAAATTGCAGAAAAAAAAATAATAATTTGAAAAAAAAAAAAAAAAATTTGAGAAAAAAAAAAAAAACATTGGAAAATTTTTTTTTTTTTTTTTAAATTGCAGAAAAAAAAATAATAATTTGAAAAAAAAAAAAATTTGAGAAAAAAAAAAAAAAAAATTGAGAAAAAAAAAAAAAAATAAAATTTCGAAAAAAAAAAAAAATTGAAAAAAAAAAATTTGAGAAAAAAAAAAAAAAAAATTTGAAAAAAAAAATTTGAGAAAAAAAAAAAAAAAAAAAAAATTTGAGAAAAAAAAAAAACATTGGAAAAAAATTTTTTTTTTTTAAATTACAGAAAAAAAAATAATAATTTGAAAAAAAAAAAAATTTGAGAAAAAAAAAAAAAAAAAAAATTTGGAAAAAAAAAAAAAAAAAAAATTTGAAAAAAAAAATTTGAGAAAAAAAAAAAAAAAAATTTGAAAAAAAAAAATTTGAGAAAAAAAAAAAAAAACATTGGAAAAATTTTTTTTTTTTTTTTAAATTGCAGAAAAAAAATCAATAATTTGAAAAAAAAAAATTTGAGAAAAAAAAAAAAAAAAAATTTGAGAAAAAAAAAAAAAAAAAAATTTCGAAAAAAAACAAAATTTGAGAATAAAAAATGAAAAAAGAAAAAAGGAAAAAAAAAAAAAAAATTGGAAAAAAAACAAAAATTTGGAAAATTTTTTTTTTTTTTTTATTTTAAATTACATAAAAAAATTAATAATTTGCAAAAAAAATAACATTTGAGAAAAAAAAAAACAAAAAAGTTTGGAAAAAAAAAATAAAAAATTTGGAAAAAAAAAAAAAAAAATTTGAAAAAAAAAAAAATTTGAGAAAAAAAAAAAAAAAAAAAAAATTTGAGAAAAAAAAAAAACATTGGAAAATTTTTTTTTTTTTTTAAATTACAGAAAAAAAATAATAATTTGAAAAAAAAAAAAATTTGAGAAAAAAAAACAAAAAAAAAATTTGGAAAAAAAAAAAAAAAAAAAAATTTGAAAAAAAAAAATTTGAGAAAAAAAAAAAAAAAATTTGAGAAAAAAAAAAAAAAAAAAATTTGGAAAAAAAAAAAATTGAAAAAAAAAAAAAAATTTGAAAAAAAACAAAATTTGAGAAAAAAAAAAAAAAAAAAAAAATTTGAAAAAAAAAAAAAAATTTGAGAAAAAAAAAAAAAAACATTGGAAAATTTTTTTTTTTTTTTTAAATTGCAGAAAAAAAAATAATAATTTGAAAAAAAAAAAAATTTGAGAAAAAAAAAAAAAAAAAATTAAGAAAAAAAAAAAAAAATAAAATTTCGAAAAAAAAAAAAATTGAAAAAAAAAAATTTGAGAAAAAAAAAAAAAAAAATTTGAAAAAAAAAAATTTGAGAAAAAAAAAAAAAAAAAAAAATTTGAGAAAAAAAAAAAACATTGGAAAAAAATTTTTTTTTTTTAAATTACAGAAAAAAAATAATAATTTGAAAAAAAAAAAAATTTGAGAAAAAAAAACAAAAAAAAAATTTGGAAAAAAAAAAAAAAAAAAAAATTTGAAAAAAAAAATTTGAGAAAAAAAAAAAAAAAATTTGAAAAAAAAAAATTTGAGAAAAAAAAAAAAAAACATTGGAAAATTTTTTTTTTTTTTTTAAATTGCAGAAAAAAAATCAATAATTTGAAAAAAAAAAATTTGAGAAAAAAAAAAAAAAAAAAATTTCGAAAAAAAACAAAATTTGAGAATAAAAAATGAAAAAAGAAAAAAGGAAAAAAAAAAAAAAAAATTGGAAAAAAAACAAAAATTTGGAAATTTTTTTTTTTTTTTTTATTTTAAATTACACAAAAAAAATAATAATTTGAAAAAAACAACATTTGAGAAAAAAAAAAAAAAAATTTGAAAAAAAAAAAACATTGGAAAATTTTTTTTTTTTTTAAATTACAGAAAAAAAAATAATAGTTTGAAAAAAAAAAAAATTTGAGAAAAAAAAACAAAAAAAAAATTTGGAAAAAAAAAAAAAAAAAAAATTTGGAAAATTTTTTTTTTTTTAAATTACAGAAAAAAAAATAATAATTTGAAAAAAAAAAAAATTTGAGAAAAAAAAAAAAAAAAAAATTTCGAAAAAAAAAAATTGAAAAAAAAAAAAATTTGAAAAAACCAAAATTTGAGAAAGAAAAAGAAAATTTGAAAAAAAAAAAAAAAAAAAATTGGAGAAAAAAAAAAAACATTGGAAAATTTTTTTTTTTTTTAAATTACAGAAAAAAAAATAATAGTTTGAACAAAAAAAAAATTTGAGAAAAAAAAACAAAAAAATTTGAAAAAAAAAATTTGAGAAAAAAAAAAAAAAAAATTTGAGAAAAAAAAAAAAAAAAATTTGAAAGAAAAAAAAAAAAAAAATAAAATTTGAAAACAAAAAAAATTTGAGAATAAAAAATGAAAAAAGAAAAAAGGAAAAAAAAAAAAAAAAATTGGAAAAAAAACAAAAATTTGGAAAATTTTTTTTTTTTTTTTATTTTAAATTACATAAAAAAATTAATAATTTGCAAAAAAAACAACATTTAAGAAAAAAAAAAAAAAAAAAGTTTGGAAAAAAAAAAAATAATTTGAAAAAAAAAAAATTTGAGAAAAAATAAAAAAATAAAAAAATTTGAAAAAAAAAATTTGAGAAAAAAAAAAAAATTTGAGAAAAAAATCAAAAAAAAAATTAAAAAAAAAAAAAAAAAAATTTGGAAAAAAAAAATAAAAAATTTGGAAAAAAAAAATTGAAAAAAAAAAAAAATATTTGGAAAAAAAAAAATTTGGAAAAAAAACATTTTTTTTTAAATTACACAAAAAAAAATAATAATTTGAAAAAAAAAAATTTGAGAAAAAAAAACAAAAAAAAAAATTTGAAAAAAAAAAAAAAAAATTTGGAAAAAAAAAATAAAAAATTTGGGAAAAAAATAAATTTGAAAAAAACCAAAATTTGAGAAAGAAAACGAAAAAAAACAAAAATTTGGAAAACAAAAATTTGAGAAAAAAAAAAAAATAAAAATAAAAAAAATTCAGAAAAAAAACAACAAAGAAAATTTGGAAAAAAAAAAAAAATTTGAAAAAAAAAATTTGAGAAAAAAAAAAAAATTTGAGAAAAAAATCAAAAAAAAAATTTTTTAAAAAAAAAAAAAAATTTGGAAAAAAAAAAATAAAAAATTTGGAAAAAAAAAAATTGAAAAAAAAAAAAATATTTGGAAAAAAAAAAATTTGGAAAAAAAACATTTTTTTTTTAAATTACACAAAAAAAAATAATAATTTGAAAAAAAAAAAATTTGAGAAAAAAAAACAAAAAAAAAAATTTGAAAAAAAAAAAAATAAAAATAAAAAAAAAAAAAATTCAGAAAAAAAACAACAAAAAAAATTTGGAAAAAAAAAAAAAAATTTGGAAAAAAAAAACAAAATTTGAAAAAAAAAAAATTTCAGAAAAAAAATAATAATTTGGAAAAAAAAAATAAATAAAATTTGAAAAAAAACAAAATTTGAGAATAAAAAATGAAAAAAGAAAAAAGGAAAAAAAAAAAAAAAAATTGGAAAAAAAAAAAATTTGGAAAATTTTATTTTTTTTTTATTTTAAATTTCATAAAAAAATTAATAATTTGCAAAAAAAACAACATTTGAGAAAAAAACAAAAAAAAAAGTTTGGAAAAAAAATAATAATTTGAAAAAAAAAAAATTTGAGAAAAAATAAAAAAAAAAAAAAATTTGAAAAAAAAAATTTCAGAAAAAAAAAAAAATTTGAAAAAAAAAAATTGAGAAAAAAAAACAAAAAAAAAAATTTGGAAAAAAAAAAAAAATTGAAAAAACCAAAATTTGAGAAAGAAAACGAAAAAAAACAAAAATTTGGAAAAAAAAAATTTGAGAAAAAAAAAAAAAAAAAATTAAAACAAAAAATTTAAGAAAAAAAAAAAAAAAAAATTGGAAAAAAAATTTTTGTTTTTTAAATTACAGAAAAAAAAATAATAATTTAAAAAAAAAAAATTTGGAAAAAAAAAAAAAAAAAAAAATTTGGAAAATTTTTTTTTTTTTTCAAATTACAGAAAAAAAATAATAATTTGAGAAAAAAAAAAAAAAAATTAAAAAAAAAAAAAAAAATTTCAGAAAAAAAAACAACAAAAAAAATTTGGAAAAAGAAAAAAAAAATTTGGAAAAAAAAAAAAAAAAAAATTTGGAAAAAAAAAAAAAAAAAATTTGGAAGAAAAACATTTTTTGTTTAAATTACACAAAAAAAAATTAAAAAAAAAAAAAAAAAAAAAAAACTTTGGAAATTTTTTTTTTTTATTTTAAATTACATAACAAAAAATAATAATTTGAATAAAACAACATTTGAGAAAAAAAAAAAAAAAAAAATTAAAAAAAAAAAATTTGAGAAAAAAAAAAAACATTGGAAAAAATTTTTTTTTTTTTAAATTACAGAAAAAAAAATAATAATTTGAAAAAAAAAAAAATTTGAGAAAAAAAAACAAAAAAAAAATTTGGAAAAAAAAAAAATTGAAAAAAAAAAAAAAATTTGAAAAAAAACAAAATTTGAGAAAAAAAAAAAAAAAAAAAAAATTTGAAAAAAAAAAAAAAAAATTTGAGAAAAAAAAAAAAAACATTGGAAAATTTTTTTTTTTTTTTTTAAATTGCAGAAAAAAAAATAATAATTTGAAAAAAAAAAAAATTTGAGAAAAAAAAAAAAAAAAAATTGAGAAAAAAAAAAAAAAAAAAAATTTCGAAAAAAAAAAAAAATTGAAAAAAAAAATTTGAAAAAAAAAAATTTGAGAAAAAAAAAAAAAAAAAAAAAATTCGAGAAAAAAAAAAAACATTGGAAAAAAATTTTTTTTTTTTAAATTACAAAAAAAAAAATAATAATTTGAAAAAAAAAAAAATTTGTGAAAAAAAAACAAAAAAAAAATTTGGAAAAAAAAAAAAAAAAAAAAATTTGAAAAAAAAAAAAAAAAAAAATTTGAAAAAAAAAAATTTGAGAAAAAAAAAAAAAAAACATTGGAAAAATTTTTTTTTTTTTTTTAAATTGCAGAAAAAAAATCAATAATTTGAAAAAAAAAAATTTGAGAAAAAAAAAAAAAAAAAATTTGAGAAAAAAAAAAAAAAAAAAATTTCGAAAAAAAACAAAATTTGAGAATAAAAAATGAAAAAAGAAAAAAGGAAAAAAAAAAAAAAAAATTTGAAAAAAAAAAAATTTGAGAAAAAAAAAAAAAAAAAAAAAATTTGAGAAAAAAAAAAAACATTGGAAAATTTTTTTTTTTTTTTAAATTACAGAAAAAAAAATAATAATTTGAAAAAAAAAAAAATTTGAGAAAAAAAAACAAAAAAAAAATTTGGAAAAAAAAAAAAAAAAAAAAATTTGAAAAAAAAAATTTGAGAAAAAAAAAAAAAAAAATTTGAGAAAAAAAAAAAAAAAAAAATTTGGAAAAAAAAAAAATTGAAAAAAAAAAAAAAATTTGAAAAAAAACAAAATTTGAGAAAAAAAAAAAAAAAAAAAAATTTGAAAAAAAAAAAAAATAAATTTGAGAAAAAAAAAAAAACATTGGAAAAATTTTTTTTTTTTTTTAAATTGCAGAAAAAAAAATAATAATTTGAAAAAAAAAAAAAAAAATTTGAGAAAAAAAAAAAAAACATTGGAAAATTTTTTTTTTTTTTTTAAATTGCAGAAAAAAAAATAATAATTTGAAAAAAAAAAAAATTTGAGAAAAAAAAACAAAAAAAAAATTTGGAAAAAAAAAAAAAAAAAAAATTTGAAAAAAAAAAATTTGAGAAAAAAAAAAAAAAACATTGGAAAAATTTTGTTTTTTTTTTTAAATTGCAGAAAAAAATCAATAATTTGAAAAAAAAAAATTTGAGAAAAAAAAAAAAAAAAAATTTGAGAAAAAAAAAAAAAAAAAAATTTCGAAAAAAAACAAAATTTGAGAATAAAAAATGAAAAAAGAAAAAAGGAAAAAAAAAAAAAAAAATTGGAAAAAAAACAAAAATTTGGAAAATTTTTATTTTTTTTTTATTTTAAATTACATAAAAAAATTAATAATTTGCAAAAAAAATAACATTTGAGAAAAAAAAAAACAAAAAAGTTTGGAAAAAAAAAATAAAAAATTTGGAAAAAAAAAAAAAAAAATTTGAAAAAAAAAAAATTTGAGAAAAAAAAAAAAAAAAAAAAAATTTGAGAAAAAAAAAAAACATTGGAAAATTTTTTTTTTTTTTTAAATTACAGAAAAAAAATAATAATTTGAAAAAAAAAAAAATTTGAGAAAAAAAAACAAAAAAAAAATTTGGAAAAAAAAAAAAAAAAAAAAATTTGAAAAAAAAAAATTTGAGAAAAAAAAAAAAAAAATTTGAGAAAAAAAAAAAAAAAAAAATTTGGAAAAAAAAAAAATTGAAAAAAAAAAAAAAATTTGAAAAAAAACAAAATTTGAGAAAAAAAAAAAAAAAAAAAAATTTGAAAAAAAAAAAAAAATTTGAGAAAAAAAAAAAAAAACATTGGAAAATTTTTTTTTTTTTTTTAAATTGCAGAAAAAAAAATAATAATTTGAAAAAAAAAAAAATTTGAGAAAAAAAAAAAAAAAAAATTGAGAAAAAAAAAAAAAATAAAATTTCGAAAAAAAAAAAATTGAAAAAAAAAAATTTGAGAAAAAAAAAAAAAAAAATTTGAAAAAAAAAATTTGAGAAAAAAAAAAAAAAAAAAAAATTTGAGAAAAAAAAAAAACATTGGAAAAAAATTTTTTTTTTTTAAATTACAGAAAAAAAAATAATAATTTGAAAAAAAAAAAAATTTGAGAAAAAAAAACAAAAAAAAAATTTGGAAAAAAAAAAAAAAAAAAAAATTTGAAAAAAAAAATTTGAGAAAAAAAAAAAAAAATTTGAAAAAAAAAAATTTGAGAAAAAAAAAAAAAAACATTGGAAAATTTTTTTTTTTTTAAATTGCAGAAAAAAAATCAATAATTTGAAAAAAAAAAAATTTGAGAAAAAAAAAAAAAAAAAAATTTCGAAAAAAAACAAAATTTGAGAATAAAAAATGAAAAAAGAAAAAAGGAAAAAAAAAAAAAAAAATTGGAAAAAAAACAAAAATTTGGAAATTTTTTTTTTTTTTTTTATTTTAAATTACACAAAAAAAATAATAATTTGAAAAAAACAACATTTGAGAAAAAAAAAAAAAAAATTTGAAAAAAAAAAAACATTGGAAAATTTTTTTTTTTTTTAAATTACAGAAAAAAAAATAATAGTTTGAAAAAAAAAAAAATTTGAGAAAAAAAAACAAAAAAAAAATTTGGAAAAAAAAAAAAAAAAAAAATTTGGAAAAATTTTTTTTTTTTAAATTACAGAAAAAAAAATAATAATTTGAAAAAAAAAAAAATTTGAGAAAAAAAAAAAAAAAAAAATTTCGAAAAAAAAAAATTGAAAAAAAAAAAAATTTGAAAAAACCAAAATTTGAGAAAGAAAAAGAAAATTTGAAAAAAAAAAAAAAAAAAAATTGGAGAAAAAAAAAAAACATTGGAAAATTTTTTTTTTTTTTAAATTACAGAAAAAAAAATAATAGTTTGAAAAAAAAAAAAATTTGAGAAAAAAAAACAAAAAAATTTGAAAAAAAAAATTTGAGAAAAAAAAAAAAAAAAATTTGAAAAAAAAAAATTTGAGAAAAAAAAAAAAAAAAATTTGAAAGAAAAAAAAATTTGAGAAAAAAAAAAAAAAAAATAAAATTTGAAAACAAAAACAATTTGAGAATAAAAAATGAAAAAAGAAAAAAGGAAAAAAAAAAAAAAAAATTGGAAAAAAAACAAAAATTTGGAAAATTTTTTTTTTTTTTTTATTTTAAATTACATAAAAAAATTAATAATTTGCAAAAAAAACAACATTTAAGAAAAAAAAAAAAAAAAAAGTTTGGAAAAAAAAAAAATAATTTGAAAAAAAAAAAATTTGAGAAAAAATAAAAAAATAAAAAAATTTGAAAAAAAAAATTTGAGAAAAAAAAAAAAATTTGAGAAAAAAATCAAAAAAAAAATTAAAAAAAAAAAAAAAAAAATTTGGAAAAAAAAAATAAAAAATTTGGAAAAAAAAAAAATTGAAAAAAAAAAAAAATATTTGGAAAAAAAAAAATTTGGAAAAAAAACATTTTTTTTTAAATTACACAAAAAAAAATAATAATTTGAAAAAAAAAAAATTTGAGAAAAAAAAACAAAAAAAAAAATTTGAAAAAAAAAAAAAAAAATTTGGAAAAAAAAAATAAAAAATTTGGGAAAAAAAAAAATTTGAAAAAAACCAAAATTTGAGAAAGAAAACGAAAAAAAACAAAAATTTGGAAAACAAAAATTTGAGAAAAAAAAAATAATAAAAATAAAAAAAATTCAGAAAAAAAACAACAAAGAAAATTTGGAAAAAAAAAAAAAATTTGAAAAAAAAAATTTGAGAAAAAAAAAAAAATTTGAGAAAAAAATCAAAAAAAAAATTTAAAAAAAAAAAAAAAAAATTTGGAAAAAAAAAAATAAAAAATTTGGAAAAAAAAAAATTGAAAAAAAAAAAAAATATTTGGAAAAAAAAAAATTTGGAAAAAAAACATTTTTTTTTTAAATTACACAAAAAAAAATAATAATTTGAAAAAAAAAAAATTTGAGAAAAAAAAACAAAAAAAAAAATTTGAAAAAAAAAAAAATAAAAATAAAAAAAAAAAAAAATTCAGAAAAAAAACAACAAAAAAAATTTGGAAAAAAAAAAAAAATTTGGAAAAAAAAAAAAAAAAAATTTGGAAAAAAAAAAACAAAATTTGAAAAAAAAAAAATTTCAGAAAAAAAATAATAATTTGGAAAAAAAAAATAAATAAAATTTGAAAAAAAACAAAATTTGAGAATAAAAAATGAAAAAAGAAAAAAGGAAAAAAAAAAAAAAAAATTGGAAAAAAAAAAAATTTGGAAAATTTTATTTTTTTTTTATTTTAAATTTCATAAAAAAATTAATAATTTGCAAAAAAAACAACATTTGAGAAAAAAAAAAAAAAAAAAGTTTGGAAAAAAAATAATAATTTGAAAAAAAAAAAATTTGAGAAAAAATAAAAAAAAAAAAAAATTTGAAAAAAAAATTTCAGAAAAAAAAAAAAATTTGAAAAAAAAAAATTGAGAAAAAAAAACAAAAAAAAAAGTTTGGAAAAAAAAAAAAAATTGAAAAAACCAAAATTTGAGAAAGAAAACGAAAAAAAACAAAAATTTGGAAAAAAAAAATTTGAGAAAAAAAAAAAAAAAAAATTAAAACAAAAAATTTAAGAAAAAAAAAAAAAAAAAATTGGAAAAAAAATTTTTGTTTTTTAAATTACAGAAAAAAAAATAATAATTTAAAAAAAAAAAATTTGGAAAAAAAAAAAAAAAAAAAAATTTGGAAAATTTTTTTTTTTTTTCAAATTACAGAAAAAAAATAATAATTTGAGAAAAAAAAAAAAAATCAAAAAAAAAAAAAAAAATTTCAGAAAAAAAAACAACAAAAAAAATTTGGAAAAAGAAAAAAAAAATTTGGAAAAAAAAAAAAAAAAAAATTTGGAAAAAAAAAAAAAAAAAATTTGGAAGAAAAACATTTTTTGTTTAAATTACACAAAAAAAAATTAAAAAAAAAAAAAAAAAAAAAAACTTTGGAAATTTTTTTTTTTTATTTTAAATTACATAACAAAAAATAATAATTTGAATAAAACAACATTTGAGAAAAAAAAAAAAAAAAAAATTAAAAAAAAAAAATTTGAGAAAAAAAAAAAACATTGGAAAAAATTTTTTTTTTTTTAAATTACAGAAAAAAAAATAATAATTTGAAAAAAAAAAAAATTTGAGAAAAAAAAACAAAAACAAAATTTGGAAAAAAAAAAAAAAAAAAAAATTTGGAAAAAAAAAAAATTGAAAAAAAAAAAAAAATTTGAAAAAAAACAAAATTTGAGAAAAAAAAAAAAAAAAAAAAAATTTGAAAAAAAAAAAAAAAAATTTGAGAAAAAAAAAAAAAACATTGGAAAATTTTTTTTTTTTTTTTAAATTGCAGAAAAAAAAATAATAATTTGAAAAAAAAAAAAATTTGAGAAAAAAAAAAAAAAAAAATTGAGAAAAAAAAAAAAAAATAAAATTTCGAAAAAAAAAAAAAATTGAAAAAAAAAATTTGAGAAAAAAAAAAAAAAAAATTTGAAAAAAAAAAATTTGAGAAAAAAAAAAAAAAAAAAAAAATTCGAGAAAAAAAAAAAACATTGGAAAAAAATTTTTTTTTTTTAAATTACAAAAAAAAAAATAATAATTTGAAAAAAAAAAAAATTTGAGAAAAAAAAACAAAAAAAAAATTTGGAAAAAAAAAAAAAAAAAAAAATTTGAAAAAAAAAAATTTGAGAAAAAAAAAAAAAAATTTGAAAAAAAAAATTTGAGAAAAAAAAAAAAAAACATTGGAAAAATTTTTTTTTTTTTTTTAAATTGCAGAAAAAAAATCAATAATTTGAAAAAAAAAAATTTGAGAAAAAAAAAAAAAAAAAATTTGAGAAAAAAAAAAAAAAAAAAATTTCGAAAAAAAACAAAATTTGAGAATAAAAAATGAAAAAAGAAAAAAGGAAAAAAAAAATTGGAAAAAAAACACAAATTTGGAAAATTTTTTTTTTTTTTTCATTTTAAATTACATAAAAAAATTAATAATTTGCAAAAAAAATAACATTTGAGAAAAAAAAAAAAAAAAAAGTTTGGAAAAAAAAAATAAAAAATTTGGAAAAAAAAAAAAAAAAATTTGAAAAAAAAAAAAATTTGAGAAAAAAAAAAAAAAAAAAAAAATTTGAGAAAAAAAAAAAACATTGGAAATTTTTTTTTTTTTTTTAAATTACAGAAAAAAAATAATAATTTGAAAAAAAAAAAAATTTGAGAAAAAAAAACAAAAAAAAAAAATTTGGAAATTTTTTTTTTTTTTTTAAATTACAGAAAAAAATAATAATTTGAAAAAAAAAAATTTCAGAAAAAAAAAAAAAAAAAAAATTTCAGAAAAAAAAACAACAAAAATTTGGAAAAAAACAAAAAAAAAATTTGGAAAAAAAAAAAAAAAAAATTTGAAAAAAAAAAAAAAAATTTGGAAAAAAACAAAAAAACAAATTTGAGAAAAAATTGGAAAAAAAAAAAATTTGAAAAAAACCAAATAGTGAGAAGAAACAACAAAAAAAAAATTTGGAAAAAAAAAAAAAAAATTTTTTTAATTAAAAAAAAAAAAAAAAATTTGGAAAAAAAAAATTTTTTTTTTTAAATTACACAAAAAAAAAATTTGAAAAAAAAAAAAAAAACTGGAAATTTTTTTTTTTTATTTTAAATTACAAAAAAAAAAAAAAATTGAAAAAAAAAAAAAAATTTGGAAAAAAAAAAAAAAAAAATTTGGAAAAAAAAAATAAAAAATTTGGAAAAAAAAAAAATTTGAAAAAAACCAAAATTTGAGAAAGAAAACGAAAAAAAAAAAAAATTTGGAAAACAAAAATTTGAGAAAAAAAAAAAAATAAAAATAAAAAAAAAAAAAAAATCAGAAAAAAACAACAAAAAAAATTTGGAAAAAAAAAAAAAAAAAATTTGGAAAATTTTATTTTTTTTTTATTTTAAATTACATAAAAAAATTAATAATTTGCAAAAAAAACAACATTTGAGAAAAAAAAAAAAAAAAAAGTTTGGAAAAAAAATAATAATTTGAAAAAAAAAAAATTTGAGAAAAAATAAAAAAATAAAAAAATTAAAAAAAAAAAATTTCAGAAAAAAAAAAAATTTGAAAAAAAAAATTGAGAAAAAAAAACAAAAAAAAAAATTTGGAAAAAAAAAAAATTTGAAAAAACCAAAATTTGAGAAAGAAAACGAAAAAAAAAAAAAATTTGGAAAAAAAAAATTTGAGAAAAAAAAAAAAAAAAAAATTAAAAAAAAAAATTTAAGAAAAAAAAAAAAAAAAAATTGGAAAAAAAATTTTTGTTTTTTAAATTACAGAAAAAAAAATAATAATTTGAATAAAACAACATTTGAGAAAAAAAAAAAAAAAAATTTGAAAAAAAAAAATTTGAGAAAAAAAAAAAAAAAAATTGAAAAAAAACAAAATTTGAGAAAAAAAAAAAAAAAAAAATTTGGAAAAAAAAAAAATTGAAAAAAAAAAAAAAATTTGAAAAAAAACAAAATTTGAGAAAAAAAAAAAAAAAAAAAAAATTTGAGAAAAAAAAAAAAAACATTGGAAAATTTTGTTTTTTTTTTTTTAAATTGCAGAAAAAAAAATAATAATTTGAAAAAAAAAAAATTTTGAGAAAAAAAAAAAAAAAAAATTGAGAAAAAAAAAAAAAAAAAAAATTTCGAAAAAAAAAAAAATTGAAAAAAAAAAAATTGAGAAAAAAAAAAAAAAAAATTGAAAAAAAAAAAACATTGGAAAAATTTTTTTTTTTTTTAAATTACAGAAAAAAAATAATAATTTGAAAAAAAAAAAAATTTAAGAAAAAAAAAAAAAAAAATTGGAAAAATTTTTTTTTTTTTTTAAATTACAGAAAAAAAAATAATAATTTAAAAAAAAAATTTGAGAAAAAAAAAAAAAAAAAAAAATTTGGAAAAAAAAAAAAAAAAAAATTTGGAAATTTTTTTTTTTTTTTTAAATTACAGAAAAAAATAATAATTTGAAAAAAAAAAATTTCAGAAAAAAAAAAAAAAAAAAAATTTCAGAAAAAAAAACAACAAAAATTTGGAAAAAAACAAAAAAAAAATTTGGAAAAAAAAAAAAAAAAAATTTGAAAAAAAAAAAATTTGAGAAAAAAAAAACAAAAAAAAAAATTTGGAAAAAAAAAAAATTTGAAAAAAAAAAAAAAAATTTGGAAAAAAACAAAAAAACAAATTTGAGAAAAAATTGGAAAAAAAAAAATTTGAAAAAAACCAAATAGTGAGAAGAAACAACAAAAAAAAAATTTGGAAAAAAAAAAAAAAAATTTTTTTAATTAAAAAAAAAAAAAAAAATTTGGAAAAAAAAAATTTTTTTTTTTAAATTACACAAAAAAAAATTTGAAAAAAAAAAAAAAAACTGGAAATTTTTTTTTTTTTATTTTAAATTACAAAAAAAAAAAAAAATTGAAAAAAAAAAAAAAATTTGGAAAAAAAAAAAAAAAAAATTTGGAAAAAAAAAATAAAAAATTTGGAAAAAAAAAAAATTTGAAAAAAACCAAAATTTGAGAAAGAAAACGAAAAAAAAAAAAAATTTGGAAAACAAAAATTTGAGAAAAAAAAAAAAATAAAAATAAAAAAAAAAAAAAATCAGAAAAAAACAACAAAAAAAATTTGGAAAAAAAAAAAAAAAAAATTTGGAAAATTTTATTTTTTTTTTATTTTAAATTACATAAAAAAATTAATAATTTGCAAAAAAAACAACATTTGAGAAAAAAAAAAAAAAAAAAGTTTGGAAAAAAAATAATAATTTGAAAAAAAAAAAATTTGAGAAAAAATAAAAAAATAAAAAAATTAAAAAAAAAAAATTTCAGAAAAAAAAAAAATTTGAAAAAAAAAAATTGAGAAAAAAAAAAAAAAAAAAAATTTGGAAAAAAAAAAAATTTGAAAAAACCAAAATTTGAGAAAGAAAACGAAAAAAAAAAAAAATTTGGAAAAAAAAAATTTGAGAAAAAAAAAAAAAAAAAAATTAAAAAAAAAAATTTAAGAAAAAAAAAAAAAAAAAATTGGAAAAAAAATTTTTGTTTTTTAAATTACAGAAAAAAAAATAATAATTTGAATAAAACAACATTTGAGAAAAAAAAAAAAAAAAATTTGAAAAAAAAAAATTTGAGAAAAAAAAAAAAAAAAATTGAAAAAAAACAAAATTTGAGAAAAAAAAAAAAAAAAAAAATTTGGAAAAAAAAAAAATTGAAAAAAAAAAAAAAATTTGAAAAAAAACAAAATTTGAGAAAAAAAAAAAAAAAAAAAAAATTTGAGAAAAAAAAAAAAAACATTGGAAAATTTTGTTTTTTTTTTTTTAAATTGCAGAAAAAAAAATAATAATTTGAAAAAAAAAAAATTTTGAGAAAAAAAAAAAAAAAAAATTGAGAAAAAAAAAAAAAAAAAAAATTTCGAAAAAAAAAAAAAATTGAAAAAAAAAAAATTGAGAAAAAAAAAAAAAAAAATTGAAAAAAAAAAAACATTGGAAAAAATTTTTTTTTTTTTAAATTACAGAAAAAAAAATAATAATTTGAAAAAAAAAAAAATTTGAGAAAAAAAAACAAAAAAAAAATTTGGAAAAAAAAAAAAAAAAAAAAATTTGAAAAAAAAAATTTGAGAAAAAAAAAAAAAAAAATTTGGAAAAAAAAAAAAAAAAATTTGGAAAATTTTTTTTTTTTTTTTAAATTACAGAAAAAAATAATAATTTGAAAAAAAAAATTTCAGAAAAAAAAAAAAAAAAAAAATTTCAGAAAAAAAAAAAAAATTGAAAAAAACAAAATTTCAAAAAAAAAAAAAATTTCAGAAAAAAAAAAAAATTTGAAAAAAAAATTTGAGAAAAAAAACAACAAAAAAAATTTGGAAAAAAAAAAAATTAAAAAAAAAAAAAAAAATTTGGAAAAAAAATAATTTGAAAAAAAAAAAATTTGTGAAAAAATAAAAAAAAAAAAAAATTAAAAAAAAAAAAAATTTGAAAAAAAAAATTTGAGAAAAAAAAATAATAATTTAAAAAAAAAAAATTTCAGAAAAAAAAAAAAATTGAAAAAAACAAAATTTCAGAAAAAAAAAAAAAAAAAAATTTCAGAAAAAAAAAAAAATTTGAAAAAAAAAATTTAAGAAAAAAAAACAACAAAAAAAATTTGGAAAAAAAAAAAATTAAAAAAAAAAAAAATTAAAAAAAAAAAAAAAAATTTGGAAAAAAAAACATTTTTTTTTTAAATTACACAAAAAAAAATAATAATTTGAAAAAAAAAATTTGAGAAAAAAAAAAAAAAAAAATTTGAAAAAAAAAATTTCAGAAAAAAAAAAAAATTTGAAAAAAAAAAAATTTGAGAAAAAAAAAACAAAAAAAAAAATAAAAAATTTGGAAAAAAAAACAAATTTGAAAAAAACCAAAATTTGAGAAAGAAAACGAAAAAAACAAAAATTTGGAAAAAAAAATTTGAGAAAAAAAAAAAAAAAAAAATTAAAAAAAAAAAATTTAAGAAAAAAAAAAAAAAAAATTGGAAAAATTTTTTTTTTTTTTTAAATTACAGAAAAAAAATAATAATTTAAAAAAAAAAATTTGAGAAAAAAAAAAAAAAAAAAAAATTTGGAAAAAAAAAAAAAAAAAAATTTGGAAATTTTTTTTTTTTTTTTAAATTACAGAAAAAAATAATAATTTGAAAAAAAAAAATTTCAGAAAAAAAAAAAAAAAAAAAATTTCAGAAAAAAAAACAACAAAAATTTGGAAAAAAACAAAAAAAAAATTTGGAAAAAAAAAAAAAAAAATTTGAAAAAAAAAAAATTTGAGAAAAAAAAAACAAAAAAAAAAATTTGGAAAAAAAAAAAATTTGAAAAAAAAAAAAAAAATTTGGAAAAAAACAAAAAAACAAATTTGAGAAAAAATTGGAAAAAAAAAAAATTTGAAAAAAACCAAATAGTGAGAAGAAACAACAAAAAAAAAATTTGGAAAAAAAAAAAAAAAATTTTTTTAATTAAAAAAAAAAAAAAAATTTGGAAAAAAAAAATTTTTTTTTTTAAATTACACAAAAAAAAATTTGAAAAAAAAAAAAAAAACTGGAAATTTTTTTTTTTTATTTTAAATTACAAAAAAAAAAAAAAATTGAAAAAAAAAAAAAAATTTGGAAAAAAAAAAAAAAAAAATTTGGAAAAAAAAAATAAAAAATGTGGAAAAAAAAAAAATTTGAAAAAAACCAAAATTTGAGAAAGAAAACGAAAAAAAAAAAAAATTTGGAAAACAAAAATTTGAGAAAAAAAAAAAAATAAAAATAAAAAAAAAAAAAAAATCAGAAAAAAACAACAAAAAAAATTTGGAAAAAAAAAAAAAAAAAATTTGGAAAATTTTATTTTTTTTTTATTTTAAATTACATAAAAAAATTAATAATTTGCAAAAAAAACAACATTTGAGAAAAAAAAAAAAAAAAAAGTTTGGAAAAAAAATAATAATTTGAAAAAAAAAAAATTTGAGAAAAAATAAAAAAATAAAAAAATTAAAAAAAAAAAATTTCAGAAAAAAAAAAAAATTTGAAAAAAAAAAATTGAGAAAAAAAAACAAAAAAAAAAATTTGGAAAAAAAAAAAATTTGAAAAAACCAAAATTTGAGAAAGAAAACGAAAAAAAAAAAAAATTTGGAAAAAAAAAATTTGAGAAAAAAAAAAAAAAAAAAATAAAAAAAAAAAATTTAAGAAAAAAAAAAAAAAAAAATTGGAAAAAAAATTTTTGTTTTTTAAATTACAGAAAAAAAAATAATAATTTGAATAAAACAACATTTGAGAAAAAAAAAAAAAAAAATTTGAAAAAAAAAAATTTGAGAAAATAAAAAAAAAAAATTGAAAAAAAACAAAATTTGAGAAAAAAAAAAAAAAAAAAAATTTGGAAAAAAAAAAAATTGAAAAAAAAAAAAAAATTTGAAAAAAAACAAAATTTGAGAAAAAAAAAAAAAAAAAAAAAAATTTGAGAAAAAAAAAAAAAACATTGGAAAATTTTTTTTTTTTTTTTTTAAATTGCAGAAAAAAAAATAATAATTTGAAAAAAAAAAAATTTTGAGAAAAAAAAAAAAAAAAAATTGAGAAAAAAAAAAAAAAAAAAAATTTCGAAAAAAAAAAAAAATTGAAAAAAAAAAAATTGAGAAAAAAAAAAAAAAAAATTGAAAAAAAAAAAACATTGGAAAAAATTTTTTTTTTTTTAAATTACAGAAAAAAAAATAATAATTTGAAAAAAAAAAAAATTTGAGAAAAAAAAACAAAAAAAAAATTTGGAAAAAAAAAAAAAAAAAAAAAATTTGAAAAAAAAAAATTTGAGAAAAAAAAAAAAAAAAATTTGAGAAAAAAAAAAAAAAAAAAAATTTGGAAAAAAAAAAATTGAAAAAAAAAAAAAAATTTGAAAAAAAACAAAATTTGAGAAAAAAAAAAAAAAAAAAAAAAATTTGAAAAAAAAAAATTTGAGAAAAAAAAAAAAAAAAATTAAAAAAAAAAAATTTGAGAAAAAAAAAAAAAAAATTTGAGAAAAAAAAAAAAACATTGGAAAAATTTTTTTTTTTTTTTTAAATTGCAGAAAAAAAAATAATAATTTGAAAAAAAAAAAAATTTGAGAAAAAAAAAAAAAAAAAATTTGAGAAAAAAAAAAAAAAAAAAAATTTCGAAAAAAAACAAAATTTGAGAATAAAAAATGAAAAAAGAAAAAAGGAAAAAAAAAAAAAAAAATTGGAAAAAAAACAAAAATTTGGAAAATTTTTTTTTTTTTTTTATTTTAAATTACATAAAAAAATTAATAATTTGCAAAAAAAACAACATTTGAGAAAAAACAAAAAAAAAAAAGTTTGGAAAAAAAAAATAAAAAATTTGGAAAAAAAAAAAATTGAAAAAAAAAATTTGAGAAAAAAAAAAAAAAAAATTTGAAAAAAAAAATTTGAGAAAAAAAAAAAAAAAAAAAAAATTTGAGAAAAAAAAAAAACATTGGAAAAAAATTTTTTTTTTTTAAATTACAGAAAAAAAAATAATAATTTGAAAAAAAAAAAAAATTTGAGAAAAAAAAACAAAAAAAAAATTTGGAAAAAAAAAAAAAAAAAAAAATTTGAAAAAAAAAAATTTGAGAAAAAAAAAAAAAAAATTTGAAAAAAAAAATTTGAGAAAAAAAAAAAAAAAATTTGAGAAAAAAAAAAAAAAACATTGGAAAAATTTTTTTTTTTTTTTTAAATTGCAGAAAAAAAAATAATAATTTGAAAAAAAAAAAATTTGAGAAAAAAAAAAAAAAAATT
>OX637863.1:32216560-32219060 GCA_951802705.1 Netelia virgata | reverse complement strand
ATAATAATTTAAAAAAAAAAAATTTGAGAAAAAAAAAAAAATTTGAAAAAAAAAATTTGAAGAAAAAAAAATTTGAAATAAAAAAATTTGAAAGAAAAAAATTTGAGAAAAAAAAAATAATAATTTGAAAAAAAAAAATTTGAGAAAAAATAAAAAAAAAAAAAAATTTGAGAAAAAAAATTTCAGAAAAAAAAAAAATTTGAAAAAAAAAAATTTGAGAAAAAAAAAAAAAAAAAATTTGGAAAAAATTTTTTTTTTTTTAAATTACAGAAAAAAAATAATAATTTGAAAAAAAAAATTTCAGAAAAAAAAAAAAAAAAAAATTTCGGAAAAAAAAAAAAAAATTTGAAAAAAAAATTTCAGAAAAAAAAACAAAAAAAAATTGGAAAAAAAGCAAAAAAAAATTAAAAAAAAAAAAAAAAATTAGAAAAAAAAAAAATTTGAGAAAAAAAAAATAAAAAAAAAAATTTGGAAAAAAAAAAAATTTAAAAAAAAAAAAAAATTTTGGAAAAAAACAAAAAAACAAATTTGAGAAAAAAAAAAAAAAAATTGGAAAAAAAAAAAATTTGAAAAAAACCAAATGTTGAGAAGAAACAACAAAAAAAAAATTTGGAAAAAAAAAAAAAAAATTTTTTTAATTAAAAAAAAAAAAAAAATTTTTTTTTTAAATTACACAAAAAAAAATTCGAAAAAAAAAATTTCAGAAAAAAAAAAATTTGAAAAAAACAAAATTTGAGGAAAAAAAAAAAAAAATTGGAAAATTTTTTTTTTTTTTTTAAATTACAGAAAAAAAATAATAATTTGAAAAAAAAAAATTTCAGAAAAAAAAAAAAAAAAAAAATTTCAGAAAAAAAAAAAAAATTTGGAAAAAAAAAATAAAAATTTTAATTAAAAAAAAAAAAAAAAAATTGGAAAAAAAAAATAAAAATTTTAATTAAAAAAAAAAAAAAAAATTTGGAAAAAAAAACATTTTTTTTTTAAATTACACAAAAAAAATTTGAAAAAAAAAAAAAAAAAAAACCGGAAATTTTTTTTTTTTATTTTAAATTACATAAAAAAATAATAATTTGAAAAAACAACATTTGAGAACAAAAAAAAAAAAAATTTGAAAAAAAACAAAAAAAAATTGGAAAAAAATTTTTTTTTTTTTAAATTACAGAAAAAAAAATAATAATTTGAAAAAAAAAATTTGAGAAAAAAAAACAACAAAAAAAATTTGGAAAAAAAAAAAAAAAAATTTGGAAAAAGAAAAAAAAATATTTGAAAAAAAAAAATATTTGAAAAAAAAAATTTGAGAAAAAAAAACAAAAAAAAAAATTTGGAAAAAAAAAAAATTTTTTAAAAAAAAAAAATTTGGAAAATTTATTTTTTTTTTATTTTTAATAACATAAAAAAATTCATAATTTGAAAAAAAAAATTTGGAAAATTTTTTTTTTTTTCTTAAATTACAGAAAAAATAATAATAATTTGAAAAAAAAAAAATTTGAGAAAAAAAAAAAAAAAAAAAAAATTTCAGAAAAAAAAAAAAATTTGAAAAAAAAAAAATTTCAGAAAAAAAAACAACAAAAAAATTTCCAAAAAAAAAAAGAAAATTTGGAAAAAAAAAAAAAAAAAAATTTGGAAAAAAAAAAAAATTTTTTTTTAATTGAAAAAAAAAAAAAATTTGGAAAAAAAACATTTTTTTTTTAAATTACACAAAAAAAAAAATTTGAAAAAAAACTTTCAGAAAAAAAAAAAAAAATTTGAGAAAAAAAAACAAAAAAAAAAATTTGGAAAAAAAAAAAAAAAAAATTTGAAAATAAAAATATTTGAAAAAAAAAAATTTGAGAAAAAAAAACAAAAAAAAAATTTGGAAAAAAACAAAAAAAAAAATTGAGAAAAAAAACAAAAAAAAAAAAATTTGGAAAAAAAAAATTGGAAAAAAAACAAAAACAAAATTTGGAAAAAAAAAAGTTGAGAAAAAAAAAAATTTGAAAAAAAAAAAAAAAAATGTTAATTTGAGAAAAAAAAAATTTGGAAAAAAAAAAAATTGAAAAAAACCAAAATTTGACAAAAAAAAACAAAAAAAAAAATTTGGAAAAAAAAAAAAAAAAAATTTGAAAAAAAAACAAAAACAAAATTTGGAAAAAAAAAAAAATTAAAAAAAAAAAAAAAAATTTGAAAAAAAACAAAATTTGAGAAAAAAAAAATTTTTTCAATTAAAAAAAAAAAAAAAAAATTTGAACAAAAAACAAAATTTGAAAAAAAAAAAAAAAAAAAAATTTGAAAAAACCAAAATTTGAGAAAGAAAACGAAAAAAAAACAAAAATTTGGAAAAAAAAAAAATTTGAAAAAAAAAAAATTTGAAAAAAAAAAATAATAATAATTTGAAAAAAAAAAATTTGAGAAAAAAAAAAAAAAAAAAAAAAATTTGGAAAAAAACAAAAAAAAATTTGGAAAAAAAAAATTTTGAAAAAACCAAAATTTGAGAAAGAAAACGAAAAAAAACAAAAATTTGAGA
>OX637863.1:32189060-32214060 GCA_951802705.1 Netelia virgata | reverse complement strand
AAAAAAAAATTTGGAAAAAAAAAAAATTTGGAAAAAAACAAAAAAACAAATTTGAGAAAAAAAAAAAAAAATTGGAAAAAAAAAAAATTTGAAAAAATCCAAATGTTGAGAAGAAACAACAAAAAAAAAATTTGGAAAAAAAAAAAAAAAAAATTTTTAATTAAAAAAAAAAAAAAAAATTTGGAAAAAAAAAATTTTTTTTTTTAAATTACACAAAAAAAAATTTGAAAAAAAAAAAAAAAAAAAACTGGAAATTTTTTGTTTTTATTTTAAATTACATAAAAAAATAATAATTTGAAAAAAACAACATTTGAGAACAAAAAAAAAAAAAATTTGAAAAAAAAACTTTCAGAAAAAAAAAAAAAAATTTGAAAAAAAACAACAAAAAAAATTTGGAAAAAAAAAAAATTGAAAAAAAAAAAAAATTTGGAAAAAAAAAATTTGGAAAAAAACATTTTTTTTTTAAATTAGACAAAAAAAAATAATAATTTGAAAAAAAAAAATTTGAGAAAAAAAACAAAAAAAAAAATTTGAAAAAAAAAAAAAAAAATTTGGAAAAAAAAAATAAAAAATTTGGAAAAAAAAAAAAAATTTGAGAAAAAAAAACAACAAAAAAAATTTGAAAAAAAAAAAAAATTTCAGAAAAAAAAAACCAAAAAAAAAATTTGGAAAAAAAACAAAATTTGAAAAAAAAAAAAAAAAATTTGGAAAAAACCAAAAAAAAAAAAAATTTGAAAAAAACCGAATGTTGAGAAGAAACAACAAAAAAAATTTGGAAAAAAAAAACAAAATTTTTTTTAATTAAAAAAAAAAAAAAAAATTTGGAAAAAAAAAATTTTTTTTTTTAAATTACACAAAAAAAAATTGGAAAAAAAAAATTTTAGAAAAAAAAAAAATTTGAAAAAAACAAAATTTGAGGAAAAAAAAAAAAAAAATTGGAAAAAAATTTTTTTTGTTTAAATTACAGAAAAAAAATAATAATTTGAAAAAAAAAAATTTGAGAAAAAAAAAAAAAAAAAAATTTGAGAAAAAAAAAAAATTTGAAAAAAAAATAAATTGGAAAAAAAATAAAAAAAAAAAAAAATTTGGAAAAAAAAAAAAAAAATTTTTAATTAAAAAAAAAAAAAAATTTGGAAAAAAAAACATTTTTTTTTAAATTACACAAAAAAAAATTTGAAAAAAAAAAAAAAAAAAAAAACTGGAAATTTTTTTTTTTTATTTTGAATTACATGAAAAAAATAATAATTTGAAAAAAACAACATTTGAGAACAAACAAAAAAAAAAATTGAAAAAAAAAAAAAAAATTTGACAAAAAAAAAAATTTGAAGAAAAAAAAAAATTTGTTTTTAATTTGAGAAAAAAAAAATTTGGAAAAAAAATTAAATAAAAAAAAAAAAAAAAAAAAATTTGGAAAAAAAAATAAATAAAATTTGAAAAAAAAACAAAATTTGAGAATAAAAAATGAAAAAAGAAAAAAGAAAAAAAAAAAAAAAAAATTGGAAAAAAAGTTTGGAAAAAAAAAAAAAATTGGAAATTTTTTTTTTTTTTTTAAATTACAGAAAAAAAATAATAATTTGAAAAAAAAAAAATTTGAGAAAAAATAAAAAAATAAACAAATTTGAAAAAAAAAATTTGAGAAAAAAAAAGAAATTTGAAAAAAAAAAATTTGAGAAAAAAAAACAAAAAAAAATTAAAAAAAAAAAAAAAAAAAAAATTTGGAAAAAAAAAAAATTGGAAAAAACCAAAATTTGAGAAAGAAAACGAAAAAAAACAAAAATTTGGAAAAAAAAAATTTGAGAAAAAAAAAAAAAAAAAAATTAAAAAAAAAAAATTTAAGAAAAAAAAAAAAAAAAAATTGGAAAAAAATTTTTTGTTTTTTAAATTACAGAAAAAAAATAATAATTTAAAAAAAAAAAATTTGAGAAAAAAAAAAAAATTTGAAAAAAAAAATTTGAAGAAAAAAAAATTTGAAATAAAAAAATTTGAAAGAAAAAAATTTGAGAAAAAAAAAATAATAATTTGAAAAAAAAAAATTTGAGAAAAAATAAAAAAAAAAAAAAATTTGAGAAAAAAAATTTCAGAAAAAAAAAAAATTTGAAAAAAAAAAAATTTGAGAAAAAAAAAAAAAAAAAAATTTGGAAAAAATTTTTTTTTTTTTAAATTACAGAAAAAAAATAATAATTTGAAAAAAAAAATTTCAGAAAAAAAAAAAAAAAAAAATTTCGGAAAAAAAAAAAAAAATTTGAAAAAAAAATTTCAGAAAAAAAAACAAAAAAAAATTGGAAAAAAAGCAAAAAAAAATTAAAAAAAAAAAAAAAAATTAGAAAAAAAAAAAATTTGAGAAAAAAAAAATGAAAAAAAAAATTTGGAAAAAAAAAAAAATTTAAAAAAAAAAAAAAATTTTGGAAAAAAACAAAAAAACAAATTTGAGAAAAAAAAAAAAAAAATTGGAAAAAAAAAAAATTTGAAAAAAACCAAATGTTGAGAAGAAACAACAAAAAAAAAATTTGGAAAAAAAAAAAAAAAATTTTTTTAATTAAAAAAAAAAAAAAAATTTGGAAAAAAAAAAATTTTTTTTTTAAATTACACAAAAAAAAATTCGAAAAAAAAAATTTCAGAAAAAAAAAAATTTGAAAAAAACAAAATTTGAGGAAAAAAATAATAATTTGAAAAAAAAAAATTTCAGAAAAAAAAAAAAAAAAAAAATTTCAGAAAAAAAAAAAAAATTTGGAAAAAAAAAATAAAAATTTTAATTAAAAAAAAAAAAAAAATTTAGAAAAAAAAACATTTTTTTTTAAATTACACAAAAAAAAATTGAAAAAAAAAAAAAAAAAAAAACCGGAAATTTTTTTTTTTTATTTTAAATTACATAAAAAAATAATAATTTGAAAAAACAACATTTGAGAACAAAAAAAAAAAAATTTGAAAAAAAACAAAAAAAAATTGGAAAAAAATTTTTTTTTTTTTAAATTACAGAAAAAAAAATAATAATTTAAAAAAAAAAATTTGAGAAAAAAAAACAACAAAAAAAATTTGGAAAAAAAAAAAAAAAATTTGGAAAAAGAAAAAAAAATATTTGAAAAAAAAAATATTTGAAAAAAAAAATTTGAGAAAAAAAAACAAAAAAAAAAATTTGGAAAAAAAAAAAATTTAAAAAAAAAAAAAAATTTGGAAAATTTATTTTTTTTTTATTTTTAATAACATAAAAAAATTCATAATTTGAAAAAAAAAATTTGAGAAAAAAAAAAAAAAAAAAAAAAAAATTTGGAAAAAAAAAAATTGGAAAAACAAAAAACAAATTTGGAAAATTTTTTTTTTTTTCTTAAATTACAGAAAAAATAATAATAATTTGAAAAAAAAAAAAATTTAAAAAAAAAAAAAAAAAAAAATTTCAGAAAAAAAAAAAAATTTGAAAAAAAAAAATTCAGAAAAAAAACAACAAAACAAATAGGAAAAAAAAAAAACAAAATTTGGAAAAAAAAAAAAAAAATTTGGAAAAAAAACATTTTTTTTTTAATTACACAAAAAAAAAAATTTTGAAAAAAAACTTTCAGAAAAAAAAAAAAAAATTTGAGAAAAAAAAAAAAAAAAAAAATTTGAGAAAAAAAAACAAAAAAAAAAAATTTGGAAAAAAAAAAAATTTGAAAAAAAAAAAAAAAATTTGGAAAAAAACAAAAAAAAAATTTGGAAAATTTATTTTTTTTTTATTTTTAATAACATAAAAAAATTCATGATTTGAAAAAAAAAAATTTCAGAAAAAAAAAAAAAAAAAAAATTTCAGAAAAAAAAAAAAATTTGAAAAAAAAAAAAAAAATTAGGAAAAAAAAAAAAATTTGAATAAAACCAAAATTTGAGAAAGAAAACGAAAAAAAAACAAAAATTTGGAAAAAAAAAAAAAATTTGAAAAAAAAAGAAAAAATTTGGAAAAAAAAAAACATTTTTTTTAATTAAAAAAAAAAAAAAAAATTTGAAAAAAAAAAAATTTGAGAAAAAAAAAACAAAAAAAAAAAATTTGGAAAAAAAAAAAAAAAAAATTTGGAAAAAAAAAAAAATTTGAATAAAACCAAAATTTGCGAAAGAAAACGAAAAAACAAAAAAATTGGAAAAAAAAAAAAAAAAATTTGGAAAAAAAAAAAAAAAAATTTTTAATTAAAAAAAAAAATTTGAAAAAAAACAAAATTTGGGAAAAAAAACAACAAAAAAAAAAAAAAAAAAAATTTGGAAACAAAAAAAAAAATTTTTTTAATTAAAAAAAAAAAAAAAATTTGAAAAAAAACAAAATTTGAGAAAAAAAAACAAAAAAAAAAAAATTTGGAAAAAAAAAAAAAATTTGAAAAAAAAACAAAAAAAATTTGGAAAAAAACAAAATTGAAAAAAAAAAAAAATTGAAAAAAAACAAATTTTTAATTAAAAAAAAAAAAAAAAATTTGAGAAAAAAACAAAAAAAAAATTTGGAAAATTTTTTTTTTTTTTATTTTTAATAACATAAAAAAATTCATAATTTGAAAAAAAAAAATTTGAGAAAAAAAAAAAAAAAAAAAAATTTGGAAAAAACAAAAAACAATTTGGAAAAACAAAAAAAAAATTTGGAAAATTTTGTTTTTTTCTTAAATTACAGAAAAAATAATAATAATTTGAAAAAAAAAAAAATTTGAGAAAAAAAAAAAAAAAAAAAATTTCAGAAAAAAAAAAAAATTTGAAAAAAAAAAATTTCAGAAAAAAAAACAACAAAAAAATTTCAAAAAAAAAAAAAAAAATTTGGAAAAAAAAAAAAATTTGAATAAAACCAAAATTTGAGAAAGAAAACGAAAAAAAAACAAAAATTTGGAAAAAAAAAAAAAATTTGAAAAAAAAAGAAAAAATTTGGAAAAAAAAAAAACATTTTTTTTAATTAAAAAAAAAAAAAAAAATTTGAAAAAAAAAAAATTTGAGAAAAAAAAAACAAAAAAAAAAAATTTGGAAAAAAAAAAAAAAAAAATTTGGAAAAAAAAAAAATTTGAATAAAACCAAAATTTGCGAAAGAAAACGAAAAAACAAAAAAATTGGAAAAAAAAAAAAAAAAAATTTGGAAAAAAAAAAAAAAAAAATTTTTAATTAAAAAAAAAAATTTGAAAAAAAACAAAATTTGGGAAAAAAAAACAACAAAAAAAAAAAAAAAAAAATTTGGAAAAAAAAAAAAAAAAATTTTTAATTAAAAAAAAAAATTTGAAAAAAAACAAAATTTGGGGAAAAAAACAACAAAAAAAAAAAAAAAACAAAATTTGGAAAAAAAAAAAAAATTTTTTTTAATTAAAAAAAAAAAAAAAATTTGAACAAAAACAAAATTTGAGAAAAAAAAACAAAAAAAAAAAATTTGGAAAAAAAAAAAAAAATTTGAAAAAAAAACAAAATTGAAAAAAAAAAAAATTGAAAAAAAACAAATTTTTAATTAAAAAAAAAAAAAAAAATTTGAGAAAAAAAAAAAAACAAAATTTGGAAAAAAAAAAAATTTTTAAAAAACAAAAAAAAAAAATTTGGAAAAAAAAAAAAATTTGAATTAAACCAAAATTTGAGAAAGAAAACGAAAAAAAAACAAAAATTTGGAAAAAAAAAAAAATTTGAAAAAAAAAGAAAAAAAATTTGGAAAAAAAAAAAAAAATTTGGAAAAAAAAAAAAAAATTTTTTAATTAAAAAAAAAAAAAAAAGTTTGAGAAAAAAAAACAAAAACAAAATTTGGAAAAAAACAAAATTTGCAAAAAAACAAAATTTGAGAAAAAAAAACGAAAAAAAAAAAATTTGGAAAAAAAAAAAAAAAAAATTGGAAAAAAAAAAAAATTTGAATAAAACCAAAATTTGCGAAAGAAAACGAAAAAAAAAAAAATTGGAAAAAAAAAAATTTGAAAAAAAAAAAAAAATTTGGAAAAAAACAAAAAAAAAATTTGGAAAAAAACAAAAAAAAAATTTGAGAAAAAAAAGAAAAAAAAAAAATTTGGAAAAAAAAAAATTGGAAAAAAAACAAAAAAAAAATTTGGAAAAAAAAAGTTGAGAAAAAAAAAAAATTTGAAAAAAAAAAAAAAATTGTTAATTTGAGAAAAAAAAAATTTGGAAAAAAAAAAATTTGAAAAAAACCAAAATTTGAGAAAAAAAAAAAATTTGAATAAAACCAAAATTTGAGAAAGAAAACGAAAAAAAAACAAAAATTTGGAAAAAAACAAAAAATTTGAAAAAAAAAGAAAAAATTTGGAAAAAAAAAAAAACATTTTTTTTAATTAAAAAAAAAAAAAAAAAAAAAAAAAAAAAAAAAATTTGAGAAAAAAAAACAAAAAAAAAAAATTTGGAAAAAAAAAAAAAAAAATTTTTTAATTAAAAAAAAAAAAAAAAATTTGAAAAAAAAAAAATTTGGGAAAAAAAACAAAAAAAAAAATTTAGAAAAAAAAAAAAAAATTTGAAAAAAAAACAAAAAAAATTTGGAAAAAAAAAAATTGAAAAAAAAAAAAATTGAAAAAAAACAAAATTTGAGAGAAAAGAATTTGGAAAAAAAAATTTTTTTTAATTAAAAAAAAAAAAAAAAAATTTGAACAAAAAACAAAATTTGAAAAAAAAAAAAAAAAAAATTTGAAAAAAAAAAAATTTGAAAAAACCAAAATTTGAGAAAGAAAACGAAAAAAAAACAAAAATTTGGAAAAAAATAAAATTTGAAAGAAAAATAATAATTTGAAAAAAAAAAATTTGAGAAAAAAAAAAAAAAAAAAAAAAATTTCAAAAAAAAAAAAAATTTGGAAAAAAACAAAAAAAAATTTTTAATTAATAAAAAAAAAAAAAAAATTGAAAAATAACAAAATTTGGGAAAAAAAAACAAAAAAAAAAAAATTTGGAAAAAAAAAAAAATTTGAATAAAACCAAAATTTGACAAAGAAAACGAAAAAAAAACAAAAATTTGGAAAAAAAAAAAAATTTGAAAAAAAAGAAAAAAAATTTGGAAAAAAAAAAAAAATTTAAAAAAAAAAAATTTTTTAATTAAAAAAAAAAAAAAAAGTTTGAGAAAAAAAAACAAAAACAAAATTTGGAAAAAAAAAAAATTTGCAAAAAAACAAAATTTGAGAAAAAAAAACGAAAAAAAAAAAATTTGGAAAAAAAAAAAAAAAAAATTGGAAAAAAAAAAAAATTTGAATAAAACCAAAATTTGCGAAAGAAAACGAAAAAAAAAAAAATTGGAAAAAAAAAAATTTGAAAAAAAAAAAAAAAATTGGAAAAAAACAAAAAAAAAATTTGAGAAAAAAAAGAAAAAAAAAAATTTGGAAAAAAAAAAAATTGGAAAAAAAACAAAAAAAAAATTTGGAAAAAAAAAAAATTTGAAAAAAACCAAAATTTGAGAAAAAAAAAAAATTTGGAAAAAAAAAAAAAAAATTTGAAAAAAAAACAAAAAAAATTTGAATAAAACCAAAATTTGAGAAAGAAAACGAAAAAAAAATTTGAGAAAAAAAAACAAAAAAAAAAAATTTGGAAAAAAAAAAAAAAAAATTTGGAAAAAAAAAAAAATTTGAATAAAACCAAAATTTGCGAAAGAAAACGAAAAAACAAAAAAATTGGAAAAAAAAAAAAAAAAATTTGGAAAAAAAAAAAAAAAAAATTTTTAATTAAAAAAAAAAATTTGAAAAAAAACAAAATTTGGGGAAAAAAACAACAAAAAAAAAAAAAAAAAAAATTTGGAAAAAAAAAAAAAAATTTTTTTAATTAAAAAAAAAAAAAAAATTTGAAAAAAAACAAAATTTGAGAAAAAAAAACAAAAAAAAAAAAATTTGGAAAAAAAAAAAAAAATTTGAAAAAAAAACAAAAAAAATTTGGAAAAAAACAAAATTGAAAAAAAAAAAAATTGAAAAAAAAACAAATTTTTAATTAAAAAAAAAAAAAAAAATTTGAGAAAAAAACAAAAAAAAAATTTGGAAAATTTATTTTTTTTTTATTTTTAATAACATAAAAAAATTCATAATTTGAAAAAAAAAAATTTGAGAAAAAAAAAAAAAAAAAAAAATTTGGAAAAAACAAAAAACAATTTGGAAAAACAAAAAAAAAATTTGGAAAATTTTTTTTTTTTCTTAAATTACAGAAAAAATAATAATAATTTGAAAAAAAAAAAAATTTGAGAAAAAAAAAAAAAAAAAAAAATTTCAGAAAAAAAAAAAAATTTGAAAAAAAAAAAAATTTCAGAAAAAAAAACAACAAAAAAATTTCAAAAAAAAAAAAAAAAATTTGGAAAAAAAAAAAAATTTGAATAAAACCACAATTTGAGAAAGAAAACGAAAAAAAAACAAAAATTTGGAAAAAAAAAAAAAATTTGAAAAAAAAAGAAAAAATTTGGAAAAAAAAAAACATTTTTTTTAATTAAAAAAAAAAAAAAAAATTTGAAAAAAAAAAAATTTGAGAAAAAAAAAACAAAAAAAAAAAATTTGGAAAAAAAAAAAAAAAAAATTTGGAAAAAAAAAAAAATTTGAATAAAACCAAAATTTGCGAAAGAAAACGAAAAAACAAAAAAATTGGAAAAAAAAAAAAAAAATTTGGAAAAAAAAAAAAAAAAAATTTTTAATTAAAAAAAAAAATTTGAAAAAAAACAAAATTTGGGAAAAAAAACAACAAAAAAAAAAAAAAAAAAAAATTTGGAAAAAAAAAAAAAAAAAATTTTTAATTAAAAAAAAAAATTTGAAAAAAAACAAAATTTGGGGAAAAAAACAACAAAAAAAAAAAAAAAAAAAAATTTGGAAAAAAAAAAAAAATTTTTTTTAATTAAAAAAAAAAAAAAAAATTGAAAAAAAACAAAATTTGAGAAAAAAAAACAAAAAAAAAAAAATTTGGAAAAAAAAAAAAAAATTTGAAAAAAAAACAAAAAAAATTTGGAAAAAAACAAAATTGAAAAAAAAAAAAAATTGAAAAAAAACAAATTTTTAATAAAAAAAAAAAAAAAAATTTGAGAAAAAAAAAAAAAAACAAAATTTGGAAAAAAAAAAAATTTTTAAAAAACAAAAAAAAAAAATTTGGAAAAAAAAAAAAATTTGAATTAAACCAAAATTTGAGAAAGAAAACGAAAAAAAAACAAAAATTTGGAAAAAAAAAAAAATTTGAAAAAAAAAGAAAAAAAATTTGGAAAAAAAAAAAAAAATTTGGAAAAAAAAAAAAAAATTTTTTAATTAAAAAAAAAAAAAAAAGTTTGAGAAAAAAAAACAAAAACAAAATTTGGAAAAAAACAAAATTTGCAAAAAAACAAAATTTGAGAAAAAAAAACGAAAAAAAAAAAATTTGGGAAAAAAAAAAAAAAAAATTGGAAAAAAAAAAAAATTTGAATAAAACCAAAATTTGCGAAAGAAAACGAAAAAAAAAAAAATTGGAAAAAAAAAAATTTGAAAAAAACCAAAATTTGAGAAAAAAAAAAAATTTGGAAAAAAAAAAAATTGGAAAAAAAACAAAAAAAAAATTTGGAAAAAAAAAAAATTTGAATAAAACCAAAATTTGAGAAAGAAAACGAAAAAAAAATTTGAGAAAAAAAAACAAAAAAAAAAAAAATTTGGAAAAAAAAAAAAATTGAAAAAAAAAAAAATTCGAAAAAAACCAAATGTTGAGAAAGAAAAAAAAAAATTTGGAAAAAAAAAAAAATTTGAAAAAAAAAATTTGAGAAAAAAAACAACAAAAAAAATTTGGAAAAAAAAAAAAATTGGAAAAAAAATAATTTGAAAAAAAAAAATTTGAAAAAAAAAAAAAAAAACTGGAAATTTTTTTTTTTTTTTTAAATTACATAAAAAAAATAATAATTTGAAAAAAACAACATTTGAGAACAAAAAAAAAAAAAATTTGAAAAAAAAACTTTCAGAAAAAAAAAAAAAAAAATTTGAAAAAAAAAATTTGAGAAAAAAAAACAAAAAAAAATTGGAAAAAAAATTTTTGTTTTTTAAATTACAGAAAAAAAAATAATAATTTAAAAAAAAAAAATTTGAGAAAAAAAAAAAAATTTGAAAAAAAAAAATTTGAAAAAAAAAAAATTTGAAATAAAAAAATTTGAAAGAAAAAAATTTGAGAAAAAAAAAATAATAATTTGAAAAAAAAAAAATATGAGAAAAAATTAAAAAAAAAACAAATTTGAGAAAAAAAATTTCAGAAAAAAAAAAAAATTTGAAAAAAAAAAAAAAAAAAAAACTGGAAATTTTTTTTTTTTATTTTAAATTACATAAAAAAAATAATAATTTGAAAAAAACAACATTTGAGAAAAAAAAAAAAAAAATTTGAAAAAAAAAAAAACATTGGAAAATTTTTTTTTTTTTTAAATTACAGAAAAAAAAATAATAGTTTGAAAAAAAAAAAAATTTGAGAAAAAAAAACAACAAAAAAAATTTGGAAAAAAAAAAAAAAAAATTTGGAAAAAGAAAAAAAAATATTTGAAAAAAAAAAATATTTGAAAAAAAAAATTTGAGAAAAAAAAACAAAAAAAAAAATTTGGAAAAAAAAAAAATTAAAAAAAAAAAAAAATTTGGAAAATTTATTTTTTTTTTATTTTTAATAACATAAAAAAATTCATAATTTGAAAAAAAAAATTTGAGAAAAAAAAAAAAAAAAAAAAAATTTGGAAAAAACAAAAAACAATTTGGAAAAACAAAAAAAAAATTTGGAAAATTTTTTTTTTTTCTTAAATTACAGAAAAAATAATAATAATTTGAAAAAAAAAAAATTTGAGAAAAAAAACAAAAAAAAAAAAATTTCAGAAAAAAAAAAAAATTTGAAAAAAAAAAAATTTCAGAAAAAAAAACAACAAAAAAATTTCCAAAAAAAAAAAAAAAATTTGGAAAAAAAAAAAAAAAAAAATTTGGAAAAAAAAAAAAATTTTTTTTTAATTGAAAAAAAAAAAAAATTTGGAAAAAAAACATTTTTTTTTTAAATTACACAAAAAAAAAAATTTGAAAAAAAACTTTCAGAAAAAAAAAAAAAAATTTGAGAAAAAAAAACAAAAAAAAAAATTTGGAAAAAAACAAAAAAAAAAATTGAGAAAAAAAACAAAAAAAAAAAAATTTGGAAAAAAAAAATTGGAAAAAAAACAAAAACAAAATTTGGAAAAAAAAAAGTTGAGAAAAAAAAAAATTTGAAAAAAAAAAAAAAAATTGTTAATTTGAGAAAAAAAAAATTTGGAAAAAAAAAAAATTGAAAAAAACCAAAATTTGAGAAAAAAAAACAAAAAAAAAAATTTGGAAAAAAAAAAAAAAAAAAATTTGAAAAAAAAACAAAAACAAAATTTGGAAAAAAAAAAAATTTGCAAAAAAACAAAATTTGAGAAAAAAAAACGAAAAAAAAAAAATTTGGAAAAAAAAAAAAAAAAAATTGGAAAAAAAAAAAAATTTGAATAAAACCAAAATTTGCGAAAGAAAACGAAAAAAAAAAAAATTGGAAAAAAAAAAAAAAATTGTTAATTTGAGAAAAAAAAAATTTGGAAAAAAAAAAATTTGAAAAAACCAAAATTTGAGAAAAAAAAAAAATTTGGAAAAAAAAAAAATTGGAAAAAAAACAAAAAAAAAATTTGGAAAAAAAAAAGTTGAGAAAAAAAAAAAATTTGAAAAAAAAAAAAAAAAATTGTTAATTTGAGAAAAAAAAAATTTGGAAAAAAAAAAATTTGAAAAAAACCAAAATTTGAGAAAAAAAAAAAATTTGGAAAAAAAAAAAAAAAATTTGAAAAAAAAACAAAAAAAATTTGGAAAAAAAAAAAATTTGAATAAAACCAAAATTTGAGAAAGAAAACGAAAAAAAAATTTGAGAAAAAAAAACAAAAAAAAAAAAAATTTGGAAAAAAAAAAAAATTGAAAAAAAAAAAAATTCGAAAAAAACCAAATGTTGAGAAAGAAAAAAAAAAATTTGGAAAAAAAAAAAAATTTGAAAAAAAAAATTTGAGAAAAAAAAACAACAAAAAAAATTTGGAAAAAAAAAAAAATTGGAAAAAAAATAATTTGAAAAAAAAAAAAAAAAACTGGAAATTTTTTTTTTTTTTTTAAATTACATAAAAAAAATAATAATTTGAAAAAAACAACATTTGAGAACAAAAAAAAAAAAAATTTGAAAAAAAAACTTTCAGAAAAAAAAAAATTTGGGCAAAAAAACAAAAAAAAAAAATTTAGAAAAAAAAAAAAAAAAAATGAAAAAAAAAAACAAAAAAATTTTTTTTAATTAATAAAAATAAAAAAATTTGAGAAAAAAAAACAAAAACAAAATTTGGAAAAAAAAAAAAATTAAAAAAAAAAAAAATTTGAGAAAAAAAAACGAAAAAAAAAAAATTTGGAAAAAAAAAAAAAAAAAATTGGAAAAAAAAAAAAAAAAAAATTTGGAAAAAAAAAAAATTTGAATAAAACCAAAATTTGCGAAAGAAAACGAAAAAAAAAAAAATTGGAAAAAAAAAAATTTGAAAAAAAAAAAAAAAAAAAATTGGAAAAAAAAAAAAAATTTCAGAAAAAAAAAAAAAATTAAAAAAAAAAAACTTTGGAAATTTTTTTTTTTTATTTTAAATTACATAAAAAAAAATAATAATTTGAACGAAAAACTTTCAGAAAAAAAAAAAAAATTTGAAAAAAACCAAATTTGAGAAAAAAAAAAAAAAAAAAAAAAAAATTTGGAAAAAAAAAAATTGGAAAAACAAAAAAAAAATTTGGAAAAATTTTTTTTTTTTCTTAAATTACAGAAAAAATAATAATAATTTGAAAAAAAAAAAAATTTAAAAAAAAAAAAAAAAAAAAATTTCAGAAAAAAAAAAAAATTTGAAAAAAAAAAATTCAGAAAAAAAACAACAAAACAAATAGGAAAAAAAAAAAACAAAATTTGGAAAAAAAAAAAAAAAATTTGGAAAAAAAACATTTTTTTTTTAATTACACAAAAAAAAAAATTTTGAAAAAAAACTTTCAGAAAAAAAAAAAAAAATTTGAGAAAAAAAAAAAAAAAAAAAATTTGGGAAAAAAAAAAAAAAATTTGGAAAAAAACAAAAAAAAAATTTGGAAAATTTATTTTTTTTTTATTTTTAATAACATAAAAAAATTCATAATTTGAAAAAAAAAAATTTGGAAAAAACAAAAAACAATTTGGAAAAACAAAAAAAAAATTTGGAAAATTTTTTTTTTTTCTTAAATTACAGAAAAAATAATAATAATTTGAAAAAAAAAAAAATTTGAGAAAAAAAAAAAAAAAAAAAAATTTCAAAAAAAAAAAAAAAATTAGGAAAAAAAAAAAAATTTGAATAAAACCAAAATTTGAGAAAGAAAACGAAAAAAAAACAAAAATTTGGAAAAAAAAAAAAATTTGAAAAAAAAAGAAAAAATTTGGAAAAAAAAAAACATTTTTTTTAATTAAAAAAAAAAAAAAAAATTTGAAAAAAAAAAAATTTGAGAAAAAAAAAACAAAAAAAAAAAATTTGGAAAAAAAAAAAAAAAAAATTTGGAAAAAAAAAAAAATTTTTTTAATTAAAAAAAAAAAAAAAATTTGAAAAAAAAAAAAATTTGAGAAAAAAAAACAAAAAAAAAAAAATTTGGAAAAAAAAAAAAAAATTTGAAAAAAAAACAAAAAAAATTTGGAAAAAAACAAAATTGAAAAAAAAAAAAAATTGAAAAAAAACAAATTTTTAATTAAAAAAAAAAAAAAAAAATTTGAGAAAAAAACAAAAAAAAAATTTGGAAAATTTTTTATTTTTTTATTTTTAATAACATAAAAAAATTCATAATTTGAAAAAAAAAAATTTGAGAAAAAAAAAAAAAAAAAAAAATTTGGAAAAAACAAAAAAAAAAAAAATTTGGAAAAAACAAAAAACAATTTGGAAAAACAAAAAAAAAATTTGGAAAATTTTGTTTTTTTCTTAAATTACAGAAAAAATAATAATAATTTGAAAAAAAAAAAAATTTGAGAAAAAAAAAAAAAAAAAAAAATTTCAGAAAAAAAAAAAAATTTGAAAAAAAAAAAATTTCAGAAAAAAAAACAAAAAAAAAAAATTTGGAAAAAAAAAAAAAAAAAATTTGGAAAAAAAAAAAAATTTGAATAAAACCAAAATTTGCGAAAGAAAACGAAAAAACAAAAAAATTGGAAAAAAAAAAAAAAAAATTTGGAAAAAAAAAAAAAAAAAAATTTGGAAAAAAACAAAATTTGGGAAAAAAAAACAACAAAAAAAAAAAAAAAAAAAAATTTGGAAAAAAAAAAAAAAAAAATTTTTAATTAAAAAAAAAAATTTGAAAAAAAACAAAATTTGGGGAAAAAAACAACAAAAAAAAAAAAAAAAAAAAATTTGGAAAAAAAAAAAAAATTTTTTTTAATTAAAAAAAAAAAAAAAATTTGAAAAAAAACAAAATTTGAGAAAAAAAAACAAAAAAAAAAAATTTGGAAAAAAAAAAAAAAATTTGAAAAAAAAACAAAATTGAAAAAAAAAAAAATTGAAAAAAAAAAATTTTTAATTAAAAAAAAAAAAAAAAATTTGAGAAAAAAAAAAAAAAAAAAATTTGGAAAAAAAAAAAATTTTTAAAAAACAAAAAAAAAAAATTTGGAAAAAAAAAAAAATTTGAATTAAACCAAAATTTGAGAAAGAAAACGAAAAAAAACAAAAATTTGGAAAAAAAAAAAAATTTGAAAAAAAAAGAAAAAAAATTTGGAAAAAAAAAAAAAAATTTGGAAAAAAAAAAAAAAATTTTTTAATTAAAAAAAAAAAAAAAAGTTTGAGAAAAAAAAACAAAAACAAAATTTGGAAAAAAACAAAATTTGAGAAAAAAAAACGAAAAAAAAAAAATTTGGAAAAAAAAAAAAAAAAATTGGAAAAAAAAAAAAATTTGAATAAAACCAAAATTTGCGAAAGAAAACGAAAAAAAAAAAAATTGGAAAAAAAAAAATTTGAAAAAAAAAAAAAAATTTGGAAAAAAACAAAAAAAAAATTTGGAAAAAAACAAAAAAAAAATTTGAGAAAAAAAAGAAAAAAAAAAAATTTGGAAAAAAAAAAGTTGAGAAAAAAAAAAAATTTGAAAAAAAAAAAAAAATTGTTAATTTGAGAAAAAAAAAATTTGGAAAAAAAAAAATTTGAAAAAAACCAAAATTTGAGAAAAAAAAAAAATTTGGAAAAAAAAAAAAAAAATTTGAAAAAAAAAACAAAAAAAATTTGGAAAAAAAAAAAATTTGAATAAAACCAAAATTTGAGAAAGAAAACGAAAAAAAAACAAAAATTTGGAAAAAAAAAAAAAATTTGAAAAAAAAAGAAAAAATTTGGAAAAAAAAAAAAACATTTTTTTTAATTAAAAAAAAAAAAAAAAATTTGAAAAAAAAAAAATTTGAGAAAAAAAAAACAAAAAAAAAAAATTTGGAAAAAAAAAAAAAAAAAATTTGGAAAAAAAAAAAAATTTGAATAAAACCAAAATTTGCGAAAGAAAACGAAAAAACAAAAAAATTGGAAAAAAAAAAAAAAAAAATTTGGAAAAAAAAAAAAAAAAAATTTTTAATTAAAAAAAAAAATTTGAAAAAAAACAAAATTTGGGAAAAAAAAACAACAAAAAAAAAAAAAATAAAAAATTTGGAAAAAAAAAAAAAAAAAATTTTTAATTAAAAAAAAAAATTTGAAAAAAAACAAAATTTGGGGAAAAAAACAACAAAAAAAAAAAAAAAAAAAAATTTGGAAAAAAAAAAAAAATTTTTTTTAATTAAAAAAAAAAAAAAAATTTGAAAAAAAACAAAATTTGAGAAAAAAAAACAAAAAAAAAAAATTTGGAAAAAAAAAAAAAAATTTGAAAAAAAAACAAAATTGAAAAAAAAAAAAATTGAAAAAAAACAAATTTTTAATTAAAAAAAAAAAAAAAAATTTGAGAAAAAAAAAAAAAACAAAATTTGGAAAAAAAAAAATTTTTAAAAAACAAAAAAAAAAAATTTGGAAAAAAAAAAAATTTGAATTAAACCAAAATTTGAGAAAGAAAACGAAAAAAAAACAAAAATTTGGAAAAAAAAAAAAATTTGAAAAAAAAAGAAAAAAAATTTGGAAAAAAAAAAAAAATTTTTTAATTAAAAAAAAAAAAAAAAGTTTGAGAAAAAAAAACAAAAACAAAATTTGGAAAAAAACAAAATTTGCAAAAAAACAAAATTTGAGAAAAAAAAACGAAAAAAAAAAAATTTGGAAAAAAAAAAAAAAAAAATTTGAATAAAACCAAAATTTGCGAAAGAAAACGAAAAAAAAAAAAATTGGAAAAAAAAAAATTTGAAAAAAAAAAAAAAATTTGGAAAAAAACAAAAAAAAAATTTGGAAAAAAACAAAAAAAAAATTTGAGAAAAAAAAGAAAAAAAAAAAATTTGGAAAAAAAAAAATTGGAAAAAAAACAAAAAAAAAATTTGGAAAAAAAAAGTTGAGAAAAAAAAAAAATTTGAAAAAAAAAAAAAAATTGTTAATTTGAGAAAAAAAAAATTTGGAAAAAAAAAAATTTGAAAAAAACCAAAATTTGAGAAAAAAAAAAAATTTGGAAAAAAAAAAAAAAAATTTGAAAAAAAAAACAAAAAAAATTTGGAAAAAAAAAAAATTTGAATAAAACCAAAATTTGAGAAAGAAAACGAAAAAAAAACAAAAATTTGGAAAAAAAAAAAAAATTTGAAAAAAAAAGAAAAAATTTGGAAAAAAAAAAAACATTTTTTTTAATTAAAAAAAAAAAAAAAAATTTGAAAAAAAAAAATTTGAGAAAAAAAAACAAAAAAAAAAAATTTGGAAAAAAAAAAAAAAAAAATTTTTAATTAAAAAAAAAAAAAAAAATTTGAAAAAAAAAAAATTTGGGAAAAAAAACAAAAAAAAAAATTTAGAAAAAAAAAAAAAAAATTTGAAAAAAAAACAAAAAAAATTTGGAAAAAAAAAAATTGAAAAAAAAAAAAATTGAAAAAAAACAAAATTTGAGAAAAAAGAATTTGGAAAAAAAAATTTTTTTTAATTAAAAAAAAAAAAAAAAAATTTGAACAAAAAACAAAATTTGAAAAAAAAAAAAAAAAAAATTTGAAAAAAAAAAAATTTGAAAAAACCAAAATTTGAGAAAGAAAACGAAAAAAAAACAAAAATTTGGAAAAAAATAAAATTTGAAAGAAAAATAATAATTTGAAAAAAAAAAATTTGAGAAAAAAAAAAAAAAAAAAAAAAATTTCAAAAAAAAAAAAATTTGAGAAAAAAAAAAAAAAAAAAATTTGAAAAAAAAAATTTCAGAAAAAAAAAAATTTGAAAAAAAAAAATTCAGAAAAAAAAAAAATTTGAAAAAAAAAATTTCAGAAAAAAAAAAAAATTCGAAAAAAACAAAATTTGAGAAAAAAAACGAAAAAAAAAATTTGGAAAAAAAAAAAAAAAATTTTTTAATTAATAAAAAAAAAAAAAAAATTGAAAAATAACAAAATTTGGGAAAAAAAACAAAAAAAAAAAAATTTGGAAAAAAAAAAAAATTTGAATAAAACCAAAATTTGACAAAGAAAACGAAAAAAAAACAAAAATTTGGAAAAAAAAAAAAATTTGAAAAAAAAAGAAAAAAAATTTGGAAAAAAAAAAAAAAATTTAAAAAAAAAAAATTTTTTAATTAAAAAAAAAAAAAAAGTTTGAGAAAAAAAAACAAAAACAAAATTTGGAAAAAAAAAAAATTTGCAAAAAAACAAAATTTGAGAAAAAAAAACGAAAAAAAAATTAAAAAAAAAAAAAAAAAAAATTTGGAAAAAAAAATAAAAAATTTGGAAAAAAAAAAATTTGAAAAAAACCAAAATTTGAGAAAGAAAACGAAAAAAAACAAAAATTTGGAAACAAAAAATTTGAGAAAAAAAAAAAAATAAAAATAAAAAAAAAAAAAAATTCAGAAAAAAAAAACAAAAAAAAAAATCTGGAAAAAAACATTTTTTTTTTAAATTACACAAAAAAAATTTGAAAAAAAAAAAAAAAAACTGGAAAGTTTTTTTTTTTATTTTAAATTACATAAAAAAATAATAATTTGAAAAAAACAACATTTGAGAACAAAAAAAAAAAAATTTGAAAAAAAAAAATTTTTTTTTTAAATTACACAAAAAAAAATTTGAAAAAAAAAAAAAAAAAAAAACTGGAAATTTTTTTTTTTTATTTTAAATTACATAAAAAAAATAATAATTTGAAAAAAACAACATTTGAGAAAAAAAAAAAAAAAATTTGAAAAAAAAAATTTGAGAAAAAAAAAAAAATTTGAGAAAAAAATCAAAAAAAAAATTAAAAAAAAAAAAAAAAAAATTTGGAAAAAAAAAAATAAAAAATTTGGAAAAAAAAAAATTGAAAAAAAAAAAAAATATTTGGAAAAAAAAAAATTTGGAAAAAAAACATTTTTTTTTTAAATTACACAAAAAAAAATAATAATTTGAAAAAAAAAAATTTGAGAAAAAAAAACAAAAAAAAAAATTTGAAAAAAAAAAAAATAAAAATAAAAAAAAAAAAAAATTCAGAAAAAAAACAACAAAAAAAATTTGGAAAAAAAAAAAAAAATTTGGAAAAAAAAAAAAAAAAAAAATTTGGAAAAAAAAAAAATTGAAAAAAAAAAAAAAATTTGAAAAAAAACAAAATTTGAGAAAAAAAAAAAAAAAAAAAAAAATTTGAAAAAAAAAAAAAAAAATTTGAGAAAAAAAAAAAAAACATTGGAAATTTTTTTTTTTTTTTTTTAAATTGCAGAAAAAAAAATAATAATTTGAAAAAAAAAAAAATTTGAGAAAAAAAAACAAAAAAAAAATTTGGAAAAAAAAAAAAAAAAAAAAATTTGAAAAAAAAAATTTGAGAAAAAAAAAAAAAAAATTTGAGAAAAAAAAAAAAAAAAAAAATTTGGAAAAAAAAAAAATTGAAAAAAAAAAAAAATTTGAAAAAAAACAAAATTTGAGAAAAAAAAAAAAAAAAAAAAAAATTTGAAAAAAAAAAAAAATAAATTTGAGAAAAAAAAAAAAAAACATTGGAAAATTTTTTTTTTTTTTTTTAAATTGCAGAAAAAAAAATAATAATTTGAAAAAAAAAAAAAAAAATTTGAGAAAAAAAAAAAAAACATTGGAAAATTTTTTTTTTTTTTTTTAAATTGCAGAAAAAAAAATAATAATTTGAAAAAAAAAAAAATTTGAGAAAAAAAAAAAAAAAACATTTCGAAAAAAAAAAAAAATTGAAAAAAAAAAATTTGAGAAAAAAAAAAAAAAAAAAAAAATTTGCGAAAAAAAAAAAACATTGGAAAAAATTTTTTTTTTTTAAATTACAGAAAAAAAAATAATAATTTGAAAAAAAAAAAAATTTGAGAAAAAAAAAACAAAAAAAAATTTGGAAAAAAAAAAAAAAAAAAAATTTGAAAAAAAAAATTTGAGAAAAAAAAAAAAAAAATTTGAAAAAAAAAAATTTGAGAAAAAAAAAAAAAAACATTGGAAAAATTTTTTTTTTTTTTTTAAATTGCAGAAAAAAAATCAATAATTTGAAAAAAAAAAATTTGAGAAAAAAAAAAAAAAAAAATTTGAGAAAAAAAAAAAAAAAAAAATTTCGAAAAAAAACAAAATTTGAGAATAAAAAATGAAAAAAGAAAAAAGGAAAAAAAAAAAAAAAAATTGGAAAAAAAACAAAAATTTGGAAAATTTTTTTTTTTTTTTTATTTTAAATTACATAAAAAAATTAATAATTTGCAAAAAAAATAACATTTGAGAAAAAAAAAAAAAAAAAAGTTTGGAAAAAAAAAATAAAAAATTTGGAAAAAAAAAAAAAAAAATTTGAAAAAAAAAAAAATTTGAGAAAAAAAAAAAAAAAAAAAAAATTTGAGAAAAAAAAAAAACATTGGAAAATTTTTTTTTTTTTTAAATTACAGAAAAAAAATAATAATTTGAAAAAAAAAAAATTTGAGAAAAAAAAACAAAAAAAAAATTTGGAAAAAAAAAAAAAAAAAAAAAATTTGAAAAAAAAAAATTTGAGAAAAAAAAAAAAAAAAATTTGAGAAAAAAAAAAAAAAAAAAATTTGGAAAAAAAAAAAATTGAAAAAAAAAAAAAAATTTGAAAAAAACAAAATTTGAGAAAAAAAAAAAAAAAAAAAAAAATTTGAAAAAAAAAAAAAAAAATTTGAGAAAAAAAAAAAAAAACATTGGAAATTTTTTTTTTTTTTTTTAAATTGCAGAAAAAAAAATAATAATTTGAAAAAAAAAAAAATTTGAGAAAAAAAAAAAAAAAAAATTGAGAAAAAAAAAAAAAATAAAATTTCGAAAAAAAAAAAAATTGAAAAAAAAAAATTTGAGAAAAAAAAAAAAAAAAATTGGAAAAAAAATTTTTGTTTTTTAAATTACAGAAAAAAAAATAATAATTTAAAAAAAAAAAATTTGAGAAAAAAAAAAAAATTTGAAAAAAAAAAATTTGAAAAAAAAAAAATTTGAAATAAAAAAATTTGAAAGAAAAAAATTTGAGAAAAAAAAAATAATAATTTGAAAAAAAAAAAATATGAGAAAAAATAAAAAAAAAAACAAATTTGAGAAAAAAAATTTCAGAAAAAAAAAAAAATTTGAAAAAAAAAAAAATTGAGAAAAAAAAACAAAAAAAAAATTAAAAAAAAAAAAAAAAAAAATTTGGAAAAAAAAAATAAAAAATTTGGAAAAATAAAAAATTTGGAAAAAAAAAAAATTTGAAAAAAACCAAAATTTGAGAAAGAAAACGAAAAAAAACAAAAATTTGGAAACAAAAAATTTGAGAAAAAAAAAAAAATAAAAATAAAAAAAAAAAAAAATTCAGAAAAAAAAAACAAAAAAAAAAATTTGGAAAAAAACATTTTTTTTTTAAATTACACAAAAAAAATTTGAAAAAAAAAAAAAAAAACTGGAAAGTTTTTTTTTTTATTTTAAATTACATAAAAAAATAATAATTTGAAAAAAACAACATTTGAGAACAAAAAAAAAAAAATTTGAAAAAAACAAATTTTTTTTTTAAATTACACAAAAAAAAATTTGAAAAAAAAAAAAAAAAAAAAACTGGAAATTTTTTTTTTTTATTTTAAATTACATAAAAAAAATAATAATTTGAAAAAAACAACATTTGAGAAAAAAAAAAAAAAAATTTCGAAAAAAAAAAATTGAAAAAAAAAAAAATTTGAAAAAACCAAAATTTGAGAAAGAAAAAGAAAATTTGAAAAAAAAAAAAAAAAAAAATTGGAGAAAAAAAAAAAACATTGGAAAATTTTTTTTTTTTTTAAATTACAGAAAAAAAAATAATAGTTTGAAAAAAAAAAAAATTTGAGAAAAAAAAACAAAAAAATTTGAAAAAAAAAATTTGAGAAAAAAAAAAAAAAAAATTTGAAAAAAAAAAAATTTGAGAAAAAAAAAAAAAAAAATTTGAAAGAAAAAAAAATTTGAGAAAAAAAAAAAAAAAATAAAATTTGAAAACAAAAAAAAATTGAGAATAAAAAATGAAAAAAGAAAAAAGGAAAAAAAAAAAAAAAAATTGGAAAAAAAACAAAAATTTGGAAAATTTTTTTTTTTTTTTTATTTTAAATTACATAGAAAAATTAATAATTTGCAAAAAAAACAACATTTAAGAAAAAAAAAAAAAAAAAAGTTTGGAAAAAAAAAAAATAATTTGAAAAAAAAAAAATTTGAGAAAAAATAAAAAAATAAAAAAATTTGAAAAAAAAATTTGAGAAAAAAAAAAAAATTTGAGAAAAAAATCAAAAAAAAAATTAAAAAAAAAAAAAAAAAAATTTGGAAAAAAAAAATAAAAAATTCGGAAAAAAAAAAACTGAAAAAAAAAAAAAATATTTGGAAAAAAAAAAAATTGGAAAAAAAACATTTTTTTTTAAATTACACAAAAAAAAAATAATAATTTGAAAAAAAAAAAATTTGAGAAAAAAAAACAAAAAAAAAAATTTGAAAAAAAAAAAAAAAAATTTGGAAAAAAAAAATAAAAAATTTGGGAAAAAAAAAATTTGGAAAAAACCAAAATTTGAGAAAGAAAACGAAAAAAAACAAAAATTTGGAAAACAAAAATTTGAGAAAAAAAAAAAAATAAAAATAAAAAAAATTCAGAAAAAAAACAACAAAGAAAATTTGGAAAAAAAAAAAAAATTTGGAAAAAAAAAAAAAAAAAATTTGAAAAAAAAAATTTGAGAAAAAAAAAAAAATTTGAGAAAAAAATCAAAAAAAAAATTAAAAAAAAAAAAAAAAAAATTTGGAAAAAAAAAAATAAAAAATTTGGAAAAAAAAAAATTGAAAAAAAAAAAAAATATTTGGAAAAAAAAAAATTTGGAAAAAAAACATTTTTTTTTAAATTACACAAAAAAAAATAATAATTTGAAAAAAAAAAAATTTGAGAAAAAAAAACAAAAAAAAAAATTTGAAAAAAAAAAAAATAAAAATAAAAAAAAAAAAAAATTCAGAAAAAAAACAACAAAAAAAATTTGGAAAAAAAAAAAAAAATTTGGAAAAAAAAAAAAAAAAAAAAATTTGGAAAAAAAAAAAATTGAAAAAAAAAAAAAAATTTGAAAAAAAACAAAATTTGAGAAAAAAAAAAAAAAAAAAAAAATTTGAAAAAAAAAAAAAAAATTTGAGAAAAAAAAAAAAAAACATTGGAAAATTTTTTTTTTTTTTTAAATTGCAGAAAAAAAAATAATAATTTGAAAAAAAAAAAATTTGAGAAAAAAAAAAAAAAAAAATTGAGAAAAAAAAAAAAAAAAAAAATTGAGAAAAAAAAAAAATTGAAAAAAAAAAATTTGAGAAAAAAAAAAAAAAAAATTTGAAAAAAAAAATTTGAGAAAAAAAAAAAAAAAAAAAATTTGAGAAAAAAAAAAAACATTGGAAAAAAATTTTTTTTTTTTAAATTACAGAAAAAAAAATAATAATTTGAAAAAAAAAAAAATTTGAGAAAAAAAAACAAAAAAAAAATTTGGAAAAAAAAAAAAAAAAAAAATTTGAAAAAAAAATTTGAGAAAAAAAAAAAAAAAATTTGAAAAAAAAAAATTTGAGAAAAAAAAAAAAAACATTGGAAAAATTTTTTTTTTTTTTTTAAATTGCAGAAAAAAAATCAATAATTTGAAAAAAAAAAAATTTGAGAAAAAAAAAAAAAAAAAAATTTCGAAAAAAAACAAAATTTGAGAATAAAAAATGAAAAAAGAAAAAAGGAAAAAAAAAAAAAAAAATTGGAAAAAAAACAAAAATTTGAAAATTTTTTTTTTTTTTTTATTTTAAATTACATAAAAAAATTAATAATTTGAAAAAAAAACAACATTTGAGAAAAAAAAAAAAAAAAAAGTTTGGAAAAAAAAAATAAAAAATTTGGAAAAAAAAAAAATTTGAAAAAAAACAAAATTTGAGAAAAAAATCAAAAAAAAAATTAAAAAAAAAAAAAAAAAAATTTGGAAAAAAAAAAATTGAAAAAAAAAAAAAATATTTGGAAAAAAAAAATTTGGAAAAAAAACATTTTCTTTTTAAATTACACAAAAAAAAATAATAATTTGAAAAAAAAAAAATTTGAGAAAAAAAAAACAAAAAAAAAAATTTGAAAAAAAAAAAAAAATTTGGAAAAAAAAAATAAAAAATTTGGAAAAAAAAAAAATTTGAAAAAAACCAAAATTTGAGAAAGAAAACGAAAAAAAACAAAAATTTGGAAAACAAAAATTTGAGAAAAAAAAAAAAATAAAAATAAAAAAAAAAAAAAAATCAGAAAAAAACAAAAAAAATTTGGAAAAAAAAAAAAAAAAAATTTGGAAAATTTTATTTTTTTTTTATTTTAAATTACATAAAAAAATTAATAATTTGCAAAAAAAACAACATTTGAGAAAAAAAAAAAAAAAAAAGTTTGGAAAAAAAATAATAATTTGAAAAAAAAAAAATTTGAGAAAAAATAAAAAAATAAAAAAATTAAAAAAAAAAAATTTCAGAAAAAAAAAAAAATTTGAAAAAAAAAATTGAGAAAAAAAAACAAAAAAAAAAATTTGGAAAAAAAAAAAATTTGAAAAAACCAAAATTTGAGAAAGAAAACGAAAAAAAAAAAAAATTGAAAAAAAAAATTTGAGAAAAAAAAAAAAAAAAATTTGAAAAAAAAAATTTGAGAAAAAAAAAAAAAAAAAAAAAATTTGAGAAAAAAAAAAAACATTGGAAAAATTTTTTTTTTTTTAAATTACAGAAAAAAAAATAATAATTTGAAAAAAAAAAAATTTGAGAAAAAAAAAAAAAAAAATTTGAGAAAAAAAAAAAAAACATTGGAAAAATTTTTTTTTTTTTTTTAAATTGCAGAAAAAAAAATAATAATTTGAAAAAAAAAAAAATTTGAGAAAAAAAAAAAAAAAAAATTTGAGAAAAAAAAAAAAAAAAAAAATTTCGAAAAAAAACAAAATTTGAGAATAAAAAATGAAAAAAGAAAAAAGGAAAAAAAAAAAAAAAAATTGGAAAAAAAACAAAAATTTGGAAAATTTTTTTTTTTTTTTCATTTTAAATTACATAAAAAAATTAATAATTTGCAAAAAAAACAACATTTGAGAAAAAAAAAAAAAAAAAAGTTTGGAAAAAAAAAATAAAAAATTTGGAAAAAAAAAAATTTGAAAAAAACCAAAATTTGAGAAAGAAAACGAAAAAAACAAAAATTTGGAAAACAAAAATTTGAGAAAAAAAAAAAAAAAAAATTTAAGAAAAAAAAAAAAAAAAATTGGAAAAAAAAATTTTTTTTGTTAAATTACAGAAAAAAAAATAATAATTTCAAAAAAAAATTTGGGAAAAAAAAAAAAAAAAAAAATTTGAAAAAAACCAAATAGTGAGAAGAAACAACAAAAAAAAAATTTGGAAAAAAAAAAAAAAAAATTTTTTAATTAAAAAAAAAAAAAAAAATTTGGAAAAAAAAAATTTTTTTTTTTAAATTACACAAAAAAAAATTTGAAAAAAAAAAAAAAAACTGGAAATTTTTTTTTTTATTTTAAATTACAAAAAAAAAAAAATTGAAAAAAAAAAAAAAATTTGGAAAAAAAAAAAAAAAAAATTTGGAAAAAAAATAAAAAAAAATTTGAAAAAAAAAAAAATTTGAGAAAAAAAAAACAAA
>OX637863.1:32084060-32186560 GCA_951802705.1 Netelia virgata | reverse complement strand
GCAAAAAAAATAATATTTGAGAAAAAAAAAAAAAAAAAAGTTTGGAAAAAAAAAATAAAAAATTTGGAAAAAAAAAAAAAAAAATTTGAAAAAAAAAAAAATTTGAGAAAAAAAAAAAAAAAAAAAAAATTTGAGAAAAAAAAAAAACATTGGAAAATTTTTTTTTTTTTTTAAATTATAGAAAAAAAATAATAATTTGAAAAAAAAAAAAATTTGAGAAAAAAAAACAAAAAAAAAATTTGGAAAAAAAAAAAAAAAAAAAAATTTGAAAAAAAAAAATTTGAGAAAAAAAAAAAAAAAAATTTGAGAAAAAAAAAAAAAAAAAAATTTGGAAAAAAAAAAAATTGAAAAAAAAAAAAAAATTTGAAAAAAAACAAAATTTGAGAAAAAAAAAAAAAAAAAAAAAATTTGAAAAAAAAAAAAAAAAATTTGAGAAAAAAAAAAAAAAACATTGGAAAATTTTTTTTTTTTTTTAAATTGCAGAAAAAAAAATAATAATTTGAAAAAAAAAAAATTTGAGAAAAAAAAAAAAAAAAAATTGAGAAAAAAAAAAAAAAAAAAAAATTTCGAAAAAAAAAAAATTGAAAAAAAAAAATTTGAGAAAAAAAAAAAAAAAAATTTGAAAAAAAAAAATTTGAGAAAAAAAAAAAAAAAAAAAATTTGAGAAAAAAAAAAAACATTGGAAAAAAATTTTTTTTTTTTTTTTATTTTAAATTACATAAAAAAATTAATAATTTGAAAAAAAAAACAACATTTGAGAAAAAAAAAAAAAAAAAAGTTTGGAAAAAAAAAATAAAAAATTTGGAAAAAAAAAAAATTTGAAAAAAAACAAAATTTGAGAAAAAAATCAAAAAAAAAATTAAAAAAAAAAAAAAAAAAATTTGGAAAAAAAAAAAATTGAAAAAAAAAAAAAATATTTGGAAAAAAAAAATTTGGAAAAAAAACATTTTCTTTTTAAATTACACAAAAAAAAATAATAATTTGAAAAAAAAAAAATTTGAGAAAAAAAAAACAAAAAAAAAAATTTGAAAAAAAAAAAAAAAATTTGGAAAAAAAAAATAAAAAATTTGGAAAAAAAAAAAATTTGAAAAAAACCAAAATTTGAGAAAGAAAACGAAAAAAAACAAAAATTTGGAAAACAAAAATTTGAGAAAAAAAAAAAAATAAAAATAAAAAAAAAAAAAAAATCAGAAAAAAAAAAAAAAAATTTGGAAAAAAAAAAAAAAAAAATTTGGAAAATTTTATTTTTTTTTTATTTTAAATTACATAAAAAAATTAATAATTTGCAAAAAAAACAACATTTGAGAAAAAAAAAAAAAAAAAAGTTTGGAAAAAAAATAATAATTTGAAAACAAAAAAATTTGAGAAAAAATAAAAAAATAAAAAAATTAAAAAAAAAAAATTTCAGAAAAAAAAAAAAATTTGAAAAAAAAAATTGAGAAAAAAAAACAAAAAAAAAAATTTGGAAAAAAAAAAAATTTGAAAAAACCAAAATTTGAGAAAGAAAACGAAAAAAAAAAAAAATTTGGAAAAAAAAAATTTGAGAAAAAAAAAAAAATAAAAATTAAAAAAAAAAATTTAAGAAAAAAAAAAAAAAAAAATTGGAAAAAAAATTTTTGTTTTTTAAATTACAGAAAAAAAAATAATAATTTGAATAAAACAACATTTGAGAAAAAAAAAAAAAAAAATTTGAAAAAAAAAAATTTGAGAAAAAAAAAAAAAAAAATTGAAAAAAAACAAAATTTGAGAAAAAAAAAAAAAAAAAAAATTTGGAAAAAAAAAAAATTGAAAAAAAAAAAAAAATTTGAAAAAAAACAAAATTTGAGAAAAAAAAAAAAAAAAAAAAATTTGAGAAAAAAAAAAAAAACATTGGAAAATTTTTTTTTTTTTTTTTTAAATTGCAGAAAAAAAAATAATAATTTGAAAAAAAAAAAATTTTGAGAAAAAAAAAAAAAAAAAATTGAGAAAAAAAAAAAAAAAAAAAATTTCGAAAAAAAAAAAAAATTGAAAAAAAAAAATTGAGAAAAAAAAAAAAAAAATTTGAAAAAAAAAAAAACTGGAAAAATTTTTTTTTTTTTTAAATTACAGAAAAAAAAATAATAATTTGAAAAAAAAAAAAATTTGAGAAAAAAAAACAAAAAAAAAATTTGGAAAAAAAAAAAAAAAAAAAATTTGAAAAAAAAAAATTTGAGAAAAAAAAAAAAAAAAATTTGAGAAAAAAAAAAAAAAAAAAATTTGGAAAAAAAAAATTGAAAAAAAAAAAAAAATTTGAAAAAAAACAAAATTTGAGAAAAAAAAAAAAAAAAAAAAATTTGAAAAAAAAAAATTTGAGAAAAAAAAAAAAAAAATTTTAAAAAAAAAAATTTGAGAAAAAAAAAAAAACATTGGAAAATTTTTTTTTTTTTTTTAAATTGCAGAAAAAAAAATAATAATTTGAAAAAAAAAAAAATTTGAGAAAAAAAAAAAAAAAAATTTGAGAAAAAAAAAAAAAAAAAAAATTTCGAAAAAAAACAAAATTTGAGAATAAAAAATGAAAAAAGAAAAAAGGAAAAAAAAAAAAAAAAATTGGAAAAAAAACAAAAATTTGGAAAATTTTTTTTTTTTTTTCATTTTAAATTACATAAAAAAATTAATAATTTGCAAAAAAAACAACATTTGAGAAAAAAAAAAAAAAAAAAGTTTGGAAAAAAAAAATAAAAAATTTGGAACAAAAAAAATTTGAAAAAAACCAAAATTTGAGAAAGAAAACGAAAAAAACAAAAATTTGGAAAACAAAAATTTGAGAAAAAAAAAAAAAAAAAATTTAAGAAAAAAAAAAAAAAAAATTGGAAAAAAAAATTTTTTTTGTTAAATTACAGAAAAAAAAATAATAATTTCAAAAAAAAATTTGGGAAAAAAAAAAAAAAAAAAAATTTGAAAAAAACCAAATAGTGAGAAGAAACAACAAAAAAAAAATTTGGAAAAAAAAAAAAAAAAATTTTTTAATTAAAAAAAAAAAAAAAAATTTGGAAAAAAAAAATTTTTTTTTTTAAATTACACAAAAAAAAATTTGAAAAAAAAAAAAAAAACTGGAAATTTTTTTTTTTATTTTAAATTACAAAAAAAAAAAAATTGAAAAAAAAAAAAAAATTTGGAAAAAAAAAAAAAAAAAATTTGGAAAAAAAATAAAAAAAAATTTGAAAAAAAAAAAAATTTGAGAAAAAAAAAACAAAAAAAAAAATTTGGAAAAAAAAAAAAATTTGAAAAAAAAAAAAAAAATTCGAAAAAAACAACAAAACAAATTTGAGAAAAAAAAAAAAAAAAATTGGAAAAAAAAAAAAAATTTGAGAAAAAAAAAACAAAAAAAAAATTTGGAAAAAAAAAATTTTTTTTTTTAAATTACACAAAAAAAAATTTGAAAAAAAAAAAAAAAAAAAAAACTGGAATTTTTTTTTTTTATTTTAAATTACAAAAAAAAAAAAAAATTGAAAAAAAAAAAAAAATTTGGAAAAAAAATAAAAAAAAATTTGAAAAAAAAAAAAATTTGAGAAAAAAAAAACAAAAAAAAAAATTTGGAAAAAAAAAAAAATTTGAAAAAAAAAAAAAAAAAAATTGGAAAAAAACAACAAAACAAATTTGAGAAAAAAAAAAACAAAAATTGGAAAAAAAAAAAAAAATTTGAGAAAAAAAAAACAAAAAAAATTTGGAAAAAAAAAAAAAAAAATTTTTTAATTAAAAAAAAAAAAAAAAATTTGGAAAAAAAATTTTTTTTTTTTAAATTACACAAAAAAAAATTTGAAAAAAAAAAAAAAAAAAAAACTGGAAATTTTTTTTTTTTATTTTGAATTACATCAAAAAAATAATAATTTGAAAAAAACAACATTTGAGAACAAACAAAAAAAAGAATTGAAAAAAAAACTCAGAAAAAAAAATAAAAAATTTGACAAAAAAAAAAAATTTGAAAAAAAAAAAAAATTTGTTTTTAATTTGAGAAAAAAAAAATTTGGAAAAAAAATTAAATAAAAAAAAAAAAAAAAAAAAAATTTGGAAAAAAAAATAAATAAAATTTGAAAAAAAACAAAATTTAAGAATAAAAAATGAAAAAATAAAAAAGAAAAAAAAAAAAAAAAAATTGGAAAAAAAAAAAAATTTGGAAAATTTTATTTTTTTTTTATTTTAAATTACATAAAAAAATTAATAATTTGCAAAAAAAACAACATTTGAGAAAAAAAAAAAAAAAAAAGTTTGGAAAAAAAAAAAAAATTGGAAATTTTTTTTTTTTTTTTAAATTACAGAAAAAAAATAATAATTTGAAAAAAAAAAAATTTGAGAAAAAATAAAAAAATAAAAAAATTTGAAAAAAAAAAATTCAGAAAAAAAAAGAAATTTGAAAAAAAAAAAAAAATTGGGAAAAAAAAAATTAAAAAAAAAAAAAAAATTGGAAAAAAAAAAAAATTTTAATTAAAAAAAAAAAAAAAATTTGGAAAAAAAAACATTTTTTTTTTAAATTACACAAAAAAAAATAATAATTTGAAAAAAAAAAAAATTTGAGAAAAAATAAAAAAAAAAAAAAAATTGAAAACAAAAATTTCAGAAAAAAAAAAAATTTGAAAAAAAAAAAATTTGAAAAAAAAAAATTTGAAAGAAAAAAATTTGAGAAAAAAAAAATAATAATTTGAAAAAAAAAAATTTGAGAAAAAATAAAAAAAAAAAAAATTTGAAAAAAAAAATTTCAGAAAAAAAAAAAAATTTGAAAAAAAAAAAAATTTGAGAAAAAAAAACAAAAAAAAAAATAAAAAATTTGGAAAAAAAACAAATTTGAAAAAAAACAAAATTTGAGAAAGAAAACGAGAAAAACAAAAATTTGGAAAAAAAAATTTGAGAAAAAAAAAAAAAAAAAAATTAAAAAAAAAAAAATTTAAGAAAAAAAAAAAAAAAAAATTGGAAAAAATTTTTTTTTTTTTTAAATTACAGAAAAAAAAATAATAATTAAAAAAAAAAATTTGAGAAAAAAAAAAAAACAAAAATTTGGAAAAAAAAAAAAAAACAAAAATTTGGAAAATTTTTTTTTTTTTTTAAATTACAGAAAAAAATAATAATTTGAAAAAAAAAAATTTCAGAAAAAAAAAAAAAAAAAAAATTTCAGAAAAAAAAAAAAATTTGAAAAAAAAAAAATTTCAGAAAAAAAAACAACAACAAAAATTTGGAAAAAAAAAAAAAAAAAATTTGGAAAAAAAAAAAAAAAAAAATTTGAAAAAAAAAAAAATTTGAGAAAAAAAAACAAAAAAAAAAATTTGAAAAAAAAAAAAAAATTTGGAAAAAAAAAAAAAAAAAATTTTTTAACTAAAAAAAAATAAAAAAAATTTGGAAAAAAAATTTTTTTTTTTTAAATTACACAAAAAAAAATTTGAAAAAAAAAAAAAAAAAAAAAACTGGAAATTTTTTTTTTTTATTTTGAATTACATCAAAAAAATAATAATTTGAAAAAAACAACATTTGAGAACAAACAAAAAAAAAAATTGAAAAAAAAACTTTCAGAAAAAAAAATAAAAAATTTGACAAAAAAAAAAAATTTGAAAAAAAAAAAAAATTTGTTTTTAATTTGAGAAAAAAAAAATTTGGAAAAAAAATTAAATAAAAAAAAAAAAAAAAAAAAAATTTGGAAAAAAAAATAAATAAAATTTGAAAAAAAAACAAAATTTAAGAATAAAAAATGAAAAAATAAAAAAGAAAAAAAAAAAAAAAAAATTGGAAAAAAAAAAAATTTGGAAAATTTTATTTTTTTTTTATTTTAAATTACATAAAAAAATTAATAATTTGCAAAAAAAACAACATTTGAGAAAAAAAAAAAAAAAAAAGTTTGGAAAAAAAAAAAAAATTGGAAATTTTTTTTTTTTTTTTAAATTACAGAAAAAAAATAATAATTTGAAAAAAAAAAAATTTGAGAAAAAATAAAAAAATAAAAAAATTTGAAAAAAAAAATTTCAGAAAAAAAAAGAAATTTGAAAAAAAAAAAAAATTGGGAAAAAAAAAATTAAAAAAAAAAAAAAAATTGGAAAAAAAAAAAAATTTTAATTAAAAAAAAGAAAAAAATTTGGAAAAAAAAACATTTTTTTTTTAAATTACACAAAAAAAAATAATAATTTGAAAAAAAAAAAAATTTGAGAAAAAATAAAAAAAAAAAAAAAATTGAAAACAAAAATTTCAGAAAAAAAAAAAATTTGAAAAAAAAAAATTTGAAAGAAAAAAATTTGAGAAAAAAAAAATAATAATTTGAAAAAAAAAAATTTGAGAAAAAATAAAAAAAAAAAAAATTTGAAAAAAAAAATTTCAGAAAAAAAAAAAAATTTGAAAAAAAAAAAAATTTGAGAAAAAAAAACAAAAAAAAAAATAAAAAATTTGGAAAAAAAACAAATTTGAAAAAAAACAAAATTTGAGAAAAAAAAACAAAAAAAAAAATAAAAAATTTGGAAAAAAAACAAATTTGAAAAAAAACAAAATTTGAGAAAGAAAACGAGAAAAACAAAAATTTGGAAAAAAAAATTTGAGAAAAAAAAAAAAAAAAAAATTAAAAAAAAAAAAATTTAAGAAAAAAAAAAAAAAAAAAATTGGAAAAAAATTTTTTTTTTTTTAAATTACAGAAAAAAAAATAATAATTAAAAAAAAAAATTTGAGAAAAAAAAAAAAACAAAAATTTGGAAAAAAAAAAAAAAACAAAAATTTGGAAATTTTTTTTTTTTTTTTAAATTACAGAAAAAAATAATAATTTGAAAAAAAAAAATTTCAGAAAAAAAAAAAAAAAAAAAATTTCAGAAAAAAAAAAAAATTTGAAAAAAAAAAAATTTCAGAAAAAAAAACAACAACAAAAATTTGGAAAAAAAAAAAAAAAAAATTTGGAAAAAAAAAAAAAAAAAAATTTGAAAAAAAAAAAACATTGAGAAAAAAAAACAAAAAAAAAAATTTGAAAAAAAAAAAAAAAATTTGGAAAAAAACAAAAAAACAAATTTGAGAAAAAAAAAAAAAAAATTGGAAAAAAAAAAAATTTGAAAAAATCCAAATGTTGAGAAGAAACAACAAAAAAAAAATTTGGAAAAAAAAAATTTTTTTTTTTAAATTACACAAAAAAAAATTTGAAAAAAAAAAAAAAAAAAAAACTGGAAATTTTTTGTTTTTATTTTAAATTACATAAAAAAATAATAATTTGAAAAAAACAACATTTGAGAACAAAAAAAAAAAAAATTTGAAAAAAAAACTTTCAGAAAAAAAAAAAAAAATTTGAAAAAAACAACAAAAAAAATTTGGAAAAAAAAAAAATTGAAAAAAAAAAAAAATTTGGAAAAAAAAAATTTGGAAAAAAACATTTTTTTTTTAAATGACACAAAAAAAAATAATAATTTGAAAAAAAAAAATTTGAGAAAAAAAAACAAAAAAAAATTTGAAAAAAAAAAAAAAAAATTTGGAAAAAAAAAATAAAAAATTTGGAAAAAAAAAAAAATTTGAGAAAGAAAACGAAAAAAAAACAAAAAATTGGAAAAAAAAAATTTGAGAAAAAAAAACAAAAAAAATTTGAAAAAAAAAAAAAATTTCAGAAAAAAAAAACCAAAAAAAAAATTTGGAAAAAAAAACAAAATTTGAAAAAAAAAAAAAAAATTTGGAAAAAACCAAAAACAAAAAAAATTTGAAAAAAACCGAATGTTGAGAAGAAACAACAAAAAAAATTTGGAAAAAAAAAACAAAATTTTTTTTAATTAAAAAAAAAAAAAAAAATTTGGAAAAAACAAAATTTTTTTTTTTAAATTACACAAAAAAAAATTCGAAAAAAAAAATTTTAGAAAAAAAAAAAATTCGAAAAAAACAAAATTTGAGGAAAAAAAAAAAAAAAATTGGAAAAAAATTGTTTTTGTTTTAAATTACAGAAAAAAAATAATAATTTGAAAAAAAAAAATTTGAGGAAAAAAAAAAAAAAAAAAATTTGAGAAAAAAAAAAAAATTTGAAAAAAAAAATAAATTGGAAAAAAAAAATAAAAAAAAAAAAAAAAATTTGGAAAAAAAAAAAAAAATTTTAATTAAAAAAAAAAAAAAATTTGGAAAAAAAAACATTTTTTTATAAATTACACAAAAAAAAATTTGAAAAAAAAAAAAAAAAAAAAAACTGGAAATTTTTTTTTTTTATTTTGAATTACATGAAAAAAATAATAATTTGAAAAAAACAACATTTGAGAACAAACAAAAAAAAAAATTGAAAAAAAAACTTTCAGAAAAAAAAAAAATTTGAAAAAAACAAAATTTGAGGAAAAAAAAAAAAATTGGAATTTTTTTTTTTTTTTTTTAAATTACAGAAAAAAAATAATAATTTGAAAAAAAAAAATTTGAGAAAAAAAAAAAAAAAAAAAATTTCAGAAAAAAAAAAAAATTTGAAAAAAAAAAAAAATTGGAAAAAAAAAATTAAAAAAAAAAAAAATTGGAAAAAAAAAAAAATTTTAATTAAAAAAAAAAAAAAAATTTGGAAAAAAAAACATTTTTTTTTTAAATTACACAAAAAAAAATAATAATTTGAAAAAAAAAATTTGAGAAAAAATAAAAAAAAAAAAAATTTGAAAAAAAAAATTTCAGAAAAAAAAAAAAATTTGAAAAAAAAAAAATTTGAGAAAAAAAAACAAAAAAAAAATAAAAAATTTGGAAAAAAAAACAAATTTGTAAAAAACCAAAATTTGAGAAAGAAAACGAAAAAAACAAAAATTTGGAAAAAAAAATTTGAGAAAAAAAAAAAAAAAAAAAATTTAAGAAAAAAAAAAAAAAAAAATTGGAAAATTTTTTTTTTTTTTTTTAAATTACAGAAAAAAAAATAATTTAAAAAAAAAAATTTGAGAAAAAAAAAAAAAAAAAAAATTTGGAAAAAAAAAAAAAAAAAAAAATTTGGAAATTTTTTTTTTTTTTTTTAAATTACAGAAAAAAATAATAATTTGAAAAAAAAAATTTCAGAAAAAAAAAAAAAAAAAAATTTCAGAAAAAAAAAAAAATTTGAAAAAAAAAAAATTTCAGAAAAAAAAAACAACAAAAATTTGGAAAAAAACAAAAAAAAAATTTGGAAAAAAAAAAAAAAAAATTTGAAAAAAAAAAAAATTTGAGAAAAAAAAACAAAAAAAAAAATTTGGAAAAAAAAAAAATTTGAAAAAAAAAAAAAAAATTTGGAAAAAAACAAAAAAACAAATTTGAGAAAAAAAAAAAAAAAATTTGAAAAAACCAAATGTTGAGAAGAAACAACAAAAAAAAATTTGGAAAAAAAAAAAAAAAAATTTTTTAATTAAAAAAAAAAAAAAAAATTTGGAAAAAAACAATTTTTTTTTTAAATTACACAAAAAAAAATTTGAAAAAAAAAAAAAAAAAAAAAACTGGAAATTTTTTTTTTTATTTTAAATTACAAAAAAAATTTGGAAAAAAAAAAAAAAAAAATTTGGAAAAAAAATAAAAAAAAATTTGAAAAAAAAAAAAAATTTGAGAAAAAAAAAACAAAAAAAAAAATTTGGAAAAAAAAAAAATTTGAAAAAAAAAAAAAAAAATTTGGAAAAAAACAACAAAACAAATTTGAGAAAAAAAAAAAAAAAAATTGGAAAAAAAAAAAAAAATTTGAGAAAAAAAAAACAAAAAAAAAATTTGGAAAAATCAAAAAAAAAATTTTTTAATTAAAAAAAAAAAAAAAAATTTGGAAAAAAAAAATTTTTTAATTAAAAAAAAAAAAAAAAATTTGGAAAAAAAAAATTTTTTTTTTTAAATTACACAAAAAAAAATTTGAAAAAAAAAAAAAAAAAAAAACTGGAAATTTTTTTTTTTTATTTTGAATTACATCAAAAAAATAATAATTTGAAAAAAACAACATTTGAGAACAAACAAAAAAAAAAATTGAAAAAAAAACTTTCAGAAAAAAAAATAAAAAATTTGACAAAAAAAAAAAATTTGAAAAAAAAAAAAAATTTGTTTTTAATTTGAGAAAAAAAAAATTTGGAAAAAAAAATTAAATAAAAAAAAAAAAAAAAAAAATTTGGAAAAAAAAATAAATAAAATTTGAAAAAAAAACAAAATTTAAGAATAAAAAATGGAAAAAGAAAAAAGAAAAAAAAAAAAAAAAAATTGGAAAAAAAAAAAAATTTGGAAAATTTTTTTTTTTTTTTATTTTAAATGACATAAAAAAATTAATAATTTGCAAAAAAAACAACATTTGAGAAAAAAAAAAAAAAAAAGTTTGGAAAAAAAAAAAAAATTGGAAAATTTTTTTTTTTTTTTAAATTACAGAAAAAAAATAATAATTTGAAAAAAAAAAAATTTGAGAAAAAATAAAAAAATAAAAAAATTTGAAAAAAAAAATTTCAGAAAAAAAAAGAAATTGGAAAAAAAAAAAAAAAATGGAAAAAAAAAAATTAAAAAAAAAAAAAAATTGGAAAAAAAAAAATTTTAATTAAAAAAAAAAAAAAAAATTTGGAAAAAAAAACATTTTTTTTTTAAATTACACAAAAAAAAATAATAATTTGAAAAAAAAAAAATTTGAGAAAAAATAAAAAAAAAAAAAAAATTGAAAAAAAAAATTTCAGAAAAAAAAAAAAATTTGAAAAAAAAAAAATTTGAAAAAAAAAAATTTGAAAGAAAAAAATTTGAGAAAAAAAAAATAATAATTTGAAAAAAAAAAATTTGAGAAATAAAAAAAAAAAAAATTTGAAAAAAAAAATTTCAGAAAAAAAAAAAAATTTGAAAAAAAAAAAAATTTGAGAAAAAAAAACAAAAAAAAAAATAAAAAATTTGGAAAAAAAACAAATTTGAAAAAAAACAAAATTTGAGAAAGAAAACGAAAAAAACAAAAATTTGGAAAACAAAAATTTGAGAAAAAAAAAAAAAAAAAATTTAAGAAAAAAAAAAAAAAAAATTGGAAAAAAAATTTTTTTTTGTTAAATTACAGAAAAAAAAATAATAATTTCAAAAAAAAATTTGGGAAAAAAAAAAAAAAAAAAAATTTGGAAAAAAAAAAAAAAAAAATTTGGAAATTTTTTTTTTTTTTTAAATTACATAAAAAAATTAATAATTTGCAAAAAAAACAACATTTGAGAAAAAAAGTTTGGAAACAAAAATAATAATTTGAAAAAAAAAAAATTTGAGAAAAAAAACAAAAAAAAAAAATTTGGAAAAAAAAAAAAAAAAAAAATTTGAAAAAAAAAAATTTGAAAAAAAAAATTGAAAAGAAAAAAATTTGAGAAAAAAAAAATAATAATTTGAAAAAAAAAAATTTGAGAAAAAATAAAAAAAAAAAAAATTTGAAAAAAAAAATTTCAGAAAAAAAAAAAATTTGAAAAAAAAAAAAATTTGAGAAAAAAAAACAAAAAAAAAATAAAAAAAAAAAAAAAAAAAATTTGAAAAAAAAAATTTGAGAAAAAAAAAAAAAAATAAAATAAAAAAAAAAAAAATTTAAAAAAAAAAAAAAAAAAATTGGAAAACAAAATTTTTTTTTTAAATTACAGAAAAAAAAATAATAATTTAAAAAAAAAAATTTGAGAAAGAAAAAAAAAAAAAAAAAAATTGGAAAAAAAAAAAAAAAAAAATTTGGAAAAAATTTTTTTTTTTGTTAAATTACAGAAAAAAATAATAATTTGAAACAAAAAAAAAATTTGAAAAAAAAAAAATTTGAAAAAAAAAAATTTGAAAGAAAAAAATTTGAGAAAAAAAAAATAATAATTTGAAAAAAAAAATTTGAGAAAAAATAAAAAAAAAAAAAAATTTCCAAAAAAAAATTTCAAAAAAAAAAAAAAATTTCAAAAAAAAAAAATTTGAGAAAAAAAAACAAAAAAAAAATTAAAAAAAAAAAAAAAAAAAATTTGGAAAAAAAAAATAAAAAATTTGGAAAAAAAAAAAAATTTGAAAAAAACCAAAATTTGAGAAAGAAAACGAAAAAAAACAAAAATTTGGAAAAACAAAATTTGAGAAAAAAAAAAAAATAAAAAATAAAAAAAAAAAAAAATTTAAGAAAAAAAAAAAAAAAAATTGGAAACAAAATTTTTTTTTTTTAATTACAGAAAAAAAAATAATAATTTAAAAAAAAAAATTTGAGAAAAAAAAAAAAAAAAAAAAAATTTGGAAAAAAAAAAAAAAAAATTTGGAAAATTTTTTTTTTTTTTTTAAATTACAGAAAAAAATAATAATTTGAAAAAAAAAATTTCAGAAAAAAAAAAAAAATTGAAAAAAACAAAATTTCAAAAAAAAAAAAATTTCAGAAAAAAAAAAAAATTTGAAAAAAAAATTTGAGAAAAAAAACAACAAAAAAAATTTGGAAAAAAAAAAAATTAAAAAAAAAAAAAAAAATTTGGAAAAAAAATAATTTGAAAAAAAAAAAATTTGAGAAAAAATAAAAAAAAAAAAAAATTAAAAAAAAAAAAAATTTGAAAAAAAAAATTTGAGAAAAAAAAATAATAATTTAAAAAAAAAAAATTTCAGAAAAAAAAAAAAAATTGAAAAAAACAAAATTTCAGAAAAAAAAAAAAAAAAAATTTCAGAAAAAAAAAAAAATTTGAAAAGAAAAATTTAAGAAAAAAAAAATTTCAGAAAAAAAAAAAAATTTGAAAAAAAAAAAAATTTGAGAAAAAAAAAACAAAAAAAAAAATAAAAAATTTGGAAAAAAAAACAAATTTGAAAAAAACCAAAATTTGAGAAAGAAAACGAAAAAAACAAAAATTTGGAAAAAAAAATTTGAGAAAAAAAAAAAAAAAAAAATTAAAAAAAAAAAATTTAAGAAAAAAAAAAAAAAAAATTGGAAAAATTTTTTTTTTTTTTTAAATTACAGAAAAAAAAAAAATAATTTTAAAAAAAAAATTTGAGAAAAAAAAAAAAAAAAAAAAATTTGGAAAAAAAAAAAAAAAAAAAAATTTGGAAATTTTTTTTTTTTTTTTTAAATTACAGAAAAAAATAATAATTTGAAAAAAAAAAATTTCAGAAAAAAAAAAAAAAAAAAAATTTCAGAAAAAAAAACAACAAAAATTTGGAAAAAAACAAAAAAAAAATTTGGAAAAAAAAAAAAAAAAAATTTGAAAAAAAAAAAAATTTGAGAAAAAAAAAACAAAAAAAAAAATTTGGAAAAAAAAAAAATTTGGAAAAAAACAAAAAAACAAATTTGAGAAAAAATTGGAAAAAAAAAAAATTTGAAAAAAACCAAATAGTGAGAAGAAACAACAAAAAAAAAATTTGGAAAAAAAAAAAAAAAAATTTTTTAATTAAAAAAAAAAAAAAAAATTTGGAAAATTTTATTTTTTTTTTATTTTAAATTACATAAAAAAATTAATAATTTGCAAAAAAAACAACATTTGAGAAAAAAAAAAAAAAAAAAGTTTGGAAAAAAAAAAAAAATTGGAAATTTTTTTTTTTTTTTTAAATTACAGAAAAAAAATAATAATTTGAAAAAAAAAAAATTTGAGAAAAAATAAAAAAATAAAAAAATTTGAAAAAAAAAATTCAGAAAAAAAAAGAAATTTGAAAAAAAAAAAAAAATTGGGAAAAAAAAAATTAAAAAAAAAAAAAAAATTGGAAAAAAAAAAAAATTTTAATTAAAAAAAAAAAAAAAATTTGGAAAAAAAAACATTTTTTTTTTAAATTACACAAAAAAAAATAATAATTTGAAAAAAAAAAAAATTTGAGAAAAAATAAAAAAAAAAAAAAAATTGAAAACAAAAATTTCAGAAAAAAAAAAAATTTGAAAAAAAAAAAATTTGAAAAAAAAAAATTTGAAAGAAAAAAATTTGAGAAAAAAAAAATAATAATTTGAAAAAAAAAAATTTGAGAAAAAATAAAAAAAAAAAAAATTTGAAAAAAAAAATTTCAGAAAAAAAAAAAAATTTCAAAAAAAAAAAAATTTGAGAAAAAAAAACAAAAAAAAAAATAAAAAATTTGGAAAAAAAACAAATTTGAAAAAAAACAAAATTTGAGAAAGAAAACGAGAAAAACAAAAATTTGGAAAAAAAAATTTGAGAAAAAAAAAAAAAAAAAAATTAAAAAAAAAAAAATTTAAGAAAAAAAAAAAAAAAAAATTGGAAAAATTTTTTTTTTTTTTTAAATTACAGAAAAAAAAATAATAATTAAAAAAAAAAATTTGAGAAAAAAAAAAAAACAAAAATTTGGAAAAAAAAAAAAAAACAAAAATTTGGAAAATTTTTTTTTTTTTTTAAATTACAGAAAAAAATAATAATTTGAAAAAAAAAAATTTCAGAAAAAAAAAAAAAAAAAAAATTTCAGAAAAAAAAAAAAATTTGAAAAAAAAAAAATTTCAGAAAAAAAAACAACAAAAATTTGGAAAAAAAAAAAAAAAAAATTTGGAAAAAAAAAAAAAAAAAAATTTGAAAAAAAAAAAAATTTGAGAAAAAAAAACAAAAAAAAAAATTTGAAAAAAAAAAAAAAAATTTGGAAAAAAAAAAAAAAAAAATTTTTTAACTAAAAAAAAATAAAAAAAATTTGGAAAAAAAATTTTTTTTTTTTAAATTACACAAAAAAAAATTTGAAAAAAAAAAAAAAAAAAAAAACTGGAAATTTTTTTTTTTTATTTTGAATTACATCAAAAAAATAATAATTTGAAAAAAACAACATTTGAGAACAAACAAAAAAAAAAATTGAAAAAAAAACTTTCAGAAAAAAAAATAAAAAATTTGACAAAAAAAAAAAATTTGAAAAAAAAAAAAAATTTGTTTTTAATTTGAGAAAAAAAAAATTTGGAAAAAAAATTAAATAAAAAAAAAAAAAAAAAAAAAATTTGGAAAAAAAAATAAATAAAATTTGAAAAAAAAACAAAATTTAAGAATAAAAAATGAAAAAATAAAAAAGAAAAAAAAAAAAAAAAAATTGGAAAAAAAAAAAATTTGGAAAATTTTATTTTTTTTTTATTTTAAATTACATAAAAAAATTAATAATTTGCAAAAAAAACAACATTTGAGAAAAAAAAAAAAAAAAAAGTTTGGAAAAAAAAAAAAAATTGGAAATTTTTTTTTTTTTTTTAAATTACAGAAAAAAAATAATAATTTGAAAAAAAAAAAATTTGAGAAAAAATAAAAAAATAAAAAAATTTGAAAAAAAAAATTTCAGAAAAAAAAAGAAATTTGAAAAAAAAAAAAAATTGGGAAAAAAAAAATTAAAAAAAAAAAAAAAATTGGAAAAAAAAAAAAATTTTAATTAAAAAAAAAAAAAAAATTTGGAAAAAAAAACATTTTTTTTTAAATTACACAAAAAAAAATAATAATTTGAAAAAAAAAAAAATTTGAGAAAAAATAAAAAAAAAAAAAAAATTGAAAACAAAAATTTCAGAAAAAAAAAAAATTTGAAAAAAAAAAAATTTGAAAAAAAAAAATTTGAAAGAAAAAAATTTGAGAAAAAAAAAATAATAATTTGAAAAAAAAAAATTTGAGAAAAAATAAAAAAAAAAAAAATTTGAAAAAAAAAATTTCAGAAAAAAAAAAAAATTTGAAAAAAAAAAAAATTTGAGAAAAAAAAACAAAAAAAAAAATAAAAAATTTGGAAAAAAAACAAATTTGAAAAAAAACAAAATTTGAGAAAGAAAACGAGAAAAACAAAAATTTGGAAAAAAAAATTTGAGAAAAAAAAAAAAAAAAAAATTAAAAAAAAAAAAATTTAAGAAAAAAAAAAAAAAAAAAATTGGAAAAAAATTTTTTTTTTTTTAAATTACAGAAAAAAAAATAATAATTAAAAAAAAAAATTTGAGAAAAAAAAAAAAACAAAAATTTGGAAAAAAAAAAAAAAACAAAAATTTGGAAATTTTTTTTTTTTTTTTAAATTACAGAAAAAAATAATAATTTGAAAAAAAAAAATTTCAGAAAAAAAAAAAAAAAAAAAATTTCAGAAAAAAAAAAAAATTTGAAAAAAAAAAAATTTCAGAAAAAAAAACAACAACAAAAATTTGGAAAAAAAAAAAAAAAAAATTTGGAAAAAAAAAAAAAAAAAAATTTGAAAAAAAAAAAAATTTGAGAAAAAAAAACAAAAAAAAAAATTTGAAAAAAAAAAAAAAAATTTGGAAAAAAACAAAAAAACAAATTTGAGAAAAAAAAAAAAAAAATTGGAAAAAAAAAAAATTTGAAAAAATCCAAATGTTGAGAAGAAACAACAAAAAAAAAATTTGGAAAAAAAAAATTTTTTTTTTTAAATTACACAAAAAAAAATTTGAAAAAAAAAAAAAAAAAAAAACTGGAAATTTTTTGTTTTTATTTTAAATTACATAAAAAAATAATAATTTGAAAAAAACAACATTTGAGAACAAAAAAAAAAAAAATTTGAAAAAAAAACTTTCAGAAAAAAAAAAAAAAATTTGAAAAAAAACAACAAAAAAAATTTGGAAAAAAAAAAAATTGAAAAAAAAAAAAAATTTGGAAAAAAAAAATTTGGAAAAAAACATTTTTTTTTTAAATGACACAAAAAAAAATAATAATTTGAAAAAAAAAAATTTGAGAAAAAAAAACAAAAAAAAATTTGAAAAAAAAAAAAAAAAATTTGGAAAAAAAAAATAAAAAATTTGGAAAAAAAAAAAATTTGAGAAAGAAAACGAAAAAAAAACAAAAAATTGGAAAAAAAAAATTTGAGAAAAAAAAACAAAAAAAATTTGAAAAAAAAAAAAAATTTCAGAAAAAAAAAACCAAAAAAAAAATTTGGAAAAAAAAACAAAATTTGAAAAAAAAAAAAAAAATTTGGAAAAAACCAAAAACAAAAAAAATTTGAAAAAAACCGAATGTTGAGAAGAAACAACAAAAAAAATTTGGAAAAAAAAAACAAAATTTTTTTTAATTAAAAAAAAAAAAAAAAATTTGGAAAAAACAAAATTTTTTTTTTTAAATTACACAAAAAAAAATTCGAAAAAAAAAATTTTAGAAAAAAAAAAAATTCGAAAAAAACAAAATTTGAGGAAAAAAAAAAAAAAAATTGGAAAAAAATTGTTTTTGTTTTAAATTACAGAAAAAAAATAATAATTTGAAAAAAAAAAATTTGAGGAAAAAAAAAAAAAAAAAAATTTGAGAAAAAAAAAAAAATTTGAAAAAAAAAATAAATTGGAAAAAAAAAATAAAAAAAAAAAAAAAAATTTGGAAAAAAAAAAAAAAATTTTAATTAAAAAAAAAAAAAAATTTGGAAAAAAAAACATTTTTTTATAAATTACACAAAAAAAAATTTGAAAAAAAAAAAAAAAAAAAAAACTGGAAATTTTTTTTTTTTATTTTGAATTACATGAAAAAAATAATAATTTGAAAAAAACAACATTTGAGAACAAACAAAAAAAAAAATTGAAAAAAAAACTTTCAGAAAAAAAAAAAATTTGAAAAAAACAAAATTTGAGGAAAAAAAAAAAAATTGGAATTTTTTTTTTTTTTTTTTAAATTACAGAAAAAAAATAATAATTTGAAAAAAAAAAATTTGAGAAAAAAAAAAAAAAAAAAAATTTCAGAAAAAAAAAAAAATTTGAAAAAAAAAAAAATTGGAAAAAAAAAATTAAAAAAAAAAAAAATTGGAAAAAAAAAAAAATTTTAATTAAAAAAAAAAAAAAAATTTGGAAAAAAAAACATTTTTTTTTTAAATTACACAAAAAAAAATAATAATTTGAAAAAAAAAATTTGAGAAAAAATAAAAAAAAAAAAAATTTGAAAAAAAAAATTTCAGAAAAAAAAAAAAATTTGAAAAAAAAAAAATTTGAGAAAAAAAAACAAAAAAAAAATAAAAAATTTGGAAAAAAAAACAAATTTGAAAAAAACCAAAATTTGAGAAAGAAAACGAAAAAAACAAAAATTTGGAAAAAAAAATTTGAGAAAAAAAAAAAAAAAAAAAATTTAAGAAAAAAAAAAAAAAAAAATTGGAAAAATTTTTTTTTTTTTTTTAAATTACAGAAAAAAAAATAATTTAAAAAAAAAAATTTGAGAAAAAAAAAAAAAAAAAAAATTTGGAAAAAAAAAAAAAAAAAAAAATTTGGAAATTTTTTTTTTTTTTTTTAAATTACAGAAAAAAATAATAATTTGAAAAAAAAAATTTCAGAAAAAAAAAAAAAAAAAAAATTTCAGAAAAAAAAAAAAATTTGAAAAAAAAAAAATTTCAGAAAAAAAAAACAACAAAAATTTGGAAAAAAACAAAAAAAAAATTTGGAAAAAAAAAAAAAAAAATTTGAAAAAAAAAAAAATTTGAGAAAAAAAAACAAAAAAAAAAATTTGGAAAAAAAAAAAATTTGAAAAAAAAAAAAAAATTTGGAAAAAAACAAAAAAACAAATTTGAGAAAAAAAAAAAAAAAATTTGAAAAAACCAAATGTTGAGAAGAAACAACAAAAAAAAATTTGGAAAAAAAAAAAAAAAAATTTTTTAATTAAAAAAAAAAAAAAAAATTTGGAAAAAAACAATTTTTTTTTTTAAATTACACAAAAAAAAATTTGAAAAAAAAAAAAAAAAAAAAAACTGGAAATTTTTTTTTTTATTTTAAATTACAAAAAAAATTTGGAAAAAAAAAAAAAAAAAATTTGGAAAAAAAATAAAAAAAAATTTGAAAAAAAAAAAAAATTTGAGAAAAAAAAAACAAAAAAAAAAATTTGGAAAAAAAAAAAATTTGAAAAAAAAAAAAAAAAATTTGGAAAAAAACAACAAAACAAATTTGAGAAAAAAAAAAAAAAAAATTGGAAAAAAAAAAAAAAATTTGAGAAAAAAAAAACAAAAAAAAAATTTGGAAAAATCAAAAAAAAAATTTTTTAATTAAAAAAAAAAAAAAAAATTTGGAAAAAAAAAATTTTTTAATTAAAAAAAAAAAAAAAAATTTGGAAAAAAAAAATTTTTTTTTTTAAATTACACAAAAAAAAATTTGAAAAAAAAAAAAAAAAAAAAAACTGGAAATTTTTTTTTTTTATTTTGAATTACATCAAAAAAATAATAATTTGAAAAAAACAACATTTGAGAACAAACAAAAAAAAAAATTGAAAAAAAAACTTTCAGAAAAAAAAATAAAAAATTTGACAAAAAAAAAAAATTTGAAAAAAAAAAAAAATTTGTTTTTAATTTGAGAAAAAAAAAATTTGGAAAAAAAAATTAAATAAAAAAAAAAAAAAAAAAAAATTTGGAAAAAAAAATAAATAAAATTTGAAAAAAAAACAAAATTTAAGAATAAAAAATGGAAAAAGAAAAAAGAAAAAAAAAAAAAAAAAATTGGAAAAAAAAAAAAATTTGGAAAATTTTTTTTTTTTTTTATTTTAAATGACATAAAAAAATTAATAATTTGCAAAAAAAACAACATTTGAGAAAAAAAAAAAAAAAAAGTTTGGAAAAAAAAAAAAAATTGGAAAATTTTTTTTTTTTTTTAAATTACAGAAAAAAAATAATAATTTGAAAAAAAAAAAATTTGAGAAAAAATAAAAAAATAAAAAAATTTGAAAAAAAAAATTTCAGAAAAAAAAAGAAATTTGAAAAAAAAAAAAAAATTGGAAAAAAAAAAATTAAAAAAAAAAAAAAAATTGGAAAAAAAAAAATTTTAATTAAAAAAAAAAAAAAAAATTTGGAAAAAAAAACATTTTTTTTTTAAATTACACAAAAAAAAATAATAATTTGAAAAAAAAAAAATTTGAGAAAAAATAAAAAAAAAAAAAAAATTGAAAAAAAAAATTTCAGAAAAAAAAAAAAATTTGAAAAAAAAAAAATTTGAAAAAAAAAAATTTGAAAGAAAAAAATTTGAGAAAAAAAAAATAATAATTTGAAAAAAAAAAATTTGAGAAATAAAAAAAAAAAAAATTTGAAAAAAAAAATTTCAGAAAAAAAAAAAAATTTGAAAAAAAAAAAAATTTGAGAAAAAAAAACAAAAAAAAAAATAAAAAATTTGGAAAAAAAACAAATTTGAAAAAAAACAAAATTTGAGAAAGAAAACGAAAAAAACAAAAATTTGGAAAACAAAAATTTGAGAAAAAAAAAAAAAAAAAATTTAAGAAAAAAAAAAAAAAAAATTGGAAAAAAAATTTTTTTTTGTTAAATTACAGAAAAAAAAATAATAATTTCAAAAAAAAATTTGGGAAAAAAAAAAAAAAAAAAATTTGGAAAAAAAAAAAAAAAAAAATTTGGAAATTTTTTTTTTTTTTTAAATTACATAAAAAAATTAATAATTTGCAAAAAAAACAACATTTGAGAAAAAAAGTTTGGAAACAAAAATAATAATTTGAAAAAAAAAAAATTTGAGAAAAAAAACAAAAAAAAAAAATTTGGAAAAAAAAAAAAAAAAAAAATTTGAAAAAAAAAAATTTGAAAAAAAAAATTGAAAAGAAAAAAATTTGAGAAAAAAAAAATAATAATTTGAAAAAAAAAAATTTGAGAAAAAATAAAAAAAAAAAAAATTTGAAAAAAAAAATTTCAGAAAAAAAAAAAATTTGAAAAAAAAAAAAATTTGAGAAAAAAAAACAAAAAAAAAATAAAAAAAAAAAAAAAAAAAATTTGAAAAAAAAAATTTGAGAAAAAAAAAAAAAAATAAAATAAAAAAAAAAAAAATTTAAAAAAAAAAAAAAAAAAATTGGAAAACAAAATTTTTTTTTTAAATTACAGAAAAAAAAATAATAATTTAAAAAAAAAAATTTGAGAAAGAAAAAAAAAAAAAAAAAAATTGGAAAAAAAAAAAAAAAAAAATTTGGAAAAAATTTTTTTTTTTGTTAAATTACAGAAAAAAATAATAATTTGAAACAAAAAAAAAATTTGAAAAAAAAAAAATTTGAAAAAAAAAAATTTGAAAGAAAAAAATTTGAGAAAAAAAAAATAATAATTTGAAAAAAAAAAATTTGAGAAAAAATAAAAAAAAAAAAAAATTTCCAAAAAAAAATTTCAAAAAAAAAAAAAAATTTCAAAAAAAAAAAATTTGAGAAAAAAAAACAAAAAAAAAATTAAAAAAAAAAAAAAAAAAAATTTGGAAAAAAAAAATAAAAAATTTGGAAAAAAAAAAAAATTTGAAAAAAACCAAAATTTGAGAAAGAAAACGAAAAAAAACAAAAATTTGGAAAAACAAAATTTGAGAAAAAAAAAAAAATAAAAAATAAAAAAAAAAAAAAATTTAAGAAAAAAAAAAAAAAAAATTGGAAACAAAATTTTTTTTTTTTAATTACAGAAAAAAAAATAATAATTTAAAAAAAAAAATTTGAGAAAAAAAAAAAAAAAAAAAAAATTTGGAAAAAAAAAAAAAAAAATTTGGAAAATTTTTTTTTTTTTTTTAAATTACAGAAAAAAATAATAATTTGAAAAAAAAAATTTCAGAAAAAAAAAAAAAATTGAAAAAAACAAAATTTCAAAAAAAAAAAAATTTCAGAAAAAAAAAAAAATTTGAAAAAAAAATTTGAGAAAAAAAACAACAAAAAAAATTTGGAAAAAAAAAAAATTAAAAAAAAAAAAAAAAATTTGGAAAAAAAATAATTTGAAAAAAAAAAAATTTGAGAAAAAATAAAAAAAAAAAAAAATTAAAAAAAAAAAAAATTTGAGAAAAAAAAATAATAATTTAAAAAAAAAAAATTTCAGAAAAAAAAAAAAAATTGAAAAAAACAAAATTTCAGAAAAAAAAAAAAAAAAAATTTCAGAAAAAAAAAAAAATTTGAAAAAAAAAATTTAAGAAAAAAAAAATTTCAGAAAAAAAAAAAAATTTGAAAAAAAAAAAAATTTGAGAAAAAAAAAACAAAAAAAAAAATAAAAAATTTGGAAAAAAAAACAAATTTGAAAAAAACCAAAATTTGAGAAAGAAAACGAAAAAAACAAAAATTTGGAAAAAAAAATTTGAGAAAAAAAAAAAAAAAAAAATTAAAAAAAAAAAATTTAAGAAAAAAAAAAAAAAAAATTGGAAAAATTTTTTTTTTTTTTTAAATTACAGAAAAAAAAATAATAATTTTAAAAAAAAAATTTGAGAAAAAAAAAAAAAATAAAAAAATTTGAAAAAAAAAATTTCAGAAAAAAAAAGAAATTTGAAAAAAAAAAAAAAATTGGAAAAAAAAAAATTAAAAAAAAAAAAAAAATTGGAAAAAAAAAAATTTTAATTAAAAAAAAAAAAAAAAATTTGGAAAAAAAAACATTTTTTTTTTAAATTACACAAAAAAAAATAATAATTTGAAAAAAAAAAAATTTGAGAAAAAATAAAAAAAAAAAAAAAATTGAAAAAAAAAATTTCAGAAAAAAAAAAAAATTTGAAAAAAAAAAAATTTGAAAAAAAAAAATTTGAAAGAAAAAAATTTGAGAAAAAAAAAATAATAATTTGAAAAAAAAAAATTTGAGAAATAAAAAAAAAAAAAATTTGAAAAAAAAAATTTCAGAAAAAAAAAAAAATTTGAAAAAAAAAAAAATTTGAGAAAAAAAAACAAAAAAAAAAATAAAAAATTTGGAAAAAAAACAAATTTGAAAAAAAACAAAATTTGAGAAAGAAAACGAAAAAAACAAAAATTTGGAAAACAAAAATTTGAGAAAAAAAAAAAAAAAAAATTTAAGAAAAAAAAAAAAAAAAATTGGAAAAAAAATTTTTTTTTGTTAAATTACAGAAAAAAAAATAATAATTTCAAAAAAAAATTTGGGAAAAAAAAAAAAAAAAAAATTTGGAAAAAAAAAAAAAAAAAAATTTGGAAATTTTTTTTTTTTTTTAAATTACATAAAAAAATTAATAATTTGCAAAAAAAACAACATTTGAGAAAAAAAGTTTGGAAACAAAAATAATAATTTGAAAAAAAAAAAATTTGAGAAAAAAAACAAAAAAAAAAAATTTGGAAAAAAAAAAAAAAAAAAAATTTGAAAAAAAAAAATTTGAAAAAAAAAATTGAAAAGAAAAAAATTTGAGAAAAAAAAAATAATAATTTGAAAAAAAAAAATTTGAGAAAAAATAAAAAAAAAAAAAATTTGAAAAAAAAAATTTCAGAAAAAAAAAAAATTTGAAAAAAAAAAAAATTTGAGAAAAAAAAACAAAAAAAAAATAAAAAAAAAAAAAAAAAAAATTTGAAAAAAAAAATTTGAGAAAAAAAAAAAAAAATAAAATAAAAAAAAAAAAAATTTAAAAAAAAAAAAAAAAAAATTGGAAAACAAAATTTTTTTTTTAAATTACAGAAAAAAAAATAATAATTTAAAAAAAAAAATTTGAGAAAGAAAAAAAAAAAAAAAAAAATTGGAAAAAAAAAAAAAAAAAAATTTGGAAAAAATTTTTTTTTTTGTTAAATTACAGAAAAAAATAATAATTTGAAACAAAAAAAAAATTTGAAAAAAAAAAAATTTGAAAAAAAAAAATTTGAAAGAAAAAAATTTGAGAAAAAAAAAATAATAATTTGAAAAAAAAAAATTTGAGAAAAAATAAAAAAAAAAAAAAATTTCCAAAAAAAAATTTCAAAAAAAAAAAAAAATTTCAAAAAAAAAAAATTTGAGAAAAAAAAACAAAAAAAAAATTAAAAAAAAAAAAAAAAAAAATTTGGAAAAAAAAAATAAAAAATTTGGAAAAAAAAAAAATTTGAAAAAAACCAAAATTTGAGAAAGAAAACGAAAAAAAACAAAAATTTGGAAAAACAAAATTTGAGAAAAAAAAAAAAATAAAAAATAAAAAAAAAAAAAAATTTAAGAAAAAAAAAAAAAAAAATTGGAAACAAAATTTTTTTTTTTTAATTACAGAAAAAAAAATAATAATTTAAAAAAAAAAATTTGAGAAAAAAAAAAAAAAAAAAAAAATTTGGAAAAAAAAAAAAAAAAATTTGGAAAATTTTTTTGTTTTTTTTAAATTACAGAAAAAAATAATAATTTGAAAAAAAAAATTTCAGAAAAAAAAAAAAAATTGAAAAAAACAAAATTTCAAAAAAAAAAAAATTTCAGAAAAAAAAAAAAATTTGAAAAAAAAATTTGAGAAAAAAAACAACAAAAAAAATTTGGAAAAAAAAAAAATTTGGAAAAAAAATAATTTGAAAAAAAAAAAATTTGAGAAAAAATAAAAAAAAAAAAAAATTAAAAAAAAAAAAAATTTGAAAAAAAAAATTTGAGAAAAAAAAATAATAATTTAAAAAAAAAAAATTTCAGAAAAAAAAAAAAAATTGAAAAAAACAAAATTTCAGAAAAAAAAAAAAAAAAAATTTCAGAAAAAAAAAAAAATTTGAAAAAAAAAATTTAAGAAAAAAAAAATTTCAGAAAAAAAAAAAAATTTGAAAAAAAAAAAAATTTGAGAAAAAAAAAACAAAAAAAAAAATAAAAAATTTGGAAAAAAAAACAAATTTGAAAAAAACCAAAATTTGAGAAAGAAAACGAAAAAAACAAAAATTTGGAAAAAAAAATTTGAGAAAAAAAAAAAAAAAAAAATTAAAAAAAAAAAATTTAAGAAAAAAAAAAAAAAAAATTGGAAAAATTTTTTTTTTTTTTTAAATTACAGAAAAAAAAATAATAATTTTAAAAAAAAAATTTGAGAAAAAAAAAAAAAAAAAAAAATTTGGAAAAAAAAAAAAAAAAAAAAATTTGGAAATTTTTTTTTTTTTTTTTAAATTACAGAAAAAAATAATAATTTGAAAAAAAAAAATTTCAGAAAAAAAAAAAAAAAAAAAATTTCAGAAAAAAAAACAACAAAAATTTGGAAAAAAACAAAAAAAAAATTTGGAAAAAAAAAAAAAAAAAATTTGAAAAAAAAAAAATTTGAGAAAAAAAAAACAAAAAAAAAAATTTGGAAAAAAAAAAAATTTGGAAAAAAACAAAAAAACAAATTTGAGAAAAAATTGGAAAAAAAAAAAATTTGAAAAAAACCAAATAGTGAGAAGAAACAACAAAAAAAAAATTTGGAAAAAAAAAAAAAAAAATTTTTTAATTAAAAAAAAAAAAAAAAATTTGGAAAAAAAAAAATTTTTTTTTTAAATTACACAAAAAAAAAAAAATTGAAAAAAAAAAAAAAATTTGGAAAAAAAAAAAAAAAAAATTTGGAAAAAAAATAAAAAAAAATTTGAAAAAAAAAAAATTTGAGAAAAAAAAAACAAAAAAAAAAATTTGGAAAAAAAAAAAAATTTGAAAAAAAAAAAAAAAAATTTCGAAAAAAACAACAAAACAAATTTGAGAAAAAAAAAAAAAAAAATTGGAAAAAAAAAAAAAAATTTGAGAAAAAAAAAACAAAAAAAAAATTTGGAAAAAAAAAAAAAAAATTTTTTTAATTAAAAAAAAAAAAAAAAATTTGGAAAAAAAAAATTTTTTTTTTAAATTACACAAAAAAAAATTTGAAAAAAAAAAAAAAAAAAAAAACTGGAAATTTTTTTTTTTTATTTTGAATTACATCAAAAAAATAATAATTTGAAAAAAAAAATTTGAGAAAAAATAAAAAAAAAAAAAATTTGAAAAAAAAAATTTCAGAAAAAAAAAAAAATATGAAAAAAAAAAAATTTGAGAAAAAAAAACAAAAAAAAAATAAAAAATTTGGAAAAAAAAACAAATTTGAAAAAAACCAAAATTTGAGAAAGAAAACGAAAAAAACAAAAATTTGGAAAAAAAAATTTGAGAAAAAAAAAAAAAAAAAAATTAAAAAAAAAAAATTTAAGAAAAAAAAAAAAAAAAAATTGGAAAATTTTTTTTTTTTTTTTAAATTACAGAAAAAAAAATAATAATTTAAAAAAAAAAATTTGAGAAAAAAAAAAAAAAAAAAAAATTTGGAAAAAAAAAAAAAAAAAAAATTTGGAATTTTTTTTTTTTTTTTTTTAAATTACAGAAAAAAATAATAATTTGAAAAAAAAAAATTTCAGAAAAAAAAAAAAAAAAATTTGGAAAAAAACAAAAAAACAAATTTGAGAAAAAATTGGAAAAAAAAAAATTTGAAAAAAAAAAAATTTGAAAAGAACCAAATGTTGAGAAGAAACAACAAAAAAAAAATTTGGAAAAAAAAAAAAAAAAAATTTTTAATTCAAAAAAAAAAAAAAAAATTTGGAAAAAAAAAATTTTTTTTTTTAAATTACACAAAAAAAAATTTGAAAAAAAAAAAAAAAAAAATTGAAAAAAAAAAAAAAATTTGGAAAAAAAATAAAAAAAAATTTGAAAAAAAAAAAAATTTGAGAAAAAAAAAACAAAAAAAAAAATTTGGAAAAAAAAAAAAATTTGAAAAAAAAAAAAAAAAATTGGAAAAAAACAACAAAACAAATTTGAGAAAAAAAAAAAAAAAAATTGGAAAAAAAAAAAAAATTTGAGAAAAAAAAAACAAAAAAAATTTGGAAAAAAAAAAAAAAAAATTTTTTAATTAAAAAAAAAAAAAAAAATTTGGAAAATTTTTTTTTTTTTTTTAAATTACACAAAAAAAAATTTGAAAAAAAAAAAAAAAAAAAAAACTGGAAATTTTTTTTTTTTATTTTGAATTACATCAAAAAAATAATAATTTGAAAAAAACAACATTTGAGAACAAACAAAAAAAAAAATTGAAAAAAAAACTTTCAGAAAAAAAAATAAAAAATTTGACAAAAAAAAAAAATTTGAAAAAAAAAAAAAATTTGTTTTTAATTTGAGAAAAAAAAAATTTGGAAAAAAAATTAAATAAAAAAAAAAAAAAAAAAAAAATTTGGAAAAAAAAATAAATAAAATTTGAAAAAAAACAAAATTTAAGAATAAAAAATGAAAAAATAAAAAAGAAAAAAAAAAAAAAAAAATTGGAAAAAAAACAAAATTTGGAAAATTTTATTTTTTTTTTATTTTAAATTACATAAAAAAATTAATAATTTGCAAAAAAAACAACATTTGAGAAAAAAAAAAAAAAAAAAGTTTGGAAAAAAAAAAAAAATTGGAAATTTTTTTTTTTTTTTTAAATTACAGAAAAAAAATAATAATTTGAAAAAAAAACAATTTGAGAAAAAATAAAAAAATAAAAAAATTTGAAAAAAAAAATTTCAGAAAAAAAAAGAAATTTGAAAAAAAAAAAAAAATTGGGAAAAAAAAAATTAAAAAAAAAAAAAAAATTGGAAAAAAAAAAAAATTTTAATTAAAAAAAAAAAAAAAATTTGGAAAAAAAAACATTTTTTTTTTAAATTACACAAAAAAAATAATAATTTGAAAAAAAAAAAAATTTGAGAAAAAATAAAAAAAAAAAAAAAATTGAAAACAAAAATTTCAGAAAAAAAAAAAATTTGAAAAAAAAAAAATTTGAAAAAAAAAAATTTGAAAGAAAAAAATTTGAGAAAAAAAAAATAATAATTTGAAAAAAAAAAATTTGAGAAAAAATAAAAAAAAAAAAAATTTGAAAAAAAAAATTTCAGAAAAAAAAAAAAATTTGAAAAAAAAAAAATTTGAGAAAAAAAAACAAAAAAAAAAAAAAAAATTTGGAAAAAAAACAAATTTGAAAAAAAACAAAATTTGAGAAAGAAAACGAAAAAAACAAAAATTTGGAAAAAAAAATTTGAGAAAAAAAAAAAAAAAAAAATTAAAAAAAAAAAATTTAAGAAAAAAAAAAAAAAAAATTGGAAAAATTTTTTTTTTTTTTTAAATTACAGAAAAAAAAATAATAATTTTAAAAAAAAAATTTGAGAAAAAAAAAAAAAAAAAAAAATTTGGAAAAAAAAAAAAAAAAAAAAATTTGGAAATTTTTTTTTTTTTTTTTAAATTACAGAAAAAAATAATAATTTGAAAAAAAAAAATTTCAGAAAAAAAAAAAAAAAAAAAATTTCAGAAAAAAAAACAACAAAAATTTGGAAAAAAACAAAAAAAAAATTTGGAAAAAAAAAAAAAAAAAATTTGAAAAAAAAAAAAATTTGAGAAAAAAAAAAACAAAAAAAAAAATTTGGAAAAAAAAAAAATTTGGAAAAAAACAAAAAAACAAATTTGAGAAAAAATTGGAAAAAAAAAAAATTTGAAAAAAACCAAATAGTGAGAAGAAACAACAAAAAAAAAATTTGGAAAAAAAAAAAAAAAAATTTTTTAATTAAAAAAAAAAAAAAAAATTTGGAAAAAAAAAAATTTTTTTTTTAAATTACACAAAAAAAAAAAAATTGAAAAAAAAAAAAAAATTTGGAAAAAAAAAAAAAAAAAATTTGGAAAAAAAATAAAAAAAAATTTGAAAAAAAAAAAATTTGAGAAAAAAAAAACAAAAAAAAAAATTTGGAAAAAAAAAAAAATTTGAAAAAAAAAAAAAAAAATTTCGAAAAAAACAACAAAACAAATTTGAGAAAAAAAAAAAAAAAAATTGGAAAAAAAAAAAAAAATTTGAGAAAAAAAAAACAAAAAAAAAATTTGGAAAAAAAAAAAAAAAATTTTTTTAATTAAAAAAAAAAAAAAAAATTTGGAGAAAAAAAATTTTTTTTTTAAATTACACAAAAAAAAATTTGAAAAAAAAAAAAAAAAAAAAAACTGGAAATTTTTTTTTTTTATTTTGAATTACATCAAAAAAATAATAATTTGAAAAAAAAAATTTGAGAAAAAATAAAAAAAAAAAAAATTTGAAAAAAAAAATTTCAGAAAAAAAAAAAAATATGAAAAAAAAAAAATTTGAGAAAAAAAAACAAAAAAAAAATAAAAAATTTGGAAAAAAAACAAATTTGAAAAAAACCAAAATTTGAGAAAGAAAACGAAAAAAACAAAAATTTGGAAAAAAAAATTTGAGAAAAAAAAAAAAAAAAAAATTAAAAAAAAAAAATTTAAGAAAAAAAAAAAAAAAAAATTGGAAAATTTTTTTTTTTTTTTTAAATTACAGAAAAAAAAATAATAATTTAAAAAAAAAAATTTGAGAAAAAAAAAAAAAAAAAAAAATTTGGAAAAAAAAAAAAAAAAAAAATTTGGAATTTTTTTTTTTTTTTTTTTAAATTACAGAAAAAAATAATAATTTGAAAAAAAAAAATTTCAGAAAAAAAAAAAAAAAAATTTGGAAAAAAACAAAAAAACAAATTTGAGAAAAAATTGGAAAAAAAAAAATTTGAAAAAAAAAAAATTTGAAAAGAACCAAATGTTGAGAAGAAACAACAAAAAAAAAATTTGGAAAAAAAAAAAAAAAAAATTTTTAATTCAAAAAAAAAAAAAAAAATTTGGAAAAAAAAAATTTTTTTTTTTAAATTACACAAAAAAAAATTTGAAAAAAAAAAAAAAAAAAATTCAAAAAAAAAAAAAAATTTGGAAAAAAAATAAAAAAAAATTTGAAAAAAAAAAAAATTTGAGAAAAAAAAAACAAAAAAAAAAATTTGGAAAAAAAAAAAAATTTGAAAAAAAAAAAAAAAAATTGGAAAAAAACAACAAAACAAATTTGAGAAAAAAAAAAAAAAAAATTGGAAAAAAAAAAAAAATTTGAGAAAAAAAAAACAAAAAAAATTTGGAAAAAAAAAAAAAAAAATTTTTTAATTAAAAAAAAAAAAAAAAATTTGGAAAATTTTTTTTTTTTTTTTAAATTACACAAAAAAAAATTTGAAAAAAAAAAAAAAAAAAAAAACTGGAAATTTTTTTTTTTTATTTTGAATTACATCAAAAAAATAATAATTTGAAAAAAACAACATTTGAGAACAAACAAAAAAAAAAATTGAAAAAAAAACTTTCAGAAAAAAAAATAAAAAATTTGACAAAAAAAAAAAATTTGAAAAAAAAAAAAAATTTGTTTTTAATTTGAGAAAAAAAAAATTTGGAAAAAAAATTAAATAAAAAAAAAAAAAAAAAAAAAATTTGGAAAAAAAAATAAATAAAATTTGAAAAAAAACAAAATTTAAGAATAAAAAATGAAAAAATAAAAAAGAAAAAAAAAAAAAAAAAATTGGAAAAAAAACAAAATTTGGAAAATTTTATTTTTTTTTTATTTTAAATTACATAAAAAAATTAATAATTTGCAAAAAAAACAACATTTGAGAAAAAAAAAAAAAAAAAAGTTTGGAAAAAAAAAAAAAATTGGAAATTTTTTTTTTTTTTTTAAATTACAGAAAAAAAATAATAATTTGAAAAAAAAACAATTTGAGAAAAAATAAAAAAATAAAAAAATTTGAAAAAAAAAATTTCAGAAAAAAAAAGAAATTTGAAAAAAAAAAAAAAATTGGGAAAAAAAAAATTAAAAAAAAAAAAAAAATTGGAAAAAAAAAAAAATTTTAATTAAAAAAAAAAAAAAAATTTGGAAAAAAAAACATTTTTTTTTTAAATTACACAAAAAAAATAATAATTTGAAAAAAAAAAAAATTTGAGAAAAAATAAAAAAAAAAAAAAAATTGAAAACAAAAATTTCAGAAAAAAAAAAAATTTGAAAAAAAAAAAATTTGAAAAAAAAAAATTTGAAAGAAAAAAATTTGAGAAAAAAAAAATAATAATTTGAAAAAAAAAAATTTGAGAAAAAATAAAAAAAAAAAAAATTTGAAAAAAAAAATTTCAGAAAAAAAAAAAAATTTGAAAAAAAAAAAATTTGAGAAAAAAAAACAAAAAAAAAAAAAAAAATTTGGAAAAAAAACAAATTTGAAAAAAAACAAAATTTGAGAAAGAAAACGAAAAAAACAAAAATTTGGAAAAAAAAATTTGAGAAAAAAAAAAAAAAAAAAATTTTAAAAAAAAAAATTTAAGAAAAAAAAAAAAAAAAAATTGGAAAAAATTTTTTTTTTTTTTAAATTACAGAAAAAAAAATAATAATTAAAAAAAAAAAATTTGAGAAAAAAAAAAAAACAAAAATTTGGAAAAAAACAAAAAAACAAAAATTTGGAAATTTTTTTTTTTTTTTTAAATTACAGAAAAAAATAATAATTTGAAAAAAAAAATTTTCAGAAAAAAAAAAAAAAAAAAAATTTCAGAAAAAAAAAAAAATTTGAAAAAAAAAAAATTTCAGAAAAAAAAACAACAACAAAAATTTGGAAAAAAAAAAAACAAAACTTGGAAAAAAAAAAAAAAAAAAATTTGAAAAAAAAAAAATTTGAGAAAAAAAAAACAAAAAAAAAAATTTGAAAAAAAAAAAAAAAATTTGGAAAAAAACAAAAAAACAAATTTGAGAAAAAAAAAAAAAAAATTGGAAAAAAAAAAAATTTGAAAAAATCCAAATGTTGAGAAGAAACAACAAAAAAAAAATTTGGAAAAAAAAAATTTTTTTTTTTAAATTACACAAAAAAAAATTTGAAAAAAAAAAAAAAAAAAAACTGGAAATTTTTTGTTTTTATTTTAAATTACATAAAAAAATAATAATTTGAAAAAAACAACATTTGAGAACAAAAAAAAAAAAAATTTGAAAAAAAAACTTTCAGAAAAAAAAAAAAAAATTTGAAAAAAAACAACAACAAAAATTTGGAAAAAAAAAAAATTGAAAAAAAAACAAATTTGGAAAAAAAAAATTTGGAAAAAAACATTTTTTTTTTAAATTACACAAAAAAAAATAATAATTTGAAAAAAAAAAATTTGAGAAAAAAAAACAAAAAAAAATTTGAAAAAAAAAAAAAAAAATTTGGAAAAAAAAAATAAAAAATTTGGAAAAAAAAAAAAAATTTGAGAAAGAAAACGAAAAAAAAACAAAAAATTGGAAAAAAAAAATTTGAGAAAAAAAAACAAAAAAAATTTGAAAAAAAAAAAAAATTTCAGAAAAAAAAAACCAAAAAAAAAATTTGGAAAAAAAAACAAAATTTGAAAAAAAAAAAAAAAATTTGGAAAAAACCAAAAACAAAAAAAATTTGAAAAAACCGAATGTTGAGAAGAAACAACAAAAAAAATTTGGAAAAAAAAAACAAAATTTTTTTTAATTAAAAAAAAAAAAAAAAATTTGGAAAAAAGAAAATTTTTTTTTTTAAATTACACAAAAAAAAATTCGAAAAAAAAAATTTTAGAAAAAAAAAAAATTTGAAAAAAACAAAATTTGAGGAAAAAAAAAAAAAAAATTGGAAAAAAATTGTTTTTGTTTTAAATTACAGAAAAAAAATAATAATTTGAAAAAAAAAAATTTGAGGAAAAAAAAAAAAAAAAAAATTTGAGAAAAAAAAAAAAATTTGAAAAAAAAAATAAATTGGAAAAAAAAATAAAAAAAAAAAAAAAAAATTTGGAAAAAAAAAAAAAAATTTTAATTAAAAAAAAAAAAAAATTTGGAAAAAAAAACATTTTTTTATAAATTACACAAAAAAAAATTTGAAAAAAAAAAAAAAAAAAAAAACTGGAAATTTTTTTTTTTTATTTTGAATTACATGAAAAAAATAATAATTTGAAAAAAACAACATTTGAGAACAAACAAAAAAAAAAATTGAAAAAAAAACTTTCAGAAAAAAAAAAAATTTGAAAAAAACAAAATTTGAGGAAAAAAAAAAAAAATTGGAATTTTTTTTTTTTTTTTTAAATTACAGAAAAAAAATAATAATTTGAAAAAAAAAAATTTGAGAAAAAAAAAAAAAAAAAAAATTTCAGAAAAAAAAAAAAATTTGAAAAAAAAAAAAATTGGAAAAAAAAAATTAAAAAAAAAAAAAATTGGAAAAAAAAAAAATTTTAATTAAAAAAAAAAAAAAAAATTTGGAAAAAAAACATTTTTTTTTTAAATTACACAAAAAAAAATAATAATTTGAAAAAAAAAATTTGAGAAAAAATAAAAAAAAAAAAAATTTGAAAAAAAAAATTTCAGAAAAAAAAAAAAATTTGAAAAAAAAAAAATTTGAGAAAAAAAAACAAAAAAAAAAATAAAAAATTTGGAAAAAAAAACAAATTTGAAAAAAACCAAAATTTGAGAAAGAAAACGAAAAAAACAAAAATTTGGAAAAAAAAATTTGAGAAAAAAAAAAAAAAAAAAAATTTAAGAAAAAAAAAAAAAAAAAATTGGAAAATTTTTTTTTTTTTTTTAAATTACAGAAAAAAAAAATAATTTAAAAAAAAAAATTTGAGAAAAAAAAAAAAAAAAAAAATTTGGAAAAAAAAAAAAAAAAAAAAATTTGGAAATTTTTTTTTTTTTTTTTAAATTACAGAAAAAAATAATAATTTGAAAAAAAAAAAATTTCAGAAAAAAAAAAAAAAAAAAAATTTCAGAAAAAAAAAAAAATTTGAAAAAAAAAAAATTTCAGAAAAAAAAAACAACAAAAATTTGGAAAAAAACAAAAAAAAAATTTGGAAAAAAAAAAAAAAAAATTTGAAAAAAAAAAAAAAAAATTTGGAAAAAAACAAAAAAACAAATTTGAGAAAAAAAAAAAAAAAATTTGAAAAAACCAAATGTTGAGAAGAAACAACAAAAAAAAATTTGGAAAAAAAAAAAAAAAATTTTTTTAATTAAAAAAAAAAAAAAAAATTTGAAAAAAAAAAAAAAAAAAAAAACTGGAAATTTTTTTTTTTATTTTAAATTACAAAAAAAAAAAAAAATTGAAAAAAAAAAAAAAATTTGGAAAAAAAAAAAAAAAAAATTTGGAAAAAAAATAAAAAAAAATTTGAAAAAAAAAAAAATTTGAGAAAAAAAAAACAAAAAAAAAAATTTGGAAAAAAAAAAAAATTTGAAAAAAAAAAAAAAAAATTTGGAAAAAAACAACAAAACAAATTTGAGAAAAAAAAAAAAAAAAATTGGAAAAAAAAAAAAAAATTTGAGAAAAAAAAAACAAAAAAAAAATTTGGAAAAATCAAAAAAAAAATTTTTTAATTAAAAAAAAAAAAAAAAATTTGGAAAAAAAAATTTTTTTTTTTTAAATTACACAAAAAAAAATTTGAAAAAAAAAAAAAAAAAAAAAACTGGAAATTTTTTTTTTTTATTTTGAATTACATCAAAAAAATAATAATTTGAAAAAAACAACATTTGAGAACAAACAAAAAAAAAAATTGAAAAAAAAACTTTCAGAAAAAAAAATAAAAAATTTGACAAAAAAAAAAAATTTGAAAAAAAAAAAAAATTTGTTTTTAATTTGAGAAAAAAAAAATTTGGAAAAAAAAATTAAATAAAAAAAAAAAAAAAAAAAAAATTTGGAAAAAAAAATAAATAAAATTTGAAAAAAAAAACAAAATTTAAGAATAAAAAATGGAAAAAGAAAAAAGAAAAAAAAAAAAAAAAAATTGGAAAAAAAAAAAAATTTGGAAATTTTTTTTTTTTTTTTATTTTAAATGACATAAAAAAATTAATAATTTGCAAAAAAAACAACATTTGAGAAAAAAAAAAAAAAAAAGTTTGGAAAAAAAAAAAAATTGGAAAATTTTTTTTTTTTTTTAAATTACAGAAAAAAAATAATAATTTGAAAAAAAAAAAATTTGAGAAAAAATAAAAAAATAAAAAAATTTGAAAAAAAAAATTTCAGAAAAAAAAAGAAATTTGAAAAAAAAAAATTTGAGAAAAAAAAACAAAAAAAAATTAAAAAAAAAAAAAAAAAAAAAATTTGGAAAAAAAAAAAATTGGAAAAAACCAAAATTTGAGAAAGAAAACGAAAAAAAACAAAAATTTGGAAAAAAAAAATTTGAGAAAAAAAAAAAAAAAAAATTAAAAAAAAAAAATTTAAGAAAAAAAAAAAAAAAAAATTGGAAAAAAATTTTTTGTTTTTTAAATTACAGAAAAAAAATAATAATTTAAAAAAAAAAAATTTGAGAAAAAAAAAAAAATTTGAAAAAAAAAATTTGAAGAAAAAAAAATTTGAAATAAAAAAATTTGAAAGAAAAAAATTTGAGAAAAAAAAAATAATAATTTGAAAAAAAAAAGTTGAGAAAAAATTAAAAAAAAAAAAAAATTTGAGAAAAAAAATTTCAGAAAAAAAAAAAATTTGAAAAAAAAAAAATTTGAGAAAAAAAAAAAAAAAAAAATTTGGAAAAAACTTTTTTTTTTTTAAATTACAGAAAAAAAATAATAATTTGAAAAAAAAAATTTCAGAAAAAAAAAAAAAAAAAAATTTCGGAAAAAAAAAAAAAAATTTGAAAAAAAAATTTCAGAAAAAAAAAAAAAAAAAAATTTGGAAAAAAAAAAAAATTAAAAAAAAAAAAAAAATTTTGGAAAAAAACAAAAAAACAAATTTGAGAAAAAAAAAAAAAAAATTGGAAAAAAAAAAAATTTGAAAAAAACCAAATGTTGAGAAGAAACAACAAAAAAAAATTTGGAAAAAAAAAAAAAAAATTTTTTTAATTAAAAAAAAAAAAAAAAATTTGGAAAAAAAAAAATTTTTTTTTTAAATTACACAAAAAAAATTTGAAAAAAAAAAAAAAAAAAAACCGGAAATTTTTTTTTTTATTTTAAATTACATAAAAAAATAATAATTTGAAAAAACAACATTTGAGAACAAAAAAAAAAAAAATTTGAAAAAAAACAAAAAAAAATTGGAAAAAAATTTTTTTTTTTTTAAATTACAGAAAAAAAAATAATAATTTAAAAAAAAAAATTTGAGAAAAAAAAACAAAAAAAAAAATTTGGAAAAAAAAAATTTAAAAAAAAAAAAAAATTTGGAAAATTTATTTTTTTTTTATTTTTAATAACATAAAAAAATTCATAATTTGAAAAAAAAAATTTGAGAAAAAAAAAAAAAAAAAAAAAATTTGGAAAAAACAAAACACAATTTGGAAAAACAAAAAAAAAATTTGGAAAATTTTTTTTTTTTTCTTAAATTACAGAAAAAATAATAATAATTTGAAAAAAAAAAAATTTGAGAAAAAAAAAAAAAAAAAAAAATTTCAGAAAAAAAAAAAAATTTGAAAAAAAAAAAATTTGAGAAAAAAAATTTCAGAAAAAAAAAAAATTTGAAAAAAAAAAAATTTGAGAAAAAAAAAAAAAAAAAAATTTGGAAAAAACTTTTTTTTTTTTAAATTACAGAAAAAAAATAATAATTTGAAAAAAAAAATTTCAGAAAAAAAAAAAAAAAAAAATTTCGGAAAAAAAAAAAAAAATTTGAAAAAAAACTTTCAGAAAAAAAAAAAAAAATTTGAGAAAAAAAAACAAAAAAAAAAATTTGGAAAAAAAAAAAAAAAAAATTTGAAAATAAAAATATTTGAAAAAAAAAAATTTGAGAAAAAAAAAACAAAAAAAAAATTTGGAAAAAAACAAAAAAAAAAATTGAGAAAAAAAACAAAAAAAAAAAAATTTGGAAAAAAAAAATTGGAAAAAAAACAAAAACAAAATTTGGAAAAAAAAAAGTTGAGAAAAAAAAAAATTTGAAAAAAAAAAAAAAAATTGTTAATTTGAGAGAAAAAAAATTTGGAAAAAAAAAAAATTGAAAAAAACCAAAATTTGAGAAAAAAAAACAAAAAAAAAAATTTGGAAAAAAAAAAAAAAATTTGGAAAAAAAAAAAAAAAAAAATTTGAAAAAAAAACAAAAACAAAATTTGGAAAAAAAAAAAAATTAAAAAAAAAAAAAAAAATTTGAAAAAAAAAAAAATTTGAGAAAAAACAAATTTTTTCAATTAAAAAAAAAAAAAAAAAATTTGAACAAAAAACAAAATTTGAAAAAAAAAAAAAAAAAAAAATTTGAAAAAACCAAAATTTGAGAAAGAAAACGAAAAAAAAACAAAAATTTGGAAAAAAAAAAAATTTGAAAAAAAAAAAATTTGAAAAAAAAAAATAATAATAATTTGAAAAAAAAAATTTGAGAAAAAAAAAAAAAAAAAAAAAAATTTCAAAAAAAAAAAAAATTTGGAAAAAAACAAAAAAAAATTTGGAAAAAAAAAATTTTGAAAAAACCAAAATTTGAGAAAGAAAACGAAAAAAAACAAAAATTTGAGAAAAAAAAAAAAAAATTGGAGAAAAAAACTTTTTTTTTTTAAGATACAGTAAACAAAATAATAATTTGAAAAAAAAAAATTTGAGAAAAAAAAAAAAAAAAAATTTGAAAAAAAAAATTTCAGAAAAAAAAAAATTTGAAAAAAAAAATTTCAGAAAAAAAAAAAATTTGAAAAAAAAAAAATTTGGGCAAAAAAACAAAAAAAAAAAATTTAGAAAAAAAAAAAAAAAAATTGAAAAAAAAAAACAAAAAAATTTTTTTTAATTAATAAAAATAAAAAAATTTGAGAAAAAAAAACAAAAACAAAATTTGGAAAAAAAAAAAATTAAAAAAAAAAAAAATTTGGAAAAAAAAAAATTTGAATAAAACCAAAATTTGCGAAAGAAAACGAAAAAAAAAAAAATTGGAAAAAAAAAAATTTGAAAAAAAAAAATTTGAGAAAAAAAAACAAAAAAAAAAATTTGGAAAAAAAAAAATTTGAAAAAAAAAAAAAATTTGGAAAAAAACAAAAAAAAAAAAAAAAAATTTATTTTTTTTTTATTTTTAATAACATAAAAAAATTCATAATTTGAAAAAAAAAAATTTGAGAAAAAAAAAAAAAAAAAAAAATTTGGAAAAAACAAAAAACAATTTGGAAAAACAAAAAAAAAATTTGGAAAATTTTTTTTTTTTCTTAAATTACAGAAAAAATAATAATAATTTGAAAAAAAAAAAAATTTGAGAAAAAAAAAAAAAAAAAAAAATTTCAGAAAAAAAAAAAATTTGAAAAAAAAAAAATTTCAGAAAAAAAACAACAAAAAAATTTCAAAAAAAAAAAAAAAATTAGGAAAAAAAAAAAAATTTGAATAAAACCAAAATTTGAGAAAGAAAACGAAAAAAAAACAAAAATTGGGAAAAAAAAAAAAAATTTGAAAAAAAAAGAAAAAATTTGGAAAAAAAAAAACATTTTTTTTAATTAAAAAAAAAAAAAAAAATTTGAAAAAAAAAAAATTTGAAAAAAAAAAATAATAATAATTTGAAAAAAAAAAATTTGAGAAAAAAAAAAAAAAAAAAAAAAATTTCAAAAAAAAAAAAAATTTGGAAAAAAACAAAAAAAAATTTGGAAAAAAAAAATTTAGAAAAAACCAAAATTTGAGAAAGAAAACGAAAAAAAACAAAAATTTGAGAAAAAAAAAAAAAAATTGGAGAAAAAAACTTTTTTTTTTTAATATACAGTAAACAAAATAATAATTTGAAAAAAAAAAATTTGAGAAAAAAAAAAAAAAAAAATTTGAAAAAAAAAATTTCAGAAAAAAAAAAATTTGAAAAAAAAAATTTCAGAAAAAAAAAAAATTTGAAAAAAAAAAAATTTGGGCAAAAAGACAAAAAAAAAAAATTTAGAAAAAAAAAAAAAAAAATTGAAAAAAAAAAACAAAAAAATTTTTTTTAATTAATAAAAATAAAAAAATTTGAGAAAAAAAAACGAAAAAAAAAAAATTTGGAAAAAAAAAAAAAAAAAATTGGAAAAAAAAAAAAAAAAAAATTTGGAAAAAAAAAAATTTGAATAAAACCAAAATTTGCGAAAGAAAACGAAAAAAAAAAAAATTGGAAAAAAAAAAATTTGAAAAAAAAAAAAAAAAATTTGGAAAAAAACAAATTTGAGAAAAAAAAAAAAAAAAAATTGGAAAAAAAAAAAAAATTTCAGAAAAAAAAAAAAAATTAAAAAAAAAAAACTTTGGAAAATTTTTTTTTTATTTTAAATTACATAAAAAAAAATAATAATTTGAACGAAAAACTTTCAGAAAAAAAAAAAAAATTTGAAAAAAACCAAATTTGAGAAAAAAAAAAAAAAAAAAAAAAAAATTTGGAAAAAAAAAATTGGAAAAACAAAAAAAAAATTTGGAAAAATTTTTTTTTTTTCTTAAATTACAGAAAAAATAATAATAATTTGAAAAAAAAAAAAATTAAAAAAAAAAAAAAAAAAAAAATTTCAGAAAAAAAAAAAAATTTGAAAAAAAAAATTCAGAAAAAAAACAACAAAACAAATTGGAAAAAAAAAAAAAAAAATTTGGAAAAAAAAAAAAAAAATTTGGAAAAAAAACATTTTTTTTTTAATTACACAAAAAAAAAAATTTTGAAAAAAAACTTTCAGAAAAAAAAAAAAAAATTTGAGAAAAAAAAAAAAAAAAAAAATTTGGGAAAAAAAAAAAAAAATTTGGAAAAAAAAAAAAAAAAATTTGAAAAAAAAAATATTTGAAAAAAAAAAATTTGAGAAAAAAAAACAAAAAAAAAAATTTGAAAAAAAAAAAAAATTTGGAAAAAAACAAAAAAAAAATTTGGAAAATTTATTTTTTTTTTATTTTTAATAACATAAAAAAATTCATAATTTGAAAAAAAAAAATTTGAGAAAAAAAAAAAAAAAAAAAAATTTGGAAAAAACAAAAAACAATTTGGAAAAACAAAAAAAAAATTTGGAAAATTTTTTTTTTTTCTTAAATTACAGAAAAAATAATAATAATTTGAAAAAAAAAAAAATTTGAGAAAAAAAAAAAAAAAAAAAAATTTCAGAAAAAAAAAAAAATTTGAAAAAAAAAAATTTCAGAAAAAAAACAACAAAAAAATTTAAAAAAAAAAAAAAAAAATTAGGAAAAAAAAAAAAATTTGAATAAAACCAAAATTTGAGAAAGAAAACGAAAAAAAAACAAAAATTGGGAAAAAAAAAAAAAATTTGAAAAAAAAAGAAAAAATTTGGAAAAAAAAAAACATTTTTTTTAATTAAAAAAAAAAAAAAAATTTGAAAAAAAAAAAATTTGAGAAAAAAAAAACAAAAAAAAAAAATTTGGAAAAAAAAAAAAAAAAATTTGGAAAAAAAAAAAAATTTGAATAAAACCAAAATTTGCGAAAGAAAACGAAAAAACAAAGAATTGGAAAAAAAAAAAAAAAAATTTTTAATTAAAAAAAAAAATTTGAAAAAAAACAAAATTTGGGAAAAAAAACAACAAAAAAAAAAAAAAAAAAAAATTTGGAAAAAAAAAAAAAAATTTTTTTAATTAAAAAAAAAAAAAAAATTTGAAAAAAAACAAAATTTGAGAAAAAAAAACAAAAAAAAAAAAATTTGGAAAAAAAAAAAAAAATTTGAAAAAAAAACAAAAAAAATTTGGAAAAAAACAAAATTGAAAAAAAAAAAAAATTGAAAAAAAACAAATTTTTAATTAAAAAAAAAAAAAAAAATTTGAGAAAAAAACAAAAAAAAAATTTGGAAAATTTATTTTTTTTTTATTTTTAATAACATAAAAAAATTCATAATTTGAAAAAAAAAAATTTGAGAAAAAAAAAAAAAAAAAAAAATTTGGAAAAAACAAAAAACAATTTGGAAAAACAAAAAAAAAATTTGGAAAATTTTTTTTTTTTCTTAAATTACAGAAAAAATAATAATAATTTGAAAAAAAAAAAAATTTGAGAAAAAAAAAAAAAAAAAAAATTTCAGAAAAAAAAAAAAATTTGAAAAAAAAAAAATTTCAGAAAAAAAAACAACAAAAAAATTTCAAAAAAAAAAAAAAAAATTTGGAAAAAAAAAAAAATTTGAATAAAACCAAAATTTGAGAAAGAAAACGAAAAAAAAACAAAAATTTGGAAAAAAAAAAAAAATTTGAAAAAAAAAGAAAAAATTTGGAAAAAAAAAAAACATTTTTTTTAATTAAAAAAAAAAAAAAAAATTTGAAAAAAAAAAAATTTGAGAAAAAAAAAACAAAAAAAAAAATTTGGAAAAAAAAAAAAAAAAAATTTGGAAAAAAAAAAAAATTTGAATAAAACCAAAATTTGCGAAAGAAAACGAAAAAACAAAAAAATTGGAAAAAAAAAAAAAAAAATTTGGAAAAAAAAAAAAAAAAAATTTTTAATTAAAAAAAAAATTTGAAAAAAAACAAAATTTGGGAAAAAAAAACAACAAAAAAAAAAAAAAAAAAAAATTTGGAAAAAAAAAAAAAAAAAATTTTTAATTAAAAAAAAAAATTTGAAAAAAAACAAAATTTGGGGAAAAAAACAACAAAAAAAAAAAAAAAAAAAAATTTGGAAAAAAAAAAAAAAATTTTTTTAATTAAAAAAAAAAAAAAAAATTGAAAAAAAACGAAATTTCAGAAAAAAAAACAAAAAAAAAAAAATTTGGAAAAAAAAAAAAATTTGAAAAAAAAACAAAAAAAATTTGGAAAAAAACAAAATTGAAAAAAAAAAAAAATTGAAAAAAAACAAATTTTTAATTAAAAAAAAAAAAAAAAATTTGAGAAAAAAAAAAAAAACAAAATTTGGAAAAAAAAAAAATTTTTAAAAAACAAAAAAAAAAAATTTGGAAAAAAAAAAAAATTTGAAAAAAAAGAAAAAAAATTTGGAAAAAAAAAAAAAAATTTGGAAAAAAAAAAAAAAATTTTTTAATTAAAAAAAAAAAAAAAAGTTTGAGAAAAAAAAACAAAAACAAAATTTGGAAAAAAACAAAATTTGCAAAAAAACAAAATTTGAGAAAAAAAAACGAAAAAAAAAAAATTTGGAAAAAAAAAAAAAAAAAATTGGAAAAAAAAAAAAATTTGAATAAAACCAAAATTTGCGAAAGAAAACGAAAAAAAAAAAAATTGGAAAAAAAAAATTTGAAAAAAAAAAAAAAATTTGGAAAAAAACAAAAAAAAAATTTGGAAAAAAACAAAAAAAAAATTTGAGAAAAAAAAGAAAAAAAAAAAATTTGGAAAAAAAAAAATTGGAAAAAAAACAAAAAAAAAATTTGGAAAAAAAAAAGTTGAGAAAAAAAAAAAATTTGAAAAAAAAAAAAAAAATTGTTAATTTGAGAAAAAAAAAATTTGGAAAAAAAAAAATTTGAAAAAACCAAAATTTGAGAAAAAAAAAAAATTTGGAAAAAAAAAAAAAAAATTTGAAAAAAAAAACAAAAAAAATTTGGAAAAAAAAAAAATTTGAATAAAACCAAAATTTGAGAAAGAAAACGAAAAAAAAACAAAAATTTGGAAAAAAAAAAAAAATTTGAAAAAAAAAGAAAAAATTTGGAAAAAAAAAAAAACATTTTTTTTAATTAAAAAAAAAAAAAAAAATTTGGAAAAAAAAAAGTTGAGAAAAAAAAAAAATTTGAAAAAAAAAAAAAAAATTGTTAATTTGAGAAAAAAAAAATTTGGAAAAAAAAAAATTTGAAAAAACCAAAATTTGAGAAAAAAAAAAAATTTGGAAAAAAAAAAAAAAAATTTGAAAAAAAAAACAAAAAAAATTTGGAAAAAAAAAAAATTTGAATAAAACCAAAATTTGAGAAAGAAAACGAAAAAAAAACAAAAATTTGGAAAAAAAAAAAAAATTTGAAAAAAAAAGAAAAAATTTGGAAAAAAAAAAAAACATTTTTTTTAATTAAAAAAAAAAAAAAAAATTTGAAAAAAAAAAATTTGAGAAAAAAAAACAAAAAAAAAAAATTTGGAAAAAAAAAAAAAAAAAATTTTTAATTAAAAAAAAAAAAAAAAATTTGAAAAAAAAAAATTTGGGAAAAAAAACAAAAAAAAAAATTTAGAAAAAAAAAAAAAAAATTTGAAAAAAAAACAAAAAAAATTGAAAAAAAAAAAAATTGAAAAAAAACAAAATTTGAGAGAAAAGAATTTGGAAAAAAAAATTTTTTTTAATTAAAAAAAAAAAAAAAAAATTTGAACAAAAAACAAAATTTGAAAAAAAAAAAAAAAAAAATTTGAAAAAACCAAAATTTGAGAAAGAAAACGAAAAAAAAACAAAAATTTGGAAAAAAATAAAATTTGAAAGAAAAATAATAATTTGAAAAAAAAAAATTTGAGAAAAAAAAAAAAAAAAAAAAAAATTTCAAAAAAAAAAAAAATTTGAGAAAAAAAAAAAAAAAAAAAATTTGGAAAAAAACAAAAAAAAATTTGGAAAAAAAAAAATTTTGAAAAAACCAAAATTTGAGAAAGAAAACGAAAAAAAAACAAAAATTTGAGAGAAAAAAAAAAAATTTGGAAAAAAAAACTTTTTTTTTTTTAAGATACAGTAAAAAAAATAATAATTTGAAAAAAAAAATTTGAGAAAAAAAAAAAAAAAAAAATTTGAAAAAAAAAATTTCAGAAAAAAAAAAATTTGAAAAAAAAAATTTGGAAAAAAAAAAAAATTTGAAAAAAAAAGAAAAAAAATTTGGAAAAAAAAAAAAAAATTAAAAAAAAAAAAATTTTTTAATTAAAAAAAAAAAAAAAGTTTGAGAAAAAAAAACAAAAACAAAATTTGGAAAAAAAAAAAATTTGCAAAAAAACAAAATTTGAGAAAAAAAAACGAAAAAAAAAAAATTTGGAAAAAAAAAAAAAAAAAATTGGAAAAAAAAAAAAATTTGAATAAAACCAAAATTTGCGAAAGAAAACGAAAAAAAAAAAAATTGGAAAAAAAAAAATTTGAAAAAAAAAAAAAAAATTGGAAAAAAACAAAAACAAAATTTGAGAAAAAAAAGAAAAAAAAAAATTTGGAAAAAAAAAAAATTGGAAAAAAAACAAAAACAAAATTTGGAAAAAAAAAAGTTGAGAAAAAAAAAAAATTTGAAAAAAAAAAAAAAAATTGTTAATTTGAGAAAAAAAAAATTTGGAAAAAAAAAAAATTTGAAAAAAACCAAAATTTGAGAAAAAAAAAAAATTTGGAAAAAAAAAAAAAAAATTTGAAAAAAAAACAAAAAAAATTTGGAAAAAAAAAAAATTTGAATAAAACCAAAATTTGAGAAAGAAAACGAAAAAAAAACAAAAATTTGGAAAAAAAAAAAAAATTTGAAAAAAAAAGAAAAAATTTGGAAAAAAAAAAAAACATTTTTTTTAATTAAAAAAAAAAAAAAAAATTTGGAAAAAAAAAAGTTGAGAAAAAAAAAAAATTTGAAAAAAAAAAAAAAAATTGTTAATTTGAGAAAAAAAAAATTTGGAAAAAAAAAAATTTGAAAAAACCAAAATTTGAGAAAAAAAAAAAATTTGGAAAAAAAAAAAAAAAATTTGAAAAAAAAAACAAAAAAAATTTGGAAAAAAAAAAAATTTGAATAAAACCAAAATTTGAGAAAGAAAACGAAAAAAAAACAAAAATTTGGAAAAAAAAAAAAAATTTGAAAAAAAAAGAAAAAATTTGGAAAAAAAAAAAAACATTTTTTTTAATTAAAAAAAAAAAAAAAAATTTGAAAAAAAAAAATTTGAGAAAAAAAAACAAAAAAAAAAAATTTGGAAAAAAAAAAAAAAAAAATTTTTAATTAAAAAAAAAAAAAAAAATTTGAAAAAAAAAAATTTGGGAAAAAAAACAAAAAAAAAAATTTAGAAAAAAAAAAAAAAAATTTGAAAAAAAAACAAAAAAAATTGAAAAAAAAAAAAATTGAAAAAAAACAAAATTTGAGAGAAAAGAATTTGGAAAAAAAAATTTTTTTTAATTAAAAAAAAAAAAAAAAAATTTGAACAAAAAACAAAATTTGAAAAAAAAAAAAAAAAAAATTTGAAAAAACCAAAATTTGAGAAAGAAAACGAAAAAAAAACAAAAATTTGGAAAAAAATAAAATTTGAAAGAAAAATAATAATTTGAAAAAAAAAAATTTGAGAAAAAAAAAAAAAAAAAAAAAAATTTCAAAAAAAAAAAAAATTTGAGAAAAAAAAAAAAAAAAAAAATTTGGAAAAAAACAAAAAAAAATTTGGAAAAAAAAAAATTTTGAAAAAACCAAAATTTGAGAAAGAAAACGAAAAAAAAACAAAAATTTGAGAGAAAAAAAAAAAATTTGGAAAAAAAAACTTTTTTTTTTTTAAGATACAGTAAAAAAAATAATAATTTGAAAAAAAAAATTTGAGAAAAAAAAAAAAAAAAAAATTTGAAAAAAAAAATTTCAGAAAAAAAAAAATTTGAAAAAAAAAATTTGGAAAAAAAAAAAAATTTGAAAAAAAAAGAAAAAAAATTTGGAAAAAAAAAAAAAAATTAAAAAAAAAAAAATTTTTTAATTAAAAAAAAAAAAAAAGTTTGAGAAAAAAAAACAAAAACAAAATTTGGAAAAAAAAAAAATTTGCAAAAAAACAAAATTTGAGAAAAAAAAACGAAAAAAAAAAAATTTGGAAAAAAAAAAAAAAAAAATTGGAAAAAAAAAAAAATTTGAATAAAACCAAAATTTGCGAAAGAAAACGAAAAAAAAAAAAATTGGAAAAAAAAAAATTTGAAAAAAAAAAAAAAAATTGGAAAAAAACAAAAACAAAATTTGAGAAAAAAAAGAAAAAAAAAAATTTGGAAAAAAAAAAAATTGGAAAAAAAACAAAAACAAAATTTGGAAAAAAAAAAGTTGAGAAAAAAAAAAAATTTGAAAAAAAAAAAAAAAATTGTTAATTTGAGAAAAAAAAAATTTGGAAAAAAAAAAAATTTGAAAAAAACCAAAATTTGAGAAAAAAAAAAAATTTGGAAAAAAAAAAAAAAAATTTGAAAAAAAAACAAAAAAAATTTGGAAAAAAAAAAAATTTGAATAAAACCAAAATTTGAGAAAGAAAACGAAAAAAAAATTTGAGAAAAAAAAACAAAAAAAAAAAATTTGGAAAAAAAAAAAAAAAAAATTTGGAAAAAAAAAAAAATTTGAATAAAACCAAAATTTGCGAAAGAAAACGAAAAAACAAAAAAATTGGAAAAAAAAAAAAAAAAATTTGGAAAAAAAAAAAAAAAAAATTTTTAATTAAAAAAAAAAATTTGAAAAAAAACAAAATTTGGGAAAAAAAACAACAAAAAAAAAAAAAAAAAAAAATTTGGAAAAAAAAAAAAAAATTTTTTAATTAAAAAAAAAAAAAAAATTTGAAAAAAAACAAAATTTGAGAAAAAAAAACAAAAAAAAAAAAATTTGGAAAAAAAAAAAAAAATTTGAAAAAAAAACAAAAAAAATTTGGAAAAAAACAAAATTGAAAAAAAAAAAAAATTGAAAAAAAACAAATTTTTAATTAAAAAAAAAAAAAAAAATTTGAGAAAAAAACAAAAAAAAAATTTGGAAAATTTATTTTTTTTTTATTTTTAATAACATAAAAAAATTCATAATTTGAAAAAAAAAAATTTGAGAAAAAAAAAAAAAAAAAAAAATTTGGAAAAAACAAAAAACAATTTGGAAAAACAAAAAAAAAATTTGGAAAATTTTTTTTTTTCTTAAATTACAGAAAAAATAATAATAATTTGAAAAAAAAAAAATTTGAGAAAAAAAAAAAAAAAAAAAAATTTCAGAAAAAAAAAAAATTTGAAAAAAAAAAATTTCAGAAAAAAAAACAACAAAAAAATTTCAAAAAAAAAAAAAAAAATTTGGAAAAAAAAAAAAATTTGAATAAAACCAAAATTTGAGAAAGAAAACGAAAAAAAAACAAAAATTTGGAAAAAAAAAAAAAATTTGAAAAAAAAAGAAAAAATTTGGAAAAAAAAAAAACATTTTTTTTAATTAAAAAAAAAAAAAAAAATTTGAAAAAAAAAAAATTTGAGAAAAAAAAAACAAAAAAAAAAAATTTGGAAAAAAAAAAAAACAAAATTTGGAAAAAAAAAAAAATTTGAATAAAACCAAAATTTGCGAAAGAAAACGAAAAAACAAAAAAATTGGAAAAAAAAAAAAAAAAATTTGGAAAAAAAAAAAAAAAAAATTTTTAATTAAAAAAAAAAATTTGAAAAAAAACAAAATTTGGGAAAAAAAACAACAAAAAAAAAAAAAAAAAAAAATTTGGAAAAAAAAAAAAAAAAAATTTTTAATTAAAAAAAAAAATTTGAAAAAAACAAAATTTGGGGAAAAAAACAACAAAAAAAAAAAAAAATAAATAAATGGAAAAAAAAAAAAAAAATTTTTTAATTAAAAAAAAAAAAAAAATTTGAAAAAAACAAAATTTGAGAAAAAAAAACAAAAAAAAAAAAATTTGGAAAAAAAAAAAAAAATTTGAAAAAAAAAACAAAAAAAATTTGGAAAAAAACAAAATTGAAAAAAAAAAAAAATTGAAAAAAAACAAATTTTTAATTAAAAAAAAAAAAAAAAATTTGAGAAAAAAAAAAAAAAACAAAATTTGGAAAAAAAAAAAATTTTTAAAAAACAAAAAAAAAAAATTTGGAAAAAAAAAAATTTGAATTAAACCAAAATTTGAGAAAGAAAACGAAAAAAAAAAAAAAATTTGGAAAAAAAAAAAAATTTGAAAAAAAAAGAAAAAAAATTTGGAAAAAAAAAACAAAATTGGAAAAAAAAAAAAAAATTTTTGAATTAAAAAAAAAAAAAAAAGTTTGAGAAAAAAAAACAAAAACAAAATTTGGAAAAAAACAAAATTTGCAAAAAAACAAAATTTGAGAAAAAAAAACGAAAAAAAAAAAATTTGGAAAAAAAAAAAAAAAAATTGGAAAAAAAAAAAAATTTGAATAAAACCAAAATTTGCGAAAGAAAACGAAAAAAAAAAAATTGGAAAAAAAAAAATTTGAAAAAAAAAAAAAAATTTGGAAAAAAACAAAAAAAAAATTTGGAAAAAAACAAAAAAAAAATTTGAGAAAAAAAAGAAAAAAAAAAAATTTGGAAAAAAAAAAAATTGGAAAAAAAACAAAAAAAAAATTTGGAAAAAAAAAAGTTGAGAAAAAAAAAAAATTTGAAAAAAAAAAAAAAAATTGTTAATTTGAGAAAAAAAAAATTTGGAAAAAAAAAAATTTGAAAAAAACCAAAATTTGAGAAAAAAAAAAAATTTGGAAAAAAAAAAAAAAAATTTGAAAAAAAAACAAAAAAAATTTGGAAAAAAAAAAAATTTGAATAAAACCAAAATTTGAGAAAGAAAACGAAAAAAAAAACAAAAATTTGGAAAAAAAAAAAAAATTTGAAAAAAAAAGAAAAAATTTGGAAAAAAAAAAAAACATTTTTTTTAATTAAAAAAAAAAAAAAAATTTGAAAAAAAAAAATTTGAGAAAAAAAAACAAAAAAAAAAAATTTGGAAAAAAAAAAAAAAAAATTTTTTAATTGAAAAAAAAAAAAAAATTTAAAAAAAAAAAAATTTGGGAAAAAAAACAAAAAAAAAAATTTAGAAAAAAAAAAAAAAAATTTGAAAAAAAAACAAAAAAAATTTGGAAAAAAAAAATTGAAAAAAAAAAAAATTGAAAAAAAACAAAATTTGAGAAAAAAGAATTTGGAAAAAAAAATTTTTTTTAATTAAAAAAAAAAAAAAAAAATTTGAACAAAAAACAAAATTTGAAAAAAAAAAAAAAAAAAATTTGAAAAAAAAAAAATTTGAAAAAACCAAAATTTGAGAAAGAAAACGAAAAAAAAACAAAAATTTGGAAAAAAATAAAATTTGAAAGAAAAATAATAATTTGAAAAAAAAAAATTTGAGAAAAAAAAAAAAAAAAAAAAAAATTTCAAAAAAAAAAAAAATTTGAGAAAAAAAAAAAAAAAAAAAATTTGGAAAAAAACAAAAAAAAATTTGGAAAAAAAAAAATTTTGAAAAAACCAAAATTTGAGAAAGAAAACGAAACAAAAACAAAAATTTGAGAGAAAAAAAAAAAATTTGGAAAAAAAAACTTTTTTTTTTAAGATACAGTAAAAAAAATAATAATTTGAAAAAAAAAATTTGAGAAAAAAAAAAAAAAAAAAATTTGAAAAAAAAAATTTCAGAAAAAAAAAAATTTGAAAAAAAAAATTTCAGAAAAAAAAAAAATTTGAAAAAAAAAATTTCAGAAAAAAAAAAAAATTTGAAAAAAACAAAATTTCAGAAAAAAAACAAAAAAAAAAAATTTGGAAAAAAAAAAAAAAAAATTTTTAATTAATAAAAAAAAAAAAAAAATTGAAAAATAACAAAATTTGGGAAAAAAAACAAAAAAAAAAAAATTTGGAAAAAAAAAAAATTTGAATAAAACCAAAATTTGACAAAGAAAACGAAAAAAAAACAAAAATTTGGAAAAAAAAAAAAATTTGAAAAAAAAAGAAAAAAAATTTGGAAAAAAAAAAAAAATTAAAAAAAAAAAAATTTTTTAATTAAAAAAAAAAAAAAAAGTTTGAGAAAAAAAAACAAAAACAAAATTTGGAAAAAAAAAAAATTTGCAAAAAAACAAAATTTGAGAAAAAAAAACGAAAAAAAAAAAATTTGGAAAAAAAAAAAAAAAAATTGGAAAAAAAAAAAAATTTGAATAAAACCAAAACTTGCGAAAGAAAACGAAAAAAAAAAAATTTGAAAAAAAAAAAAAAAATTGGAAAAAAACAAAAAAAAAATTTGAGAAAAAAAAGAAAAAAAAAAATTTGGAAAAAAAAAAAATTGGAAAAAAAACAAAAAAAAAATTTGGAAAAAAAAAAGTTGAGAAAAAAAAAAAATTTGAAAAAAAAAAAAAAAATTGTTAATTTGAGAAAAAAAAAATTTGGAAAAAAAAAAAATTTGAAAAAAACCAAAATTTGAGAAAAAAAAAAAATTTGGAAAAAAAAAAAAAAATTTGAAAAAAAAACAAAAAAAATTTGGAAAAAAAAAAAATTTGAATAAAACCAAAATTTGAGAAAGAAAACGAAAAAAAAATTTGAGAAAAAAAAACAAAAACAAAATTTGGAAAAAAACAAAATTTGCAAAAAAACAAAATTTGAGAAAAAAAAACGAAAAAAAAAAAATTTGGAAAAAAAAAAAAAAAAATTGGAAAAAAAAAAAAATTTGAATAAAACCAAAATTTGCGAAAGAAAACGAAAAAAAAAAAATTGGAAAAAAAAAAATTTGAAAAAAAAAAAAAAATTTGGAAAAAAACAAAAAAAAAATTTGGAAAAAAACAAAAAAAAAATTTGAGAAAAAAAAGAAAAAAAAAAAATTTGGAAAAAAAAAAAATTGGAAAAAAAACAAAAAAAAAATTTGGAAAAAAAAAAGTTGAGAAAAAAAAAAAATTTGAAAAAAAAAAAAAAAATTGTTAATTTGAGAAAAAAAAAATTTGGAAAAAAAAAAATTTGAAAAAAACCAAAATTTGAGAAAAAAAAAAAATTTGGAAAAAAAAAAAAAAAATTTGAAAAAAAAACAAAAAAAATTTGGAAAAAAAAAAAATTTGAATAAAACCAAAATTTGAGAAAGAAAACGAAAAAAAAAACAAAAATTTGGAAAAAAAAAAAAAATTTGAAAAAAAAAGAAAAAATTTGGAAAAAAAAAAAAACATTTTTTTTAATTAAAAAAAAAAAAAAAATTTGAAAAAAAAAAATTTGAGAAAAAAAAACAAAAAAAAAAAATTTGGAAAAAAAAAAAAAAAAATTTTTTAATTGAAAAAAAAAAAAAAATTTTAAAAAAAAAAAATTTGGGAAAAAAAACAAAAAAAAAAATTTAGAAAAAAAAAAAAAAAATTTGAAAAAAAAACAAAAAAAATTTGGAAAAAAAAAATTGAAAAAAAAAAAAATTGAAAAAAAACAAAATTTGAGAAAAAAGAATTTGGAAAAAAAAATTTTTTTTAATTAAAAAAAAAAAAAAAAAATTTGAACAAAAAACAAAATTTGAAAAAAAAAAAAAAAAAAATTTGAAAAAAAAAAAATTTGAAAAAACCAAAATTTGAGAAAGAAAACGAAAAAAAAACAAAAATTTGGAAAAAAATAAAATTTGAAAGAAAAATAATAATTTGAAAAAAAAAAATTTGAGAAAAAAAAAAAAAAAAAAAAAAATTTCAAAAAAAAAAAAAATTTGAGAAAAAAAAAAAAAAAAAAAATTTGGAAAAAAACAAAAAAAAATTTGGAAAAAAAAAAATTTTGAAAAAACCAAAATTTGAGAAAGAAAACGAAACAAAAACAAAAATTTGAGAGAAAAAAAAAAAATTTGGAAAAAAAAACTTTTTTTTTTAAGATACAGTAAAAAAAATAATAATTTGAAAAAAAAAATTTGAGAAAAAAAAAAAAAAAAAAATTTGAAAAAAAAAATTTCAGAAAAAAAAAAATTTGAAAAAAAAAATTTCAGAAAAAAAAAAAATTTGAAAAAAAAAATTTCAGAAAAAAAAAAAAATTTGAAAAAAACAAAATTTCAGAAAAAAAACAAAAAAAAAAAATTTGGAAAAAAAAAAAAAAAAATTTTTAATTAATAAAAAAAAAAAAAAAATTGAAAAATAACAAAATTTGGGAAAAAAAACAAAAAAAAAAAAATTTGGAAAAAAAAAAAATTTGAATAAAACCAAAATTTGACAAAGAAAACGAAAAAAAAACAAAAATTTGGAAAAAAAAAAAAATTTGAAAAAAAAAGAAAAAAAATTTGGAAAAAAAAAAAAAATTAAAAAAAAAAAAATTTTTTAATTAAAAAAAAAAAAAAAAGTTTGAGAAAAAAAAACAAAAACAAAATTTGGAAAAAAAAAAAATTTGCAAAAAAACAAAATTTGAGAAAAAAAAACGAAAAAAAAAAAATTTGGAAAAAAAAAAAAAAAAATTGGAAAAAAAAAAAAATTTGAATAAAACCAAAACTTGCGAAAGAAAACGAAAAAAAAAAAATTTGAAAAAAAAAAAAAAAATTGGAAAAAAACAAAAAAAAAATTTGAGAAAAAAAAGAAAAAAAAAAATTTGGAAAAAAAAAAATTGGAAAAAAAACAAAAAAAAAATTTGGAAAAAAAAAAGTTGAGAAAAAAAAAAAATTTGAAAAAAAAAAAAAAAATTGTTAATTTGAGAAAAAAAAAATTTGGAAAAAAAAAAAATTTGAAAAAAACCAAAATTTGAGAAAAAAAAAAAATTTGGAAAAAAAAAAAAAAATTTGAAAAAAAAACAAAAAAAATTTGGAAAAAAAAAAAATTTGAATAAAACCAAAATTTGAGAAAGAAAACGAAAAAAAAATTTGAGAAAAAAAAACAAAAAAAAAAAAATTTGGAAAAAAAAAAAAATTGAAAAAAAAAAAAATTCGAAAAAAACCAAATGTTGAGAAAGAAAAAAAAAAATTTGGAAAAAAAAAAAAAATTTGAAAAAAAAAGAAAAAATTTGGAAAAAAAAAAAACATTTTTTTTAATTAAAAAAAAAAAAAAAAATTTGAAAAAAAAAAATTTGAGAAAAAAAAACAAAAAAAAAAATTTGGAAAAAAACAAAAAAAAATTTGGAAAAAAAAAATTTTGAAAAAACCAAAATTTGAGAAAGAAAACGAAAAAAAAACAAAAATTTGAGAGAAAAAAAAAAAATTTGGAAAAAAAAACTTTTTTTTTTTAAGATACAGTAAAAAAAATAATAATTTGAAAAAAAAAATTTGAGAAAAAAAAAAAAAAAAAAATTTGAAAAAAAAAATTTCAGAAAAAAAAAAATTTGAAAAAAAAAATTTCAGAAAAAAAAAAAATTTGAAAAGAAAAAATTCAGAAAAAAAAAAAAATTTGAAAAAAACAAAATTTGAGAAAAAAAACAAAAAAAAAAAATTTGGAAAAAAAAAAAAAAAAATTTTTAATTAATAAAAAAAAAAATTTTTTAATTAATAAAAAAAAAAAAAAAATTGAAAAATAACAAAATTTGGGAAAAAAAACAAAAAAAAAAAAATTTGGAAAAAAAAAAAAATTTGAATAAAACCAAAATTTGACAAAGAAAACGAAAAAAAAACAAAAATTTGGAAAAAAAAAAAAATTTGAAAAAAAAAGAAAAAAAATTTGGAAAAAAAAAAAAAATTAAAAAAAAAAAATTTTTTAATTAAAAAAAAAAAAAAAAGTTTGAGAAAAAAAACAAAAACAAAATTTGGAAAAAAAAAAAAATTGCAAAAAAACAAAATTTGAGAAAAAAAAACGAAAAAAAAAAAATTTGGAAAAAAAAAAAAAAAAAATTTGGAAAAAAAAAAAAAAAAAATTTGGAAAAAAAAAAAAATTTGAATAAAACCAAAATTTGCGAAAGAAAACGAAAAAACAAAAAAATTGGAAAAAAAAAAAAAAAATTTGGAAAAAAAAAAAAAAAAAATTTTTAATTAAAAAAAAAAATTTGAAAAAAAACAAAATTTGGGAAAAAAAACAACAAAAAAAAAAAAAAAAAAAAATTTGGAAAAAAAAAAAAAAATTTTTTTTAATTAAAAAAAAAAAAAAAATTTGAAAAAAAACAAAATTTGAGAAAAAAAAACAAAAAAAAAAAATTTGGAAAAAAAAAAAAAAAAACTTTTTAATTAAAAAAAAAAAAAAAAAAATTGAAAAAAAACAAAATTTGGGAAAAAAAAAACAAAAAAAAAAAAATTTGGAAAAAAAAAAAAAAAATTTGAAAAAAAAAAAAAAAAAAATTTGGAAAAAAAAAAAATTTGAATAAAACCAAAATTTGAGAAAAAAAACGAAAAAAAAAAAAAATTTGGAAAAAAAAAAAAATTTGAAAAAAAAGAAACAAAAAATTTGGAAAAAAAAAAAATTTGGAAAAAAAAAATTGAAAAAAAAAAAATTTTTTAATTAAAAAAAAAAAAAAAATTTGAGAAAAAAAAACAAAAACAAAATTTGGAAAAGAAAAAAAATTAAAAAAAAAACAAAAATTTGGAAAAAAAAAAAAAATTAAAAAAAAAAAAAAAAAATTTGGAAAAAAAAAAAAAATTTTTTTTTAATTAAAAAAAAAAAAAAAAATTCGAAAAAAAACAAAATTTGAGAAAAAAAAAAACAAAAAAAAAAAATTTTTAATTAAAAAAAAAAAAAAAAAAATTGAAAAAAAAATTGGGAAAAAAAACAAAAAAAAAAATTTGGAAAAAAAAAAAAATTTGGAAAAAAAAAAAATTTTGAATAAAACCAAAATTTGAGAAAGAAAACGAAAAAAAAAAAATTTGGAAAAAAAAAAAAATTTGAAAAAAAAAGAAAAAATTTGGAAAAAAAAAAAAAAATTTTTTTTAATGAAAAAAAAAAAAAAAAATTTGAAAAAAAAAAAATTTGAGAAAAAGAAACAAAAAAAAAAAATTTGGAAAAAAAAAAAAAAAAAATTTTTAATTAAAAAAAAAAAAAAAAATTTGAAAAAAAACAAAATTTGGGAAAAAAAAACAAAAAAAAAAATTTGAAAAAAAAAAAAAATAATTTGGAAAAAAAAACATTTTTTTTTCAAATTACACAAAAAAAAAATTTGAAAAAAAAACTTTCAGAAAAAAAAAAAAAAATTTGAGAAAAAAAAACAAAAACAAAATTTGGAAAAAAAAAAAATTTGGAAAAAAAAAAAAAAAATTTGGAAAAAAAAAAATAAAAATTTGGAAAAAAAAAAATTTTTTTTTTTAATTAAAAAAAAAATAATAATTTGGAAAAAAAACATTTTTTTTTTAAATTACACAAAAAAAAAAATTTGAAAAAAAAACTTTCAGAAAAAAAAAAAAAAATTTGAGAAAAAAAAACAAAAAAAAAATTTGAAAAAAAAAAAAATTTTGGAAAAAAAAAAAATTGGAAAAAAACAAAAAAAAAATTTGGGAAAAAAAAGTTGAGAAAAAAAAAAAATTTGAAAAAAAAAAAAAAAAAAATTTTAATTTGAGAAAAACAAACAAAAAAAAAATTTGAAAAAAAAAAAAAAAATTTGGAAAAAAAAAAATTGGAAAAAAAACAAAAAAAAAATTTGGGGAAAAAAAGTTGAGAAAAAAAAAAAATTTGAAAAAAAAAAAAAAACTTTAATTTGAGAAAAAAAAATTTGGAAAAAAAAAAAAAAAAAAATTTCAGAAAAAAAAAAAAATTTGAGAAAAAAAAAAAAAAAAATTTCAGAAAAAAAAACAAAAATTTGAAAAAAAACAAAATTTGAGAAAAAAAAACAAAAAAAAATTTGGAAAAAAAAAAAATTTGAATAAAACCAAAATTTGAGAAAGAAAACGAAAAAAAAAAAAAATTTGGAAAAAAAAAAAAATTTGAAAAAAAAAAAAAAAATTTGGAAAAAAACAAAAAAAAAATTTGAGAAAAAAAAACAAAAAAAAAAAAATTTGGAAAAAAAAAAAATTCGAAAAAACCAAATGTTGAGGAAGAAAAAAAAAAATTTGGAAAAAAAACAAAAAAAAAATTTGGAAAATTTATTTTTTTTTTTATTTTTAATTACATACAAAAATTCATAATTTGAAAAAAAACATTTGAGAAAAAAAAAAAAAAAAAAAAAAAATTTCAGAAAAAAAAAAAAAATTGAAAAAAAACAAAATTTGAGAAAAAAAAAAAAAAAAAATTGGAAAAAAAAAAACAAAAAAAATTTGGAAAAAAACAAAATTGAAAAAAAAAAAAAATTGAAAAAAAACAAATTTTTAATTAAAAAAAAAAAAAAAAATTTGAGAAAAAAAAAAAAAAAAAAAATTTGGAAAAAAAAAAAATTTTTAAAAAACAAAAAAAAAAAATTTGGAAAAAAAAAAAAATTTGAAAAAAAAGAAAAAAAATTTGGAAAAAAAAAAAAAAATTTGGAAAAAAAAAAAAAAATTTTTTAATTAAAAAAAAAAAAAAAAGTTTGAGAAAAAAAAACAAAAACAAAATTTGGAAAAAAACAAAATTTGCAAAAAAACAAAATTTGAGAAAAAAAAACGAAAAAAAAAAAATTTGGAAAAAAAAAAAAAAAAAATTGGAAAAAAAAAAAAATTTGAATAAAACCAAAATTTGCGAAAGAAAACGAAAAAAAAAAAAATTGGAAAAAAAAAAATTTGAAAAAAAAAAAAAAAATTGGAAAAAAACAAAAAAAAAATTTGGAAAAAAACAAAAAAAAAATTTGAGAAAAAAAAGAAAAAAAAAAAATTTGGAAAAAAAAAAATTGGAAAAAAAACAAAAAAAAAATTTGGAAAAAAAAAAGTTGAGAAAAAAAAAAAATTTGAAAAAAAAAAAAAAAATTGTTAATTTGAGAAAAAAAAAATTTGGAAAAAAAAAAATTTGAAAAAACCAAAATTTGAGAAAAAAAAAAAATTTGGAAAAAAAAAAAAAAAATTTGAAAAAAAAAACAAAAAAAATTTGGAAAAAAAAAAAATTTGAATAAAACCAAAATTTGAGAAAGAAAACGAAAAAAAAACAAAAATTTGGAAAAAAAAAAAAAATTTGAAAAAAAAAGAAAAAATTTGGAAAAAAAAAAAAACTTTTTTTTTAATTAAAAAAAAAAAAAAAAATTTGAAAAAAAAAAATTTGAGAAAAAAAAACAAAAAAAAAAAATTTGGAAAAAAAAAAAAAAAAATTTTTTAATTAAAAAAAAAAAAAAAAATTTGAAAAAAAAAAAATTTGGGAAAAAAAACAAAAAAAAAAATTTAGAAAAAAAAAAAAAAAAGTTGAAAAAAAAACAAAAAAAATTTGGAAAAAAAAAATTGAAAAAAAACAAAATTTGAGAGAAAAGAATTTGGAAAAAAAAAATTTTTTTAATTAAAAAAAAAAAAAAAAAATTTGAACAAAAAACAAAATTTGAAAAAAAAAAAAAAAAAATTTGAAAAAAAAAAAATTTGAAAAAACCAAAATTTGAGAAAGAAAACGAAAAAAAAACAAAAATTTGGAAAAAAATAAAATTTGAAAGAAAAATAATAATTTGAAAAAAAAAAATTTGAGAAAAAAAAAAAAAAAAAAAAAAATTTCAAAAAAAAAAAAAATTTGAGAAAAAAAAAAAAAAAAAAAATTTGGAAAAAAACAAAAAAAAATTTGGAAAAAAAAAAATTTTGAAAAAACCAAAATTTGAGAAAGAAAACGAAAAAAAAACAAAAATTTGAGAGAAAAAAAAAAAATTTGGAAAAAAAAACTTTTTTTTTTTTAAGATACAGTAAAAAAAATAATAATTTGAAAAAAAAAATTTGAGAAAAAAAAAAAAAAAAAAATTTGAAAAAAAAAATTTCAGAAAAAAAAAAATTTGAAAAAAAAAATTTCAGAAAAAAAAAAAATTTGAAAAAAAAAATTTCAGAAAAAAAAAAAAATTTGAAAAAAAAAAAATTTGAGAAAAAAAACAAAAAAAAAAAATTTGGAAAAAAAAAAAAAAAATTTTTTAATTAATAAAAAAAAAAAAAAAATTGAAAAATAACAAAATTTGGGAAAAAAAACAAAAAAAAAAAAATTTGGAAAAAAAAAAAAATTTGAATAAAACCAAAATTTGACAAAGAAAACGAAAAAAAAACAAAAATTTGGAAAAAAAAAAAAATTTGAAAAAAAAAGAAAAAAAATTTGGAAAAAAAAAAAAAAATTAAAAAAAAAAAAATTTTTTAATTAAAAAAAAAAAAAAAGTTTGAGAAAAAAAAACAAAAACAAAATTTGAATAAAACCAAAATTTGCGAAAGAAAACGAAAAAAAAAAAAATTGGAAAAAAAAAAATTTGAAAAAAAAAAAAAAATTTGGAAAAAAACAAAAAAAAAATTTGGAAAAAAACAAAAAAAAAATTTGAGAAAAAAAAGAAAAAAAAAAAATTTGGAAAAAAAAAAATTGGAAAAAAAACAAAAAAAAAATTTGGAAAAAAAAAAGTTGAGAAAAAAAAAAAATTTGAAAAAAAAAAAAAAAATTGTTAATTTGAGAAAAAAAAAATTTGGAAAAAAAAAAATTTGAAAAAACCAAAATTTGAGAAAAAAAAAAAATTTGGAAAAAAAAAAAAAAAATTTGAAAAAAAAAACAAAAAAAATTTGGAAAAAAAAAAAATTTGAATAAAACCAAAATTTGAGAAAGAAAACGAAAAAAAAACAAAAATTTGGAAAAAAAAAAAAAATTTGAAAAAAAAAGAAAAAATTTGGAAAAAAAAAAAAACATTTTTTTTAATTAAAAAAAAAAAAAAAAATTTGAAAAAAAAAAATTTGAGAAAAAAAAACAAAAAAAAAAAATTTGGAAAAAAAAAAAAAAAAATTTTTTAATTAAAAAAAAAAAAAAAAATTTGAAAAAAAAAAAATTTGGGAAAAAAAACAAAAAAAAAAATTTAGAAAAAAAAAAAAAAAATTTGAAAAAAAAACAAAAAAAATTTGGAAAAAAAAAAATTGAAAAAAAAAAAATTGAAAAAAAACAAAATTTGAGAGAAAAGAATTTGGAAAAAAAAATTTTTTTCAATTAAAAAAAAAAAAAAAAAATTTGAACAAAAAACAAAATTTGAAAAAAAAAAAAAAAAAAATTTGAAAAAAAAAAAATTTGAAAAAACCAAAATTTGAGAAAGAAAACGAAAAAAAAACAAAAATTTGGAAAAAAATAAAATTTGAAAGAAAAATAATAATTTGAAAAAAAAAAATTTGAGAAAAAAAAAAAAAAAAAAAAAAATTTCAAAAAAAAAAAAAATTTGAGAAAAAAAAAAAAAAAAAAAATTTGGAAAAAAACAAAAAAAAATTTGGAAAAAAAAAAATTTTGAAAAAACCAAAATTTGAGAAAGAAAACGAAAAAAAAACAAAAATTTGAGAGAAAAAAAAAAAATTTGGAAAAAAAAACTTTTTTTTTTTTAAGATACAGTAAAAAAAATAATAATTTGAAAAAAAAAATTTGAGAAAAAAAAAAAAAAAAAAATTTGAAAAAAAAAATTTCAGAAAAAAAAAAATTTGAAAAAAAAAATTTCAGAAAAAAAAAAAATTTGAAAAAAAAAATTTCAGAAAAAAAAAAAAATTTGAAAAAAAAAAAATTTGAGAAAAAAAACAAAAAAAAAAAATTTGGAAAAAAAAAAAAAAAATTTTTTAATTAATAAAAAAAAAAAAAAAATTGAAAAATAACAAAATTTGGGAAAAAAAACAAAAAAAAAAAATTTGGAAAAAAAAAAAAATTTGAATAAAACCAAAATTTGACAAAGAAAACGAAAAAAAAACAAAAATTTGGAAAAAAAAAAAAATTTGAAAAAAAAGAAAAAAAATTTGGAAAAAAAAAAAAAAATTAAAAAAAAAAAAATTTTTTAATTAAAAAAAAAAAAAAAGTTTGAGAAAAAAAAACAAAAACAAAATTTGAATAAAACCAAAATTTGCGAAAGAAAACGAAAAAAAAAAAAATTGGAAAAAAAAAAATTTGAAAAAAAAAAAAAAAATTGGAAAAAAACAAAAACAAAATTTGAGAAAAAAAAGAAAAAAAAAAATTTGGAAAAAAAAAAAATTGGAAAAAAAACAAAAAAAAAATTTGGAAAAAAAAAAGTTGAGAAAAAAAAAAAATTTGAAAAAAAAAAAAAAAATTGTTAATTTGAGGAAAAAAAAATTTGGAAAAAAAAAAAATTTGAAAAAAACCAAAATTTAAGAAAAAAAAACAAAAAAAAAAAATTTGGAAAAAAAAAAAAAAAAACTTTTTAATTAAAAAAAAAAAAAAAAAAATTGAAAAAAAACAAAATTTGGGAAAAAAAAAACAAAAAAAAAAAAATTTGGAAAAAAAAAAAAAAAATTTGAAAAAAAAAAAAAAAAAAATTTGGAAAAAAAAAAAATTTGAATAAAACCAAAATTTGAGAAAAAAAACGAAAAAAACAAAAATTTGGAAAAAAAAAAAAATTTGAAAAAAAAGAAACAAAAAATTTGGAAAAAAAAAAAATTTGGAAAAAAAAAATTGAAAAAAAAAAAATTTTTTAATTAAAAAAAAAAAAAAAATTTGAGAAAAAAAAACAAAAACAAAATTTGGAAAAAAAAAAAAATTAAAAAAAAAAAAAAAATTTGAAAAAAAACAAAATTTGAGAAAAAAAAATTTGGAAAAAAAAAATTTTTTTAATTAAAAAAAAAAAAAAAAAAATTGAACAAAAAACAAAATTTGAAAAAAAAAAAAAAAAAAAAAAATTGGAAAAAAAAAAAATTTGAAAAAACCAAAATTTGAGAAAGAAAACGAAAAAAAAACAAAAATTTGGAAAAAAAAAAAAAATTAAAAAAAAAAAAAAAAAATTTGGAAAAAAAAAAAAAATTTTTTTTTAATTAAAAAAAAAAAAAAAAATTTGAAAAAAAACAAAATTTGAGAAAAAAAAAACAAAAAAAAAAAATTTTTAATTAAAAAAAAAAAAAAAAAAATTGAAAAAAAAATTGGGAAAAAAAAACAAAAAAAAAAATTTGGAAAAAAAAAAAAATTTGGAAAAAAAAAAAATTTTGAATAAAACCAAAATTTGAGAAAGAAAACGAAAAAAAAAAAATTTGGAAAAAAAAAAAAATTTGAAAAAAAAAGAAAAAATTTGGAAAAAAAAAAAAAAATTTTTTTTAATGAAAAAAAAAAAAAAAAATTTGAAAAAAAAAAAATTTGAGAAAAAGAAACAAAAAAAAAAAATTTGGAAAAAAAAAAAAAAAAAATTTTTAATTAAAAAAAAAAAAAAAAATTTGAAAAAAAACAAAATTTGGGAAAAAAAAACAAAAAAAAAAATTTGAAAAAAAAAAAAAATAATTTGGAAAAAAAAACATTTTTTTTTCAAATTACACAAAAAAAAAATTTGAAAAAAAACTTTCAGAAAAAAAAAAAAAAATTTGAGAAAAAAAAACAAAAACAAAATTTGGAAAAAAAAAAAATTTGGAAAAAAAAAAAAAAAATTTGGAAAAAAAAAAATAAAAATTTGGAAAAAAAAAAAATTTTTTTTTTAATTAAAAAAAAAATAATAATTTGGAAAAAAAACATTTTTTTTTTAAATTACACAAAAAAAAAAATTTGAAAAAAAAACTTTCAGAAAAAAAAAAAAAAAATTTGAGAAAAAAAAACAAAAAAAAAATTTGAAAAAAAAAAAAAATTTTGGAAAAAAAAAAAATTGGAAAAAAACAAAAAAAAAATTTGGGAAAAAAAAGTTGAGAAAAAAAAAAAATTTAAAAAAAAAAAAAAAAAATTTTAATTTGAGAAAAACAAACAAAAAAAAAATTTGAAAAAAAAAAAAAAAATTTGGAAAAAAAAAAATTGGAAAAAAAACAAAAAAAAAATTTGGGGAAAAAAAGTTGAGAAAAAAAAAAAATTTGAAAAAAAAAAAAAAAACTTTAATTTGAGAAAAAAAAATTTGGAAAAAAAAAAAAAAAAAAATTTCAGAAAAAAAAAAAAATTTGAGAAAAAAAAAAAAAAAAATTTCAGAAAAAAAAACAAAAATTTGAAAAAAAAACAAAATTTGAGAAAAAAAAACAAAAAAAAATTTGGAAAAAAAAAAAATTTGAATAAAACCAAAATTTGAGAAAGAAAACGAAAAAAAAAAAAAATTTGGAAAAAAAAAAAAATTTGAAAAAAAAAAAAAAAATTTGGAAAAAAACAAAAAAAAAATTTGAGAAAAAAAAACAAAAAAAAAAAAATTTGGAAAAAAAAAAAATTCGAAAAAACCAAATGTTGAGGAAGAAAAAAAAAAATTTGGAAAAAAAACAAAAAAAAAATTTGGAAAATTTATTTTTTTTTTATTTTTAATTACATACAAAAATTCATAATTTGAAAAAAAACATTTGAGAAAAAAAAAAAAAAAAAAAAAAAATTTCAGAAAAAAAAAAAAAAATTGAAAAAAAACAAAATTTGAGAAAAAAAAAAAAAAAAAATTGGAAAAAAAAAACAAAAAAAATTTGGAAAAAAACAAAATTGAAAAAAAAAAAAAATTGAAAAAAAACAAATTTTTAATTAAAAAAAAAAAAAAAAATTTGAGAAAAAAAAAAAAAAACAAAATTTGGAAAAAAAAAAAATTTTTAAAAAACAAAAAAAAAAAATTTGGAAAAAAAAAAAAATTTGAAAAAAAAGAAAAAAAATTTGGAAAAAAAAAAAAAATTTGGAAAAAAAAAAAAAAATTTTTTAATTAAAAAAAAAAAAAAAAGTTTGAGAAAAAAAAACAAAAACAAAATTTGGAAAAAAACAAAATTTGCAAAAAAACAAAATTTGAGAAAAAAAAACGAAAAAAAAAAAATTTGGAAAAAAAAAAAAAAAAAATTGGAAAAAAAAAAAAATTTGAATAAAACCAAAATTTGCGAAAGAAAACGAAAAAAAAAAAATTGGAAAAAAAAAAATTTGAAAAAAAAAAAAAAATTTGGAAAAAAACAAAAAAAAAATTTGGAAAAAAACAAAAAAAAAATTTGAGAAAAAAAAAAATTGGAAAAAAAACAAAAAAAAAATTTGGAAAAAAAAAAGTTGAGAAAAAAAAAAAATTTGAAAAAAAAAAAAAAAATTGTTAATTTGAGAAAAAAAAAATTTGGAAAAAAAAAAATTTGAAAAAACCAAAATTTGAGAAAAAAAAAAAATTTGGAAAAAAAAAAAAAAAATTTGAAAAAAAAAACAAAAAAAATTTGGAAAAAAAAAAAATTTGAATAAAACCAAAATTTGAGAAAGAAAACGAAAAAAAAACAAAAATTTGGAAAATAAAAAAAAATTTGAAAAAAAAAGAAAAAATTTGGAAAAAAAAAAAACATTTTTTTTAATTAAAAAAAAAAAAAAAAATTTGAAAAAAAAAAATTTGAGAAAAAAAAACAAAAAAAAAAAATTTGGAAAAAAAAAAAAAAAAATTTTTTAATTAAAAAAAAAAAAAAAAATTTGAAAAAAAAAAAATTTGGGAAAAAAAACAAAAAAAAAATTTAGAAAAAAAAAAAAAAAATTTGAAAAAAAAACAAAAAAAATTTGGAAAAAAAAAAAATTGAAAAAAAAAAAAATTGAAAAAAAACAAAATTTGAGAGAAAAGAATTGGGAAAAAAAAATTTTTTTTAATTAAAAAAAAAAAAAAAAAATTTGAACAAAAAACAAAATTTGAAAAAAAAAAAAAAAAAAATTTGAAAAAAAAAAAATTTGAAAAAACCAAAATTTGAGAAAGAAAACGAAAAAAAAACAAAAATTTGGAAAAAAATAAAATTTGAAAGAAAAATAATAATTTGAAAAAAAAAAATTTGAGAAAAAAAAAAAAAAAAAAAAAAATTTAAAAAAAAAAAAAATTTGAGAAAAAAAAAAAAAAAAAAAATTTGGAAAAAAACAAAAAAAAATTTGGAAAAAAAAAAATTTTGAAAAAACCAAAATTTGAGAAAGAAAACGAAAAAAAAACAAAAATTTGAGAGAAAAAAAAAAAATTTGGAAAAAAAAACTTTTTTTTTTTTAAGATACAGTAAAAAAAATAATAATTTGAAAAAAAAAATTTGAGAAAAAAAAAAAAAAAAAAATTTGAAAAAAAAAATTTCAGAAAAAAAAAAATTTGAAAAAAAAAATTTCAGAAAAAAAAAAAATTTGAAAAAAAAAATTTCAGAAAAAAAAAAAAATTTGAAAAAAAAAAATTTGAGAAAAAAAACAAAAAAAAAAAATTTGGAAAAAAAAAAAAAAAATTTTTTAATTAATAAAAAAAAAAAAAAAATTGAAAAATAACAAAATTTGGGAAAAAAAACAAAAAAAAAAAAATTTGGAAAAAAAAAAAAATTTGAATAAAACCAAAATTTGACAAAGAAAACGAAAAAAAAACAAAAATTTGGAAAAAAAAAAAAATTTGAAAAAAAAAGAAAAAAAATTTGGAAAAAAAAAAAAAAATTAAAAAAAAAAAAATTTTTTAATTAAAAAAAAAAAAAAAGTTTGAGAAAAAAAAACAAAAACAAAATTTGGAAAAAAAAAAAATTTGCAAAAAAACAAAATTTGAGAAAAAAAAACGAAAAAAAAAAAATTTGGAAAAAAAAAAAAAAAAATTGGAAAAAAAAAAAAATTTGAATAAAACCAAAATTTGCGAAAGAAAACGAAAAAAAAAAAAATTGGAAAAAAAAAAAAAAATTTGAAAAAAAAACAAAAAAAATTTGGAAAAAAACAAAATTGAAAAAACAAAAAAAATTGAAAAAAAACAAATTTTTAATTAAAAAAAAAAAAAAAAATTTGAGAAAAAAACAAAAAAAAAATTTGGAAAATTTATTTTTTTTTTATTTTTAATAACATAAAAAAATTCATAATTTGAAAAAAAAAAATTTGAGAAAAAAAAAAAAAAAAAAAAATTTGGAAAAAACAAAAAACAATTTGGAAAAACAAAAAAAAAATTTGGAAAATTTTTTTTTTTTCTTAAATTACAGAAAAAATAATAATAATTTGAAAAAAAAAAAAATTTGAGAAAAAAAAAAAAAAAAAAAATTTCAGAAAAAAAAAAAATTTGAAAAAAAAAAATTTCAGAAAAAAAAACAACAAAAAAATTTCAAAAAAAAAAAAAAAAATTTGGAAAAAAAAAAAAATTTGAATAAAACCAAAATTTGAGAAAGAAAACGAAAAAAAAACAAAAATTTGGAAAAAAAAAAAAAATTTGAAAAAAAAACAAAAAAAATTTGGAAAAAAACAAAATTGAAAAAACAAAAAAAATTGAAAAAAAACAAATTTTTAATTAAAAAAAAAAAAAAAAATTTGAGAAAAAAACAAAAAAAAAATTTGGAAAATTTATTTTTTTTTTATTTTTAATAACATAAAAAAATTCATAATTTGAAAAAAAAAAATTTGAGAAAAAAAAAAAAAAAAAAAAATTTGGAAAAAACAAAAAACAATTTGGAAAAACAAAAAAAAAATTTGGAAAATTTTTTTTTTTTCTTAAATTACAGAAAAAATAATAATAATTTGAAAAAAAAAAAAATTTGAGAAAAAAAAAAAAAAAAAAAAATTTCAGAAAAAAAAAAAATTTGAAAAAAAAAAATTTCAGAAAAAAAAACAACAAAAAAATTTCAAAAAAAAAAAAAAAAATTTGGAAAAAAAAAAAAATTTGAATAAAACCAAAATTTGAGAAAGAAAACGAAAAAAAAACAAAAATTTGGAAAAAAAAAAAAAATTTGAAAAAAAAAGAAAAAATTTGGAAAAAAAAAAAACATTTTTTTTAATTAAAAAAAAAAAAAAAAATTTGAAAAAAAAAAAATTTGAGAAAAAAAAAACAAAAAAAAAAAATTTGGAAAAAAAAAAAAACAAAATTTGGAAAAAAAAAAAATTTGAATAAAACCAAAATTTGCGAAAGAAAACGAAAAAACAAAAAAATTGGAAAAAAAAAAAAAAAAATTTGGAAAAAAAAAAAAAAAAAATTTTTAATTAAAAAAAAAAATTTGAAAAAAAACAAAATTTGGGAAAAAAAAACAACAAAAAAAAAAAAAAAAAAAAATTTGGAAAAAAAAAAAAAAAAAATTTTTAATTAAAAAAAAAAATTTGAAAAAAAACAAAATTTGGGGAAAAAAACAACAAAAAAAAAAAAAAAAAAAAATTTGGAAAAAAAAAAAAAAAATTTTTTAATTAAAAAAAAAAAAAAAATTTGAAAAAAAACAAAATTTGAGAAAAAAAAACAAAAAAAAAAAAATTTGGAAAAAAAAAAAAAAATTTGAAAAAAAAACAAAAAAAATTTGGAAAAAAACAAAATTGAAAAAAAAAAAAAATTGAAAAAAAACAAATTTTTAATTAAAAAAAAAAAAAAAAATTTGAGAAAAAAAAAAAAAACAAAATTTGGAAAAAAAAAAAATTTTTAAAAAACAAAAAAAAAAAATTTGGAAAAAAAAAAAATTTGAATTAAACCAAAATTTGAGAAAGAAAACGAAAAAAAAAAAAAAAATTTGGAAAAAAAAAAAAATTTGAAAAAAAAAGAAAAAAAATTTGGAAAAAAAAAAAAAAAATTGGAAAAAAAAAAAAAAATTTTTGAATTAAAAAAAAAAAAAAAAGTTTGAGAAAAAAAAACAAAAACAAAATTTGGAAAAAAACAAAATTTGCAAAAAAACAAAATTTGAGAAAAAAAAACGAAAAAAAAAAAATTTGGAAAAAAAAAAAAAAAAATTGGAAAAAAAAAAAAATTTGAATAAAACCAAAATTTGCGAAAGAAAACGAAAAAAAAAAAATTGGAAAAAAAAAAATTTGAAAAAAAAAAAAAAATTTGGAAAAAAACAAAAAAAAAATTTGGAAAAAAACAAAAAAAAAATTTGAGAAAAAAAAGAAAAAAAAAAAATTTGGAAAAAAAAAAATTGGAAAAAAAACAAAAAAAAAATTTGGAAAAAAAAAAGTTGAGAAAAAAAAAAAATTTGAAAAAAAAAAAAAAAATTGTTAATTTGAGAAAAAAAAAATTTGGAAAAAAAAAAATTTGAAAAAAACCAAAATTTGAGAAAAAAAAAAAATTTGGAAAAAAAACGAAAAAATTTGGAAAAAAAAAAAACATTTTTTTTAATTAAAAAAAAAAAAAAAAATTTGAAAAAAAAAAAATTTGAGAAAAAAAAAAAAAAATTTGGAAAAAAAAAAAAAAAAAATTTTTAATTAAAAAAAAAAATTTGAAAAAAAACAAAATTTGGGGAAAAAAAACAACAAAAAAAAAAAAAAAAAAAATTTGGAAAAAAAAAAAAAAAAAATTTTTAATTAAAAAAAAAAATTTGAAAAAAAACAAAATTTGGGGAAAAAAACAACAAAAAAAAAAAAAAAAAAAAATTTGGAAAAAAAAAAAAAAAAATTTTTAATTAAAAAAAAAAAAAAAATTTGAAAAAAAACAAAATTTGAGAAAAAAAAACAAAAAAAAAAAAATTTGGAAAAAAAAAAAAAAATTTGAAAAAAAAAACAAAAAAAATTTGGAAAAAAACAAAATTGAAAAAAAAAAAAAATTGAAAAAAAACAAATTTTTAATTAAAAAAAAAAAAAAAAATTTGAGAAAAAAAAAAAAAAACAAAATTTGGAAAAAAAAAAAATTTTTAAAAAACAAAAAAAAAAAATTTGGAAAAAAAAAAAATTTGAATTAAACCAAAATTTGAGAAAGAAAACGAAAAAAAAAACAAAAATTTGGAAAAAAAAAAAAATTTGAAAAAAAAAGAAAAAAAATTTGGAAAAAAAAAAAAAAATTGGAAAAAAAAAAAAAATTTTTGAATTAAAAAAAAAAAAAAAAGTTTGAGAAAAAAAAACAAAAACAAAATTTGGAAAAAAACAAAATTTGCAAAAAAACAAAATTTGAGAAAAAAAAACGAAAAAAAAAAAATTTGGAAAAAAAAAAAAAAAAATTGGAAAAAAAAAAAAATTTGAATAAAACCAAAATTTGCGAAAGAAAACGAAAAAAAAAAAATTGGAAAAAAAAAAATTTGAAAAAAAAAAAAAAATTTGGAAAAAAACAAAAAAAAAATTTGGAAAAAAACAAAAAAAAAATTTGAGAAAAAAAAGAAAAAAAAAAAATTTGGAAAAAAAAAAAATTGGAAAAAAAACAAAAAAAAAATTTGGAAAAAAAAAAGTTGAGAAAAAAAAAAAATTTGAAAAAAAAAAAAAAAATTGTTAATTTGAGAAAAAAAAAATTTGGAAAAAAAAAAATTTGAAAAAAACCAAAATTTGAGAAAAAAAAAAAATTTGGAAAAAAAAAAAAAAAATTTGAAAAAAAAACAAAAAAAATTTGGAAAAAAAAAAAATTTGAATAAAACCAAAATTTGAGAAAGAAAACGAAAAAAAAAAACAAAAATTTGGAAAAAAAAAAAAAATTTGAAAAAAAAAGAAAAAATTTGGAAAAAAAAAAAAACATTTTTTTTAATTAAAAAAAAAAAAAAAAATTTGAAAAAAAAAAATTTGAGAAAAAAAAACAAAAAAAAAAAATTTGGAAAAAAAAAAAAAAAATTTTTTTAATTAAAAAAAAAAAAAAAAATTAAAAAAAAAAAAAATTTGGGAAAAAAAACAAAAAAAAAAATTTAGAAAAAAAAAAAAAAAATTTGAAAAAAAAAACAAAAAAAATTTGGAAAAAAAAAATTGAAAAAAAAAAAATTGAAAAAAAACAAAATTTGAGAAAAAAGAATTTGGAAAAAAAAATTTTTTTTAATTAAAAAAAAAAAAAAAAAATTTGAACAAAAAACAAAATTTGAAAAAAAAAAAAAAAAAAATTTGAAAAAAAAAAAATTTGAAAAAACCAAAATTTGAGAAAGAAAACGAAAAAAAAAAAAAAATTTGGAAAAAAATAAAATTTGAAAGAAAAATAATAATTTGAAAAAAAAAAATTTGAGAAAAAAAAAAAAAAAAAAAAAAATTTCAAAAAAAAAAAAAATTTGAGAAAAAAAAAAAAAAAAAAATTTGGAAAAAAACAAAAAAAAATTTGGAAAAAAAAAAATTTTGAAAAAACCAAAATTTGAGAAAGAAAACGAAAAAAAAACAAAAATTTGAGAGAAAAAAAAAAAATTTGGAAAAAAAAACTTTTTTTTTTTTAAGATACAGTAAAAAAAATAATAATTTGAAAAAAAAAATTTGAGAAAAAAAAAAAAAAAAAATTTGAAAAAAAAAATTTCAGAAAAAAAAAAATTTGAAAAAAAAAATTTCAGAAAAAAAAAAAATTTGAAAAAAAAAATTTCAGAAAAAAAAAAAAATTTGAAAAAAACAAAAAAAAAAAATTTGGAAAAAAAAAAAAAAAAATTTTTAATTAATAAAAAAAAAAAAAAAATTGAAAAATAACAAAATTTGGGAAAAAAAACAAAAAAAAAAAAATTTGGAAAAAAAAAAAAATTTGAATAAAACCAAAATTTGACAAAGAAAACGAAAAAAAAACAAAAATTTGGAAAAAAAAAAATTTGAAAAAAAAGAAAAAAAATTTGGAAAAAAAAAAAAAATTTTTAAAAAAAAAATTTTTTAATTAAAAAAAAAAAAAAAAGTTTGAGAAAAAAAAACAAAAACAAAATTTGGAAAAAAACAAAATTTGCAAAAAAACAAAATTTGAGAAAAAAAAACGAAAAAAAAAAAATTTGGAAAAAAAAAAAAAAAAAATTGGAAAAAAAAAAAAATTTGAATAAAACCAAAACTTGCGAAAGAAAACGAAAAAAAAAAAATTTGAAAAAAAAAAAAAAAATTGGAAAAAAACAAAAAAAAAATTTGAGAAAAAAAAGAAAAAAAAAAATTTGGAAAAAAAAAAAATTGGAAAAAAAACAAAAAAAAAATTTGGAAAAAAAAAAGTTGAGAAAAAAAAAAAATTTGAAAAAAAAAAAAAAATTGTTAATTTGAGAAAAAAAAAATTTGGAAAAAAAAAAATTAGAAAAAAACCAAAATTTGAGAAAAAAAAAAAATTTGGAAAAAAAAAAAAAAATTTGAAAAAAAAACAAAAAAAATTTGGAAAAAAAAAAAATTTGAATAAAACCAAAATTTGAGAAAGAAAACGAAAAAAAAATTTGAGAAAAAAAAACAAAAAAAAAAAAATTTGGAAAAAAAAAAAAATTGAAAAAAAAAAAAATTCGAAAAAAACCAAATGTTGAGAAAGAAAAAAAAAAATTTGGAAAAAAAAAAAAAATTTGTAAAAAAAAAAATTTGAGAAAAAAAAACAAAAAAAAAAATTTGGAAAAAAACAAAAAAAAATTTGGAAAAAAAAAATTTTGAAAAAACCAAAATTTGAGAAAGAAAACGAAAAAAAAACAAAAATTTGAGAGAAAAAAAAAAAATTTGGAAAAAAAAACTTTTTTTTTTTAAGATACAGTAAAAAAAATAATAATTTGAAAAAAAAAATTTGAGAAAAAAAAAAAAAAAAAAATTTGAAAAAAAAAATTTCAGAAAAAAAAAAATTTGAAAAAAAAAATTTCAGAAAAAAAAAAAATTTGAAAAAAAAAATTTCAGAAAAAAAAAAAAATTTGAAAAAAACAAAATTTGAGAAAAAAAACAAAAAAAAAAAATTTGGAAAAAAAAAAAAAAAAATTTTTAATTAATAAAAAAAAAAAAAAAATTGAAAAATAACAAAATTTGGGAAAAAAAACAAAAAAAAAAAAATTTGGAAAAAAAAAAAAATTTGAATAAAACCAAAATTTGACAAAGAAAACGAAAAAAAAACAAAAATTTGGAAAAAAAAAAAAATTTGAAAAAAAAGAAAAAAAATTTGGAAAAAAAAAAAAAAATTAAAAAAAAAAAATTTTTTAATTAAAAAAAAAAAAAAAGTTTGAGAAAAAAAACAAAAACAAAATTTGGAAAAAAAAAAAATTTGCAAAAAAACAAAATTTGAGAAAAAAAAACGAAAAAAAAAAAATTTGGAAAAAAAAAAAAAAAAAATTTGGAAAAAAAAAAAAAAAAAAATTTGGAAAAAAAAAAAAATTTGAATAAAACCAAAATTTGCGAAAGAAAACGAAAAAACAAAAAAATTGGAAAAAAAAAAAAAAATTTGGAAAAAAAAAAAAACAAAATTTTTAATTAAAAAAAAAAATTTGAAAAAAAACAAAATTTGGGAAAAAAAACAACAAAAAAAAAAAAAAAAAAAAATTTGGAAAAAAAAAAAAAATTTTTTTTAATTAAAAAAAAAAAAAAAATTTGAAAAAAAACAAAATTTGAGAAAAAAAAACAAAAAAAAAAAATTTGGAAAAAAAAAAAAAAAACTTTTTAATTAAAAAAAAAAAAAAAAAAATTGAAAAAAAACAAAATTTGGGAAAAAAAAAACAAAAAAAAAAAAATTTGGAAAAAAAAAAAAAAATTTGAAAAAAAAAAAAAAAAAAAATTTGGAAAAAAAAAAAATTTGAATAAAACCAAAATTTGAGAAAAAAAACGAAAAAAAACAAAAATTTGGAAAAAAAAAAAAATTTGAAAAAAAAGAAACAAAAAATTTGGAAAAAAAAAAATTTGGAAAAAAAAAATTGAAAAAAAAAAAATTTTTTAATTAAAAAAAAAAAAAAAATTTGAGAAAAAAAAACAAAAACAAAATTTGGAAAAAAAAAAAAATTAAAAAAAAAAAAAAAATTTGAAAAAAAACAAAATTTGAGAAAAAAAAATTTGGAAAAAAAAAATTTTTTTAATTAAAAAAAAAAAAAAAAAAATTGAACAAAAAAAAAAATTTGAAAAAAAAAAAAAAAAAAAAAAATTGGAAAAAAAAAAAATTTGAAAAAACCAAAATTTGAGAAAGAAAACGAAAAAAAAACAAAAATTTGGAAAAAAAAAAAAAATTAAAAAAAAAAAAAAAAAATTTGGAAAAAAAAAAAAAATTTTTTTTTAATTAAAAAAAAAAAAAAAAATTTGAAAAAAAACAAAATTTGAGAAAAAAAAAACAAAAAAAAAAAATTTTTAATTAAAAAAAAAAAAAAAAAAATTGAAAAAAATTGGGAAAAAAAAACAAAAAAAAAAATTTGGAAAAAAAAAAAAATTTGGAAAAAAAAAAAATTTTGAATAAAACCAAAATTTGAGAAAGAAAACGAAAAAAAAAAAATTTGGAAAAAAAAAAAATTTGAAAAAAAAAGAAAAAATTTGGAAAAAAAAAAAAAAATTTTTTTTAATGAAAAAAAAAAAAAAAAATTTGAAAAAAAAAAAATTTGAGAAAAAGAAACAAAAAAAAAAAATTTGAAAAAAAAAAAAAATAATTTGGAAAAAAAAACATTTTTTTTTCAAATTACACAAAAAAAAAATTTGAAAAAAAAACTTTCAGAAAAAAAAAAAAAAATTTGAGAAAAAAAAACAAAAACAAAATTTGGAAAAAAAAAAATTTGGAAAAAAAAAAAAAAAATTTGGAAAAAAAAAAATAAAAATTTGGAAAAAAAAAAAATTTTTTTTTTAATTAAAAAAAAAATAATAATTTGGAAAAAAAACATTTTTTTTTTAAATTACACAAAAAAAAAAATTTGAAAAAAAAACTTTCAGAAAAAAAAAAAAAAAATTTGGAAAAAAAAACAAAAAAAAATTTTTAATTAAAAAAAAAAATTTGAAAAAAAACAAAATTTGGGAAAAAAAACAACAAAAAAAAAAAAAAAAAAAAATTTGGAAAAAAAAAAAAAATTTTTTTTAATTAAAAAAAAAAAAAAAATTTGAAAAAAAACAAAATTTGAGAAAAAAAAACAAAAAAAAAAAATTTGGAAAAAAAAAAAAAAAAACTTTTTAATTAAAAAAAAAAAAAAAAAAATTGAAAAAAAACAAAATTTGGGAAAAAAAAAACAAAAAAAAAAAAATTTGGAAAAAAAAAAAAAAAATTTGAAAAAAAAAAAAAAAAAAAATTTGGAAAAAAAAAAAATTTGAATAAAACCAAAATTTGAGAAAAAAAACGAAAAAAAACAAAAATTTGGAAAAAAAAAAAAATTTGAAAAAAAAGAAACAAAAAATTTGGAAAAAAAAAAATTTGGAAAAAAAAAATTGAAAAAAAAAAAATTTTTTAATTAAAAAAAAAAAAAAAATTTGAGAAAAAAAAACAAAAACAAAATTTGGAAAAAAAAAAAAATTAAAAAAAAAAAAAAAATTTGAAAAAAAACAAAATTTGAGAAAAAAAAATTTGGAAAAAAAAAATTTTTTTAATTAAAAAAAAAAAAAAAAAAATTGAACAAAAAAAAAAATTTGAAAAAAAAAAAAAAAAAAAAAAATTGGAAAAAAAAAAAATTTGAAAAAACCAAAATTTGAGAAAGAAAACGAAAAAAAAACAAAAATTTGGAAAAAAAAAAAAAATTAAAAAAAAAAAAAAAAAATTTGGAAAAAAAAAAAAAATTTTTTTTTAATTAAAAAAAAAAAAAAAAATTTGAAAAAAAACAAAATTTGAGAAAAAAAAAACAAAAAAAAAAAATTTTTAATTAAAAAAAAAAAAAAAAAAATTGAAAAAAAATTGGGAAAAAAAAACAAAAAAAAAAATTTGGAAAAAAAAAAAAATTTGGAAAAAAAAAAAATTTTGAATAAAACCAAAATTTGAGAAAGAAAACGAAAAAAAAAAAATTTGGAAAAAAAAAAAATTTGAAAAAAAAAGAAAAAATTTGGAAAAAAAAAAAAAAATTTTTTTTAATGAAAAAAAAAAAAAAAAATTTGAAAAAAAAAAAATTTGAGAAAAAGAAACAAAAAAAAAAAATTTGAAAAAAAAAAAAAATAATTTGGAAAAAAAAACATTTTTTTTTCAAATTACACAAAAAAAAAATTTGAAAAAAAAACTTTCAGAAAAAAAAAAAAAAATTTGAGAAAAAAAAACAAAAACAAAATTTGGAAAAAAAAAAAATTTGGAAAAAAAAAAAAAAAATTTGGAAAAAAAAAAATAAAAATTTGGAAAAAAAAAAAATTTTTTTTTTAATTAAAAAAAAAATAATAATTTGGAAAAAAAACATTTTTTTTTTAAATTACACAAAAAAAAAAATTTGAAAAAAAAACTTTCAGAAAAAAAAAAAAAAAATTTGAGAAAAAAAAACAAAAAAAAAATTTGAAAAAAAAAAAAAATTTTGGAAAAAAAAAAAATTGGAAAAAAACAAAAAAAAAATTTGGGAAAAAAAAAAAAAAAAAAATTTGGAAAAAAACAAAAAAAAATTTGGAAAAAAAAAAATTTTGAAAAAACCAAAATTTGAGAAAGAAAACGAAAAAAAAAACAAAAATTTGAGAGAAAAAAAAAAAATTTGGAAAAAAAAACTTTTTTTTTTTTAAGATACAGTAAAAAAAAATAATAATTTGAAAAAAAAAATTTGAGAAAAAAAAAAAAAAAAAAATTTGAAAAAAAAAATTTCAGAAAAAAAAAAATTTGAAAAAAAAAATTTCAGAAAAAAAAAAAATTTGAAAAAAAAAATTTCAGAAAAAAAAAAAAATTTGAAAAAAACAAAATTTCAGAAAAAAAAACAAAAAAAAAAAATTTGGAAAAAAAAAAAAAAAAATTTTTAATTAATAAAAAAAAAAAAAAAATTGAAAAATAACAAAATTTGGGAAAAAAAATAAAAAAAAAAAAATTTGGAAAAAAAAAAAAATTTGAATAAAACCAAAATTTGACAAAGAAAACGAAAAAAAAACAAAAATTTGGAAAAAAAAAAAATTTGAAAAAAAAGAAAAAAAATTTGGAAAAAAAAGAAAATTTAAAAAAAAAAAATTTTTTAATTAAAAAAAAAAAAAAAAGTTTGAGAAAAAAAAACAAAAACAAAATTTGGAAAAAAAAAAAATTTGCAAAAAAACAAAATTTGAGAAAAAAAAACGAAAAAAAAAAAATTTGGAAAAAAAAAAAAAAAAAATTGGAAAAAAAAAAAAATTTGAATAAAACCAAAACTTGCGAAAGAAAACGAAAAAAAAAAAATTTGAAAAAAAAAAAAAAAATTGGAAAAAAACAAAAAAAAAATTTGAGAAAAAAAAGAAAAAAAAAAATTTGGAAAAAAAAAAAATTGGAAAAAAAACAAAAAAAAAATTTGGAAAAAAAAAAGTTGAGAAAAAAAAAAAATTTGAAAAAAAAAAAAAAATTGTTAATTTGAGAAAAAAAAAATTTGGAAAAAAAAAAAATTAGAAAAAAACCAAAATTTGAGAAAAAAAAAAAATTTGGAAAAAAAAAAAAAAATTTGAAAAAAAAACAAAAAAAATTTGGAAAAAAAAAAAATTTGAATAAAACCAAAATTTGAGAAAGAAAACGAAAAAAAAATTTGAGAAAAAAAAACAAAAAAAAAAAAATTTGGAAAAAAAAAAAAATTGAAAAAAAAAAAAATTCGAAAAAAACCAAATGTTGAGAAAGAAAAAAAAAAATTTGTAAAAAAAAAAAAAATTTGTAAAAAAAAAAATTTGAGAAAAAAAAACAAAAAAAAAAATTTGGAAAAAAACAAAAAAAAATTTGGAAAAAAAAAATTTTGAAAAAACCAAAATTTGAGAAAGAAAACGAAAAAAAAACAAAAATTTGAGAGAAAAAAAAAAAATTTGGAAAAAAAAACTTTTTTTTTTTAAGATACAGTAAAAAAAATAATAATTTGAAAAAAAAAATTTGAGAAAAAAAAAAAAAAAAAAATTTGAAAAAAAAAATTTCAGAAAAAAAAAAATTTGAAAAAAAAAATTTCAGAAAAAAAAAAAATTTGAAAAAAAAAATTTCAGAAAAAAAAAAAAATTTGAAAAAAACAAAATTTGAGAAAAAAAACAAAAAAAAAAAATTTGGAAAAAAAAAAAAAAAAATTTTTAATTAATAAAAAAAAAAAAAAAATTGAAAAATAACAAAATTTGGGAAAAAAAACAAAAAAAAAAAAATTTGGAAAAAAAAAAAAATTTGAATAAAACCAAAATTTGACAAAGAAAACGAAAAAAAAACAAAAATTTGGAAAAAAAAAAAAATTTGAAAAAAAAGAAAAAAAATTTGGAAAAAAAAAAAAAAATTAAAAAAAAAAAATTTTTTAATTAAAAAAAAAAAAAAAGTTTGAGAAAAAAAACAAAAACAAAATTTGGAAAAAAAAAAATTTGCAAAAAAACAAAATTTGAGAAAAAAAAACGAAAAAAAAAAAATTTGGAAAAAAAAAAAAAAAAAATTTGGAAAAAAAAAAAAAAAAAAATTTGGAAAAAAAAAAAAATTTGAATAAAACCAAAATTTGCGAAAGAAAACGAAAAAACAAAAAAATTGGAAAAAAAAAAAAAAAATTTGGAAAAAAAAAAAAAAAAATTTTTTAATTAAAAAAAAAAATTTGAAAAAAAACAAAATTTGGGAAAAAAAACAACAAAAAAAAAAAAAAAAAAAAATTTGGAAAAAAAAAAAAAAATTTTTTTTAATTAAAAAAAAAAAAAAAATTTGAAAAAAAACAAAATTTGAGAAAAAAAAACAAAAAAAAAAAATTTGGAAAAAAAAAAAAAAAAACTTTTTAATTAAAAAAAAAAAAAAAAAAATTGAAAAAAAACAAAATTTGGGAAAAAAAAAACAAAAAAAAAAAAATTTGGAAAAAAAAAAAAAAAATTTGAAAAAAAAAAAAAAAAAAATTTGGAAAAAAAAAAAATTTGAATAAAACCAAAATTTGAGAAAAAAAACGAAAAAAAACAAAAATTTGGAAAAAAAAAAAAATTTGAAAAAAAAGAAACAAAAAATTTGGAAAAAAAAAAATTTGGAAAAAAAAAATTGAAAAAAAAAAAATTTTTTAATTAAAAAAAAAAAAAAAATTTGAGAAAAAAAAACAAAAACAAAATTTGGAAAAAAAAAAAAATTAAAAAAAAAAAAAAATTTGAAAAAAAACAAAATTTGAGAAAAAAAAATTTGGAAAAAAAAAATTTTTTTAATTAAAAAAAAAAAAAAAAAAATTGAACAAAAAACAAAATTTGAAAAAAAAAAAAAAAAAAAAAAATTCGAAAAAAAAAAAATTTGAAAAAACCAAAATTTGAGAAAGAAAACGAAAAAAAAACAAAAATTTGGAAAAAAAAAAAAAATTAAAAAAAAAAAAAAAAAATTTGGAAAAAAAAAAAAAATTTTTTTTTAATTAAAAAAAAAAAAAAAAATTTGAAAAAAAACAAAATTTGAGAAAAAAAAAACAAAAAAAAAAATTTTTTAATTAAAAAAAAAAAAAAAAAAATTGAAAAAAAATTGGGAAAAAAAAACAAAAAAAAAAATTTGGAAAAAAAAAAAAATTTGGAAAAAAAAAAAATTTTGAATAAAACCAAAATTTGAGAAAGAAAACGAAAAAAAAAAAATTTGGAAAAAAAAAAAATTTGAAAAAAAAAGAAAAAATTTGGAAAAAAAAAAAAAAATTTTTTTTAATGAAAAAAAAAAAAAAAAATTTGAAAAAAAAAAAATTTGAGAAAAAGAAACAAAAAAAAAAAATTTGAAAAAAAAAAAAAATAATTTGGAAAAAAAAACATTTTTTTTTCAAATTACACAAAAAAAAAATTTGAAAAAAAAACTTTCAGAAAAAAAAAAAAAAATTTGAGAAAAAAAAACAAAAACAAAATTTGGAAAAAAAAAAAATTTGGAAAAAAAAAAAAAAAATTTGGAAAAAAAAAAATAAAAATTTGGAAAAAAAAAAAATTTTTTTTTTAATTAAAAAAAAAATAATAATTTGGAAAAAAAACATTTTTTTTTTAAATTACACAAAAAAAAAAATTTGAAAAAAAAACTTTCAGAAAAAAAAAAAAAAAATTTGAGAAAAAAAAACAAAAAAAAAATTTGAAAAAAAAAAAAAATTTTGGAAAAAAAAAAAATTGGAAAAAAACAAAAAAAAAATTTGGGAAAAAAAAGTTGAGAAAAAAAAAAAATTTAATTTGAGAAAAACAAACAAAAAAAAAAATTTGAAAAAAAAAAAAAAAATTTGGAAAAAAAAAAATTGGAAAAAAAACAAAAAAAAAATTTGGGAAAAAAAAGTTGAGAAAAAAAAAAAATTTGAAAAAAAAAAAAAAAACTTTAATTTGAGAAAAAAAAATTTGGAAAAAAAAAAAAAAACAAAATTTCAGAAAAAAAAAAAAATTTGAGAAAAAAAAAAAAAAAAATTTCAGAAAAAAAAACAAAAATTTGAAAAAAAACAAAATTTGAGAAAAAAAAACAAAACAAAATTTGGAAAAAAAAAAAATTTGAATAAAACCAAAATTTGAGAAAGAAAACGAAAAAAAAAAAAAATTTGGAAAAAAAAAAAAATTTGAAAAAAAAAAAAAAAATTTGGAAAAAAACAAAAAAAAAATTTGAGAAAAAAAAACAAAAAAAAAAAAATTTGGAAAAAAAAAAAATTCGAAAAAACCAAATGTTGAGGAAGAAAAAAAAAAATTTGGAAAAAAAACAAAAAAAAAATTTGGAAAATTTATTTTTTTTTTATTTTTAATTACATACAAAAATTCATAATTTGAAAAAAAACATTTGAGAAAAAAAAAAAAAAAAAAAAAAAATTTCAGAAAAAAAAAAAAAAATTGAAAAAAAACAAAATTTGAGAAAAAAAAAAAAAAAAAATTGGAAAAAAAAAAAAAAAAAAAATTTGGAAAAAAAAAAAATTTGGAAAAACAAAAATAATTTTTTCTTAAATTACAGAAAAAATAATAATAATTTGAAAAAAAAAAAATTTCAGAAAAAAAACAAAAAAAATTTCGAAAAAAAAAAAAAAAATTTGAACGAAAAACTTTCAGAAAAAAAAAAAAAAAATTTGAGAAAAAAAAAAAAAAAAAAAATTTGGAAAAAAAAAAATTTGGAAAAAAAAAAAAAAATTTGGAAAAAAAAAAATAAAAATTTGGAAAAAAAAAAATTTTTTTTTTTAATTAAAAAAAAAAAAATAATTTGGAAAAAAAACATTTTTTTTTTAAATTACACAAAAAAAAAAAATTTGAAAAAAAAACTTTCAGAAAAAAAAAAAAAAATTTGAGAAAAAAAAACAAAAAAAAAATTTGAAAAAAAAAAAAATTTGGAAAAAAAAAAAATTGGAAAAAAAACAAAACAAAAATTTGGGAAAAAAAAGTTGAGAAAAAAAAAAAATTTGAAAAAAAAAAAAAAAAAATTTTTAATTTGAGAAAAACAAACAAAAAAAAATTTGAAAAAAAAACAAAAATTTGGAAAAAAAAAAATTGGAAAAAAAACAAAAAAAAAATTTGGGAAAAAAAAGTTGAGAAAAAAAAAAAATTTGAAAAAAAAAAAAAAAAACCTTTAATTTGAGAAAAAAAAATTTGGAAAAAAAAAAAAAAAAAATTTCAGAAAAAAAAAAAAAATTTGAGAAAAAAAAAAAAAAAAATTTCAGAAAAAAAAACAAAAATTTGAAAAAAAAACAAAATTTGAGAAAAAAAAACAAAAAAAAATTTGGAAAAAAAAAAAATTTGAATAAAAGCAAAATTTGAGAAAGAAAACGAAAAAAAAATTTGAGAAAAAAAAACAAAAAAAAAAAAATTTGGAAAAAAAAAAAAATTGAAAAAAAAAAAAATTCGAAAAAAACCAAATGTTGAGAAAGAAAAAAAAAAATTTGAAAAAAAAACAAAAAAAAAATTTGGAAAATTTATTTTTTTTTTATTTTTAATTACATACAAAAATTCATAATTTGAAAAAAAAACATTTGAGAAAAAAAAAAAAAAAAAAAAAATTTCAGAAAAAAAAAAAAAAATTGAAAAAAAAAAAAAAAATTTGAGAAAAAACAAAAAAAAAAAAAATTGGAAAAAAAAAAAAAAAAAAATTTGGAAAAACAAAAAAAAATTTGGAAAATTTGTTTTTTTTTCTTAAATTACAGAAAAAATAATAATAATTTGAAAAAAAAAAATTTCAGAAAAAAAACAACAAACAAAATTTCAAAAAAAAAAAAAAATTTGAACGAAAACAAAATTTGAGAAAAAAAAACAAAAAAAACATTCGGAAAAAAAAAAAAAAAAAAATTTGGAAAAAAAAAAAATTTTTTTTTAATTAAAAAAAAAAAAAAAATTTGAAAAAAAAAAAATTTGAGAAAAAAAAACAAAAAAAAAAAATTTTTTTAATTAAAAAAAAAAAAAAAAAATTTGAAAAAAAACAAAATTGGGGAAAAAAAAAAAAAAAAAAAAAATTTGGAAAAAAAAAAAAATTTGGAAAACAACAAAAATTTGAATAAAACCAAAATTTGAGAAAGAAAACGAAAAAAAACAAAAATTTGGAAAAAAAAAAAAAAAAAATTTGAAAAAAAAAAATTTTTTTTTAATTAAAAAAAAAAAAAAAAATTTGAAAAAAAAAAAAATTTGAGAAAAAAAAACAAAAAAAACATTCGGAAAAAAAAAAAAAAAAAAATTTGGAAAAAAAAAAATTTTTTTTTAATTAAAAAAAAAAAAAAATTTGAAAAAAAAAACAGTTGAGAAAAAAAAAAAAAAAAATTGGAAAAAAAAAAAAAAAAAATTTCAGAAAAAAAAAAAAAATTGAAAAAAAACAAAATTTGAGAAAAAAAAAAAAAAAAAAATTGGAAAAAAAAAAAAAAAAAAAAAATTTGGAAAAAAAAAAAAATTTGGAAAAAAAAAAAAATTTGGAAATTTTTTTTTTTTCTTAAATTACAGAAAAAATAATAATAATTTGATAAAAAAAAAAATTTGAAAAAAACAACAAAAAAAAATTTGAAAAAAAAAAAAAAAAATTTGGAAAAAAAAACATTTTTTTTTCAAATTACACAAAAAAAAAATTTGAAAAAAAAACTTTCAGAAAAAAAAAAAAAAATTTGAGAAAAAAAAACAAAAAAAAAATTTGGAAAAAAAAAAAATTTGGAAAAAAAAAAAAAAAATTTGGAAAAAAAAAAATAAAAATTTGGAAAAAAAAAAAATTTTTTTTTTAATTAAAAAAAAAATAATAATTTGGAAAAAAAACATTTTTTTTTTAAATTACACAAAAAAAAAAATTTGAAAAAAAAACTTTCAGAAAAAAAAAAAAAAAATTTGAGAAAAAAAAACAAAAAAAAAATTTGAAAAAAAAAAAAAATTTTGGAAAAAAAAAAAATTGGAAAAAAAACAAAAAAAAAATTTGGGAAAAAAAAGTTGAGAAAAAAAAAAAATTTGAAAAAAAAAAAAAAAAAAATTTTAATTTGAGAAAAACAAACAAAAAAAAATTTGAAAAAAAAAAAAAAAATTTGGAAAAAAAAAATTGGAAAAAAAACAAAAAAAAAATTTGGGAAAAAAAAGTTGAGAAAAAAAAAAAATTTGAAAAAAAAAAAAAAAAACCTTTAATTTGAGAAAAAAAAATTTGGAAAAAAAAAAAAAAAAAATTTCAGAAAAAAAAAAAAATTTGAGAAAAAAAAAAAAAAAAATTTCAGAAAAAAAAACAAAAATTTGAAAAAAAACAAAATTTGAGAAAAAAAAACAAAAAAAAATTTGGAAAAAAAAAAAATTTGAATAAAACCAAAATTTGAGAAAGAAAACGAAAAAAAAATTTGAGAAAAAAAAACAAAAAAAAAAAAATTTGGAAAAAAAAAAAATTGAAAAAAAAAAAAATTCGAAAAAAACCAAATGTTGAGAAAGAAAAAAAAAAATTTGAAAAAAAAACAAAAAAAAAATTTGGAAAATTTATTTTTTTTTTATTTTTAATTACATACAAAAATTCATAATTTGAAAAAAAAACATTTGAGAAAAAAAAAAAAAAAAAAAAAAATTTCAGAAAAAAAAAAAAAAATTGAAAAAAAAAAAAAAAATTTCAGAAAAAACAAAAAAAAAAAAAATTGGAAAAAAAAAAAAAAAAAAAATTTGGAAAAACAAAAAAAAATTTGGAAAATTTGTTTTTTTTTCTTAAATTACAGAAAAAATAATAATAATTTGAAAAAAAAAAATTTCAGAAAAAAAACAACAAACAAAATTTCAAAAAAAAAAAAAAATTTGAACGCAAACAAAATTTGAGAAAAAAAAACAAAAAAAACATTCGGAAAAAAAAAAAAAAAAAAATTTGGAAAAAAAAAAAATTTTTTTTTAATTAAAAAAAAAAAAAAATTTGAAAAAAAAAAAATTTGAGAAAAAAAAACAAAAAAAAAAAATTTTTTTAATTAAAAAAAAAAAAAAAAAATTTGAAAAAAAAAAAAATTTGGAAAACAAAAAAAATTTGAATAAAACCAAAATTTGAGAAAGAAAACGAAAAAAAAACAAAAATTTGGAAAAAAAAAAAAAAAAAATTTGAAAAAAAAAAATTTTTTTTTAATTAAAAAAAAAAAAAAAAATTTGAAAAAAAAAAAAATTTGAGAAAAAAAAAACAAAAAAAACATTCGGAAAAAAAAAAAAAAAAAATTTGGAAAAAAAAAAATTTTTTTTTAATTAAAAAAAAAAAAAAATTTGAAAAAAAAACAGTTGAGAAAAAAAAAAAAAAAAAATTGGAAAAAAAAAAAAAAAAAATTTCAGAAAAAAAAAAAAAATTGAAAAAAAACAAAATTTGAGAAAAAAAAAAAAAAAAAAATTGGAAAAAAAAAAAAAAAAAAAAAATTTGGAAAAAAAAAAAATTTGGAAAAACAAAAAAAAAATTTGGAAATTTTTTTTTTTTCTTAAATTACAGAAAAAATAATAATAATTTGAAAAAAAAAAAAAAAAAATTTCAGAAAAAAAAACAACGAAAAAAATTTCGAAAAAATAAAAAAAAATTTGAACGAAAAACTTTCAGAAAAAAAAAAAAAATTTGAAAAAAAACAAAATTTGAGAAAAAAAAAAAAAAAAAAAAAAATTTGGAAAAAAAAAAAAAAAATTTGGAAAAACAAAAAAAAAATTTGGAAAAATTTTTTTTTTTCTTAAATTACAGAAAAAATAATAATAATTTGAAAAAAAAAAAAAAATTTCAGAAAAAAAAAAAAAAATTTGAGAAAAAAAAACAAAAAAAAAATTTGGAAAAAAAAAAATTTGGAAAAAAAAAAAAAAATTTGGAAAAAAAAAAATAAAAATTTGGAAAAAAAAAAAAATTTTTTTTTAATTAAAAAAAAAATAATAATTTGGAAAAAAACACTTTCCTTTTAAATTACACAAAAAAAAAATTTGAAAAAAAACTTTCAGAAAAAAAAAAAAAAAATTTGAGAAAAAAAAACAAAACAAAAATTTGAAAAAAAAAAAAAAATTTGTTTAATTAAAAACAAAAAAAAAAATTGGAAAAAAAAAAAAAAAAAATTTGGAAAAAAAAAAAAAAATTTGGAAAAAAAAAAAAAATTTGAATAAAACCAAAATTTGAGAAAGAAAACGAAAAAAAAAAAAAATTTGGAAAAAAAAAAAAAAAAAAATTTGGAAAAAAATTTTTTTTTTTTAAATTACAGAAAAAAAATAATAATTTGAAAAAAAAAATTTGAGAAAAAAAAAAACAAAAAAATTTCAGAAAAAAAAAAAAAAATTTGAAAAAAACAAAATTTGAGAAAAAAAACAAAAAAAAAAAAATTTGGAAAAAAAAAAAAAAAATTTGGAAAAAAAAAAAAAAAAAAAAATTTGGAAAAAAAAAAAAAAAAAAATTTTTAATTAAAAAAAAAAAAAAAAATTTGAAAAAAAACAAAATTTGAGAAAAAAAAAAAAAAAAAAATTGGAAAAAAAAAAAAAAAAAAAATTTGAAAAAAAACAAAATTTGAGAAAAAAAAACAAAAAAAACATTCGGAAAAAAAAAAAAAAAAAAATTTGGAAAAAAAAAAAAAAAAAAAAATTTGGAAAAAAAATTTTTTTTTTTTTTAAATTACAGTAAAAAAAAATAATAATTTGAAAAAAAAAAATTTGAGAAAAAAAAAAAAAAAAAAAAAATTTAAAAAAAAAAATTTCAGAAAAAAAAAATTTGAAAAAAAAAATTTCAGAAAAAAAAAAATTTGAAAAAAAGAAACAAAAAATTTGGAAAAAAAAAAAAAATTGGAAAAAAAAAAAATTAAAAAAAAAAAAAAAAATTTGAAAAAAAAAAAAATTTGAGAAAAAAAAACGAATAAAAAAAATTTGGAAAAAAAAAAAAAAATTTGGAAAAAAAACATTTTTTTTTTAAATTACAGAAAAAAAATAATAATTTGAAAAAAAAAACTTGAGAAAAAAAAAAAAAAAAAATTTGAATAAAACCAAAATTTGAGAAAGAAAACGAAAAAAAACAAAAATTTGGAAAAAATAAAAAAAAAAAATTTGGAAAAAAAAAAAAAAAATTTCAGAAAAAAAAAAAAAAAAATTTCAGAAAAAAAAACAAAAATTTGAAAAAAAAAAATTTGAGAAAAAAAAACAAAAAAAAATTTGGAAAAAAAAAAAAAAATTTGGAAAAAAAAAAAATTAAAAAAAAAAAAAAATTTGAAAAAAAAAAAAATTTGAGAAAAAAAAACGAATAAAAAAAATTTGGAAAAAAAAAAAAAAAATTTGGAAAAAAAACATTTTTTTTTTTTAAATTACAGAAAAAAAATAATAATTTGAAAAAAAAAAATTTGAGAAAAAAAAAAAAAAAATTTGAATAAAACCAAAATTTGAGAAAGAAAACGAAAAAAAAACAAAAATTTGGAAAAAAAAAAAATTTGGAAAAAAAAAAAAAAAAAAATTTGGAAAAAAAAATTTTTTTTTTTTTAAATTACAGTAAAAAAAAATAATAATTTGAAAAAAAAAAATTTGAGAAAAAAAAAAAAAAAAAAAAAATTTGAAAAAAAAAATTTCAGAAAAAAAAAAATTTGAAAAAAAAGAAACAAAAAATTTGGAAAAAAAAAAAAAATTTGGAAAAAAAAAAAATTAAAAAAAAAAAAAAAAATTTGAAAAAAAAAAACTTTGAGAAAAAAAAACGAATAAAAAAAATTTGGAAAAAAAAAAAATTAAAAAAAAAAAAAAAAATTTGAAAAAAAAAAACTTTGAGAAAAAAAAACGAATAAAAAAAATTTGGAAAAAAAAAAAATTAAAAAAAAAAAAAAAAATTTGAAAAAAAAAACTTTGAGAAAAAAAAACGAATAAAAAAAATTTGGAAAAAAAAAAAAAAATTTGGAAAAAAAACATTTTTTTTTTTAAATTACAGAAAAAAAATGATAATTTGAAAAAAAAAAATTTGGAAAAAAAAAAAAAAATTGAAAAAAAAAACAAAATTTGAGAAAAAAAAAAAAAAAAAAATTGGAAAAAAAAAAAAAAAAAAAATTTGGAAAAAAAAAAAATTTGGAAAATTTTTTTTTTTCTTAAATTACAGAAAAAATAATAATAATTTGAAAAAAAAAAATTTCAGAAAAAAAAACAACAAAAAAAATTTCTAAAAAAAAAAAAAAAATTTGAACGAAAAACTTCCAGAAAAAAAAAAAAAAAATTTGAAAAAAACAAAATTTGAGAAAAAAAACAAAAAAAAAAAAAATTTGGAAAAAAAAAAAAAAATTTGGAAAAACAAAAAAAAAATTTGGAAAATTTTTTTTTTTTCTTAAATAACAGAAAAAATAATAATAATTTGAAAAAAAAAAATTTGAAAAAAAAAAAAAAAAAATTCAGAAAAAAAAAGAAAATTTGAAAAAAAAAAAATTTCAGAAAAAAAACAACAAAAAAAATTTCGAAAAAAAAAAAAAAGTTTGGAAAAAAAAAAAAAAATTTTTTTTAATTAAAAAAAAAAAAAAAATTTGGAAAAAAAACATTTTTTTTTCAAATTACACAAAAAAAAAAATTTGAAAAAAAAACTTTCAGAAAAAAAAAAAAATTTGAGACAAAAAAACAAAAAAAAATTTGGAAAAAAAAAATTTGGAAAAAAAAAAAAAATTTGAAAAAAAAAAAAAAAATTTGGAAAAAAACAAAAAAAAAATTTGAAAAAAAAACAAAAAAAAAAAAATTTGGAAAAAAAAAAAAATTGAAAAAAAAAAAAAATTTGAAAAAAACCAAATGTTGAGAAAGAAAAAAAAAATTTGGAAAAAAAACAAAAAAAAAATTTGGAAAATTTATTTTTTTTTTATTTTTAATTACATACAAAAATTCATAATTTGAAAAAAAAACATTTGAGAAAAAAAAAAAAAAAAAATTTCAGAAAAAAAAAAAAAATTGAAAAAAAACAAAATTTGAGAAAAAAAAAAAAAAAAAAATTGGAAAAAAAAAAAACAAAAAAAAATTTGGAAAAAAAAAAAAAATTTGGAAAAAAAATAAAAAAAAAATTGGAAAAAAGAAAAAAAAAATTTGGAAAAAATGAAAAAAAAATTTTTTAATTAAAAAAAAAAAAAAAAATTTGGAAAAAAAAAAAATTTGAATAAAACCAAAATTTGAGAAAAAAAAACAAAAAAAAATTTGGAAAAAAAAAAAAATTTGGAAAAAAAAAAAAAAAAAAAAAATTGGAAAAAAGAAAAAAAAAATTTGGAAAAAATAAAAAAAAATTTTTTTAATTAAAAAAAAAAAAAAAAATTTGGAAGAAAAAAAAAAAAAATTTGGAAAAAAAAAAAAAATTGAATAAAACCAAAATTTGAGAAAGAAAACGAAAAAAAAACAAAAATTTGGAAAAAAAAAAAAATTTGAAACAAAAAAAAAAAAATTTGGAAAAAAACAAAAAAAAAATTTGAGAAAAAAAAACAAAAAAAAAAAAATTTGGAAAAAAAAAAAAATTGAAAAAAAAAAAAATTTGAAAAAAACCAAAAAAAAAATTTGGAAAATTTATTTTTTTTTTATTTTTAATTACATACAAAAATTCATAATTTGAAAAAAAAACATTTGAGAAAAAAAAAAAAAAAAAAAAAAAATTTCAGAAAAAAAAAAAAAATTGAAAAAAAAACAAAATTTGAGAAAAAAAAAAAAAAGAAATTGGAAAAAAAAAAAAAAAAAAAAAATTTGGAAAAAAAAAAATTTGGAAAAAAAAAAAAAAAATTTGGAAAAAAAAAAAAAAAAAAAAAATTTAAAAAAAAAAATTTCAGAAAAAAAAAATTTGAAAAAAAAAATTTCAGAAAAAAAAAATTTGAAAAAAAAAATTTCAGAAAAAAAAAAATTTGAAAAAAAGAAACAAAAAATTTGGAAAAAAAAAAAAAATTGGAAAAAAAAAAAATTAAAAAAAAAAAAAAAAATTTGAAAAAAAAAAAAATTTGAGAAAAAAAAACGAATAAAAAAAATTTGGAAAAAAAAAAAAAAATTTGGAAAAAAAACATTTTTTTTTTAAATTACAGAAAAAAAATAATAATTTGAAAAAAAAAAACTTGAGAAAAAAAAAAAAAAAAAATTTGAATAAAACCAAAATTTGAGAAAGAAAACGAAAAAAAACAAAAATTTGAAAAAAAAAAAAAAAAAAATTTGGAAAAAAATTTTTTTTTTTTTTAAATTACAGTAAAAAAAAATAATAATTTGAAAAAAAAAATTTGAGAAAAAAAAAAAAAAAAAAAAACATTTGAAAAAAAAAATTTCAGAAAAAAAAAAATTTTAAAAAAAAAATTTCAGAAAAAAAAAAATTTGAAAAAAAAAATTTCAGAAAAAAAAAAAAATTTGAAAAAAAACAAAATTTGAGAAAAAAAAATAAAAAAAAAAAATTTGGAAAAAAAAAAAAAAATTTCAGAAAAAAAAACAAAAAAAAAAAAATTTGGAAAAAAAAAAAAATTGAAAAAAAAAAAAAATTTGAAAAAAACCAAATGTTGAGAAAGAAAAAAAAAATTTGGAAAAAAAACAAAAAAAAAATTTGGAAAATTTTTTTTTTTTTTATTTTTAATTACATACAAAAATTCATAATTTGAAAAAAAAACATTTGAGAAAAAAAAAAAAAAAAAATTTCAGAAAAAAAAAAAAAATTGAAAAAAAACAAAATTTGAGAAAAAAAAAAAAAAAAAAATTGGAAAAAAAAAAAACAAAAAAAAATTTGGAAAAAAAAAAAAAAATTTGGAAAAAAAATAAAAAAAAAATTGGAAAAAAGAAAAAAAAAATTTGGAAAAAATGAAAAAAAAATTTTTTAATTAAAAAAAAAAAAAAAAATTTGGAAAAAAAAAAAATTTGAATAAAACCAAAATTTGAGAAAAAAAAACAAAAAAAAATTTGGAAAAAAAAAAAAATTTGGAAAAAAAAAAAAAAAAAAAAAATTGGAAAAAAGAAAAAAAAAATTTGGAAAAAATAAAAAAAAATTTTTTTAATTAAAAAAAAAAAAAAAAATTTGGAAGAAAAAAAAAAAAAATTTGGAAAAAAAAAAAAAATTGAATAAAACCAAAATTTGAGAAAGAAAACGAAAAAAAAACAAAAATTTGGAAAAAAAAAAAAATTTGAAACAAAAAAAAAAAAATTTGGAAAAAAACAAAAAAAAAATTTGAGAAAAAAAAACAAAAAAAAAAAAATTTGGAAAAAAAAAAAAATTGAAAAAAAAAAAAATTTGAAAAAAACCAAAAAAAAAATTTGGAAAATTTATTTTTTTTTTATTTTTAATTACATACAAAAATTCATAATTTGAAAAAAAAACATTTGAGAAAAAAAAAAAAAAAAAAAAAAAATTTCAGAAAAAAAAAAAAAATTGAAAAAAAAACAAAATTTGAGAAAAAAAAAAAAAAGAAATTGGAAAAAAAAAAAAAAAAAAAAAATTTGGAAAAAAAAAAATTTGGAAAAAAAAAAAAAAATTTGGAAAAAAAAAAAAAAAAAAAAAATTTAAAAAAAAAAATTTCAGAAAAAAAAAATTTGAAAAAAAAAATTTCAGAAAAAAAAAATTTGAAAAAAAAAATTTCAGAAAAAAAAAAATTTGAAAAAAAGAAACAAAAAATTTGGAAAAAAAAAAAAATTGGAAAAAAAAAAAATTAAAAAAAAAAAAAAAAATTTGAAAAAAAAAAAAATTTGAGAAAAAAAAACGAATAAAAAAAATTTGGAAAAAAAAAAAAAAATTTGGAAAAAAAACATTTTTTTTTTAAATTACAGAAAAAAAATAATAATTTGAAAAAAAAAACTTGAGAAAAAAAAAAAAAAAAAATTTGAATAAAACCAAAATTTGAGAAAGAAAACGAAAAAAAACAAAAATTTGAAAAAAAAAAAAAAAAAAATTTGGAAAAAAATTTTTTTTTTTTTTAAATTACAGTAAAAAAAATAATAATTTGAAAAAAAAAATTTGAGAAAAAAAAAAAAAAAAAAAAAATTTGAAAAAAAAAATTTCAGAAAAAAAAAAATTTTAAAAAAAAAATTTCAGAAAAAAAAAAATTTGAAAAAAAAAATTTCAGAAAAAAAAAAAAATTTGAAAAAAAACAAAATTTGAGAAAAAAAAATAAAAAAAAAAAATTTGGAAAAAAAAAAAAAAATTTCAGAAAAAAAAAAAAAAAATTTCAGAAAAAAAACAAAAATTTGAAAAAAAAAAAATTTGAGAAAAAAAAACAAAAAAAAATTTGGAAAAAAAAAAAAAAATTTGGAAAAAAAAACAAAAAAAAAAATTGGAAAAAAGAAAAAAAAAATTTGGAAAAAATAAAAAAAATTTTTTTTAATTAAAAAAAAAAAAAAAAATTTGAAAAAACACAATTTGAGAAAAAAAAAAAAAAAAAAAATTTGAAAAAAAAAAAAAAAAAATTTGAATAAAACCAAAATTTGAGAAAGAAAACGAAAAAAAAACAAAAATTTGGAAAAAAAAAAAAATTTGAAAAAAAAGAAACAAAAAATTTGGAAAAAAAAAAAAAATTAGGAAAAAAAAAAAATTAAAAAAAAAAAAAAATTTGAAAAAAAAAAAAATTTGAGAAAAAAAAACGAATAAAAAAAATTTGGAAAAAAAAAAAAAAAAATTTGGAAAAAAACATTTTTTTTTTTAAATTACAGAAAAAAAATAATAATTTGAAAAAAAAAAATTTGAGAAAAAAAAAAAAAAAAATTTGAATAAAACCAAAATTTGAGAAAGAAAACGAAAAAAAAAAAAAAATTTGAGAAAAAAAAAAAAAAAAAAAAAATTTGAAAAAAAAAATTTCAGAAAAAAAAAAATTTGAAAAAAAAGAAACAAAAAATTTGGAAAAAAAAAAAAAAATTTGGAAAAAAAAAAAATTAAAAAAAAAAAAAAAAATTTGAAAAAAAAAACTTTGAGAAAAAAAAACGAATAAAAAAAATTTGGAAAAAAAAAAAATTAAAAAAAAAAAAAAAAATTTGAAAAAAAAAAACTTTGAGAAAAAAAAACGAATAAAAAAAATTTGGAAAAAAAAAAAATTAAAAAAAAAAAAAAAAATTTGAAAAAAAAAACTTTGAGAAAAAAAAACGAATAAAAAAAATTTGGAAAAAAAAAAAAAAATTTGGAAAAAAAACATTTTTTTTTTTAAATTACAGAAAAAAAATGATAATTTGAAAAAAAAAAATTTGGAAAAAAAAAAAAAAATTGAAAAAAAAACAAAATTTGAGAAAAAAAAAAAAAAAAAAATTTGGAAAAAAAAAAAATTTGGAAAATTTTTTTTTTTCTTAAATTACAGAAAAAATAATAATAATTTGAAAAAAAAAAATTTCAGAAAAAAAAACAACAAAAAAAATTTCTAAAAAAAAAAAAAAAATTTGAACGAAAAACTTCCAGAAAAAAAAAAAAAAAATTTGAAAAAAAACAAAATTTGAGAAAAAAAACAAAAAAAAAAAAAATTTGGAAAAAAAAAAAAAATTTGGAAAAACAAAAAAAAAATTTGGAAAATTTTTTTTTTTCTTAAATAACAGAAAAAATAATAATAATTTGAAAAAAAAAAATTTGAAAAAAAAAAAAAAAAATTCAGAAAAAAAAAGAAAATTTGAAAAAAAAAAAATTTCAGAAAAAAAACAACAAAAAAAATTTGGAAAAAAAAAAAAAAGTTTGGAAAAAAAAAAAAAAAATTTTTTTAATTAAAAAAAAAAAAAAAATTTGGAAAAAAAACATTTTTTTTTCAAATTACACAAAAAAAAAAATTTGAAAAAAAAACTTTCAGAAAAAAAAAAAAAATTTGAGACAAAAAAACAAAAAAAAATTTGGAAAAAAAAAATTTGGAAAAAAAAAAAAAATTTGAAAAAAAAAAAAAAAATTTGGAAAAAAACAAAAAAAAAATTTGAAAAAAAAAACAAAAAAAAAAAAATTTGGAAAAAAAAAAAAATTGAAAAAAAAAAAAAATTTGAAAAAAACCAAATGTTGAGAAAGAAAAAAAAAATTTGGAAAAAAAACAAAAAAAAAATTTGGAAAATTTATTTTTTTTTTATTTTTAATTACATACAAAAATTCATAATTTGAAAAAAAAACATTTGAGAAAAAAAAAAAAAAAAAATTTCAGAAAAAAAAAAAAAATTGAAAAAAAAACAAAATTTGAGAAAAAAAAAAAAAAAAAAATTGGAAAAAAAAAAACAAAAAAAAATTTGGAAAAAAAAAAAAAATTTGGAAAAAAAAATAAAAAAAAAATTGGAAAAAAGAAAAAAAAAATTTGGAAAAAATGAAAAAAAAATTTTTTAATTAAAAAAAAAAAAAAAAATTTGGAAAAAAAAAAAATTTGAATAAAACCAAAATTGGAAAAAAAAAAAACAAAAAAAAATTTGGAAAAAAAAAAAAAATTTGGAAAAAAAAATAAAAAAAAAATTGGAAAAAAGAAAAAAAAAATTTGGAAAAAATGAAAAAAAAATTTTTTAATTAAAAAAAAAAAAAAAAATTTGGAAAAAAAAAAAATTTGAATAAAACCAAAATTTGAGAAAAAAAAACAAAAAAAAATTTGGAAAAAAAAAAAAAATTTGGAAAAAAAAAAAAAAAAAAAAAATTGGAAAAAAGAAAAAAAAAATTTGGAAAAAATAAAAAAAAATTTTTTTAATTAAAAAAAAAAAAAAAAATTTGGAAGAAAAAAAAAAAAAATTTGGAAAAAAAAAAAAATTGAATAAAACCAAAATTTGAGAAAGAAAACGAAAAAAAAACAAAAATTTGGAAAAAAAAAAAAATTTGAAACAAAAAAAAAAAAATTTGGAAAAAAACAAAAAAAAAATTTGAGAAAAAAAAACAAAAAAAAAAAAATTTGGAAAAAAAAAAAAATTGAAAAAAAAAAAAATTTGAAAAAAACCAAAAAAAAAATTTGGAAAATTTATTTTTTTTTTATTTTTAATTACATACAAAAATTCATAATTTGAAAAAAAAACATTTGAGAAAAAAAAAAAAAAAAAAAAAAAATTTCAGAAAAAAAAAAAAAATTGAAAAAAAAACAAAATTTGAGAAAAAAAAAAAAAAGAAATTGGAAAAAAAAAAAAAAAAAAAAAATTTGGAAAAAAAAAAATTTGGAAAAAAAAAAAAAAAATTTTTTTAATTAAAAAAAAAAAAAAAATTTGGAAAAAAAACATTTTTTTTTCAATTTACACAAAAAAAAATTTGAAAAAAAAACTTTCAGAAAAAAAAAAAAAAATTTGAGAAAAAAAAAACAAAAAAAAAATTTGGAAAAAAAAAAATTTTTTTTTTAATTAAAAAAAAAATAATAATTTGGAAAAAAACATTTTTTTTTTAAATTACACAAAAAAAAATATTTGAAAAAAAAACTTTCAGAAAAAAAAAAAAAAAATTTGAGAAAAAAAAACAAAAAAAAAATTTGAAAAAAAAAAAAAAATTTGGAAAAAAAAAAATTGGAAAAAAAACAAAAAACAAATTTGGGAAAAAAAAGTTGAGAAAAAAAAAAAATTAAAAAAAAAAAAAAAAACTTTTTAATTTGAGAAAAACAAACAAAAAAAAAATTTGAAAAAAAAAAAAAAAATTTGGAAAAAAAAAAAATTGGAAAAAAAACAAAAAAAAAATTTGGGAAAAAAAAGTCGAGAAAAAAAAAAAATTTGAAAAAAAAAAAAAAAAAATTTTTAATTTGAGAAAAAAAAACAAAAAAAAAATTTGAAAAAAAAAAAAAAAATTTGGAAAAAAAAAAAATTGGAAAAAAAACAAAACAAAAATTTGGGAAAAAAAAGTTGAGAAAAAAAAAAATTTGAAAAAAAAAAAAAAAAAATTTTTAATTTGAGAAAAAAAAATTTGGAAAAAAAAAAAAAAAAAATTTGGAAAAATTTTTTTTTTTTAAAAAAAAGAAACAAAAAATTTGGAAAAAAAAAAAAAATTTGGAAAAAAAAAATTTTTTTTTTCAAATTACACAAAAAAAAATTTGAAAAAAAAACTTTCAGAAAAAAAAAAAAAAAATTGAGAAAAAAAAACAAAAAAAAAATTTGGAAAAAAAAAAAATTTGGAAAAAAAAAAAATTGGAAAAATAACAAAAAAAAAATTTGGGAAAAAAAAGTTGAGAAAAACAAAAAATTTGAAAAAAAAAAAAAAAAACCTTTAATTTGAGAAAAAAAAATTTGGAAAAAAAAAAAAAAAAAAATTTCAGAAAAAAAAAAAATTTGAGAAAAAAAAAAAAAAAAATTTGAGAAAAAAAAAAAAAAATTTGAAAAAAAACAAAATTTGAGAAAAAAAAACAAAAAAAAATTTGGAAAAAAAAAAAATTTGAATAAAACCAAAATTTGAGAAAGAAAACGAAAAAAAAAAAAATTTGGAAAAAAAAAAAAATTTGAAAAAAAAAAAAAAATTTGGAAAAAAACAAAAAAAAAATTTGAGAAAAAAAAACAAAAAAAAAAAAATTTCGAAAAAAAAAAAAATTGAAAAAAAAAAAATTCGAAAAAAACCAAATGTTGAGAAAGAAAAAAAAAATTTGGAAAAAAAACAAAAAAAAAATTTGGAAAATTTATTTTTTTTTTATTTTTAATTACATACAAAAATTCATAATTTGAAAAAAAAAACATTTGAGAAAAAAAAAAAAAAAAAAAAAAAATTTCAGAAAAAAAAAAAAAATTGAAAAAAAAACAAAATTTGAGAAAAAACAAAAAAAAAAAAATTGGAAAAAAAAAAAAAAAAAAAAAATTTGGAAAAAAAAAAAATTTCGAAAAAAAAAAAAAAAATTTGGAAAAAAAAAAAATTTCGAAAAAAAAAAAAAAAAATTGGAAAAAAAAAAAAAAATTTTTTTTAATTAAAAAAAAAAAAAAAATTTGGAAAAAAAAAAAATTTGGAAAAAAAAAAAAAAAATTTGGAAAAAAAAAAATAAAAATTTCGAAAAAAAAAAAATTTTTTTTTTAATTAAAAAAAAAAAAAAAAATTTGAAAAAAACAAAATTTGAGAAAAAAAAAGAAAAAAAAAATTTGGAAAAAAAAAAAAAAAAATTTGGAAAAAAAAAAAATTTGAATAAAACCAAAATTTGAGAAAGAAAACGAAAAAAAAAAAAAAAATTTCAGAAAAAAAAAAAAAAAAATTTCAGAAAAAAAAAAAAATTTGAAAAAAAAAAAAATTTGAGAAAAAAAAACAAAAAAAAATTTGGAAAAAAAAAAAAAATTTGGAAAAAAAAACAAAAAAAAAAATTGGAAAAAAGAAAAAAAAAATTTGGAAAAAATAAAAAAAAATTTTTTTAATTAAAAAAAAAAAAAAAAAATTTTTTAATTAAAAAAAAAAAAAAAATTTGAAAAAAAACAAAATTTGAGAAAGAAAACGAAAAAAAAAACAAAAATTTGGAAAAAAAAAAAAATTGAAAAAAAAAAAAATTTGAAAAAAACCAAATGTTGAGAAAGAAAAAAAAAAATTTGGAAAAAAAACAAAAAAAAAATTTGGAAAATTTATTTTTTTTTTATTTTTAATTACATACAAAAATTCATAATTTGAAAAAAAAACATTTGAGAAAAAAAAAAAAAAAAAAAAAAAATTTCAGAAAAAAAAAAAAAATTGAAAAAAAAACAAAATTTGAGAAAAAAAAAAAAAAAAGAAATTGGAAAAAAAAAAAAAAAAAAAAATTTGGAAAAAAAAAAATTTCGAAAAAAAAAAAAAAAAATTGGAAAAAAAAAAAAAAAAATTTTTAATTAAAAAAAAAAAAAAAATTTGGAAAAAAAACATTTTTTTTTCAAATTACACAAAAAAAAAATTTGAAAAAAAAACTTTCAGAAAAAAAAAAAAAAATTTGAGAAAAAAAAACAAAAAAAAAATTTGGAAAAAAAAAAAATTTGGAAAAAAAAAAAATTTGGACAAAAAAAAAAAAAATTTGGAAAAAAAAAAACAAAAATTTGGAAAAAAAAAAAAATTTTTTTTTAATTAAAAAAAAAAAATAATTTGGAAAAAAAACATTTTTTTTTAAATTACACATAAAAAAATATTTGAAAAAAAAACTTTCAGAAAAAAAAAAAAAAAATTTGAGAAAAAAAAACAAAAAAAAAATTTGAAAAAAAAAAAAATTTGGAAAAAAAAAAATTGGAAAAAAACAAAAAAAAAATTTGGGAAAAAAAAGTTGAGAAAAAAAAAAAATTTGAAAAAAAAAAAAAAAAAAATTTTAATTTGAGAAAAAAAAACAAAAAAAAAATTTGAAAAAAAAACTTTCAGAAAAAAAAAAAAAAATTTGAGAAAAAAAAACAAAAAAAAAATTTGAAAAAAAAAAAAATTTGGAAAAAAAAAAATTGGAAAAAAACAAAACAAAAATTTGGGAAAAAAAAGTTGAGAAAAAAAAAATTTAAAAAAAAAAAAAAAAAAATTTTTAATTTGAGAAAAAAAAATTTGGAAAAAAAAAAAAAAAAAATTTGGAAAAATTTTTTTTTTTGAAAAAAAAGAAACAAAAAATTTGGAAAAAAAAAAAAAAATTGGAAAAAAAAACATTTTTTTTTCAAATTACACAAAAAAAAAATTTGAAAAAAAAACTTTCAGAAAAAAAAAAAAAAATTGAGAAAAAAAAACAAAAAAAAAATTTGGAAAAAAAAAAATTTGGAAAAAAAAAAATAAAAATTTGGAAAAAAAAAAAATTTTTTTTTTAATTAAAAAAAAAATAATAATTTGGAAAAAAAACATTTTTTTTTTAAATTACACAAAAAAAAAAATTTGAAAAAAAAACTTTCAGAAAAAAAAAAAAAAAATTTGAGAAAAAAAAACAAAAAAAAAATTTGAAAAAAAAAAAAAATTTGGAAAAAAAAAATTGGAAAAAAAACAAAAAACAAATTTGGGAAAAAAAAGTTGAGAAAAAAAAAAAATTTGAAAAAAAAAAAAAAAAACTTTTTAATTTGAGAAAAACAAACAAAAAAAAAATTTGAAAAAAAAAAAAAAAATTTGGAAAAAAAAAAAATTGGAAAAAAAACAAAAAAAAAATTTGGGAAAAAAAAGTTGAGAAAAAAAAAAAATTTGAAAAAAAAAAAAAAAAAAATTTTAATTTGAGAAAAAAAAACAAAAAAAAAATTTGAAAAAAAAAAAAAAAATTTGGAAAAAAAAAAAATTGGAAAAAAAACAAAACAAAAATTTGGGAAAAAAAAGTTGAGAAAAAAAAAAATTTGAAAAAAAAAAAAAAAAAATTTTTAATTTGAGAAAAAAAAATTTGGAAAAAAAAAAAAAAAAAATTTGGAAAATTTTTTTTTTTTTAAAAAAAGAAACAAAAAATTTGGAAAAAAAAAAAAATTTGGAAAAAAAAATTTTTTTTTTTCAAATTACACAAAAAAAAAATTTGAAAAAAAAACTTTCAGAAAAAAAAAAAAAAATTGAGAAAAAAAAACAAAAAAAAAATTTGGAAAAAAAAAAATAAAAATTTGGAAAAAAAAAAATTTTTTTTTTAATTAAAAAAAAAATAATAATTTGGAAAAAAAACATTTTTTTTTTAAATTACACAAAAAAAAAAATTTGAAAAAAAACTTTCAGAAAAAAAAAAAAAAATTTGAGAAAAAAAACAAAAAAAAAATTTTTAAAAAAAAAATTTGGAAACAAAAAAAATTGGAAAAAAAACAAAACAAAAATTTGGGAAAAAAAAGTTGAGAAAAAAAAAAAATTTGAAAAAAAAAAAAAAAAAAATTTTAATTTGAGAAAAAAAAACAAAAAAAAAATTTGAAAAAAAAAAAAAAAATTTGGAAAAAAAAAAAATTGGAAAAAAAACAAAACAAAAATTTGGGAAAAAAAAGTTGAGAAAAAAAAAAAATTTGAAAAAAAAAAAAAAAAAAATTTTAATTTGAGAAAAACAAACAAAAAAAAAATTTGAAAAAAAAAAAAAAAATTTGGAAAAAAAAAAATTTGAGAAAAAAAAACAAAAAAAAATTTGGAAAAAAAAAAAAAATTTGGAAAAAATAAAAAAAAATTTTTTTAATTAAAAAAAAAAAAAAAAATTTGAAAAAAAACAAAATTTGAGAAAAAAAAAAAAAAAAAAATTTGGAAAAAAAAAAAAAAAAATTTGGAAAAAAAAAAAAATTTGAATAAAACCAAAATTTGAGAAAGAAAACGAAAAAAAAACAAAAATTTGGAAAAAAAAAAAAATTTGAAACAAAAAAAAAAAAATTTGGAAAAAAACAAAAAAAAAATTTGAGAAAAAAAAACAAAAAAAAAAAAATTTGGAAAAAAAAAAAAATTGAAAAAAAAAAAAATTTGAAAAAAACCAAATGTTGAGAAAGAAAAAAAAAAATTTGGAAAAAAAACAAAAAAAAAATTTGGAAAATTTATTTTTTTTTTATTTTTAATTACATACAAAAATTCATAATTTGAAAAAAAAACATTTGAGAAAAAAAAAAAAAAAAAAAAAAAAATTTCAGAAAAAAAAAAAAAATTGAAAAAAAAACAAAATTTGAGAAAAAAAAAAAAAGAAATTGGAAAAAAAAAAAAAAAAAAAAATTTGGAAAAAAAAAAATTTAAAAAAAAAAAAAAAAATTTGGAAAAAAAAAAAAAAAATTTTTTTAATTAAAAAAAAAAAAAAAATTTGGAAAAAAAACATTTTTTTTTCAAATTACACAAAAAAAAAATTTGAAAAAAAAACTGTCAGAAAAAAAAAAAAAAATTTGAGAAAAAAAAACAAAAAAAAAATTTGGAAAAAAAAAAAAAAAATTTGGAAAAAAAAAAACAAAAATTTGGAAAAAAAAAAAATGTTTTTTTTAATTAAAAAAAAAAAAATAATTTGCAAAAAAAACATTTTTTTTTAAATTACACAAAAAAAAATATTTGAAAAAAAAACTTTCAGAAAAAAAAAAAAAAAATTTGAGAAAAAAAAAACAAAAAAAAAATTTGAAAAAAAAAAAAAAAATTTGGAAAAAAAAAAAATTGGAAAAAAAACAAAACAAAAATTTGGGAAAAAAAAGTTGAGAAAAAAAAAAATGTAAAAAAAAAAAAAAAAAAATTTTTAATTTGAGAAAAAAAAATTTGGAAAAAAAAAAAAAAAAAATTTGGAAAAATTTTTTTTTTTTAAAAAAAAGAAACAAAAAATTTGGAAAAAAAAAAAAAATTTGGAAAAAAAAAATTTTTTTTTTCAAATTACACAAAAAAAAATTTGAAAAAAAAACTTTCAGAAAAAAAAAAAAAAATTTGAGAAAAAAAAAAAAAAAAAAAATTAAAAAAAAAAAAATTTAAGAAAAAAAAAAAAAAAAAATTGGAAAAATTTTTTTTTTTTTTTAAATTACAGAAAAAAAAATAATAATTTAAAAAAAAAATTTGAGAAAAAAAAAAAAAAAAAAAAAAATTGGGAAAAAAAAAAAAAAAAATTTGAAAAATTTTTTTTTTTTTTTTAATTACAGAAAAAAAATAATAATTTGAAAAAAAAAAATTCAGAAAAAAAAAAAAAAAAAATTTCAGAAAAAAAAAAAAAAATTTGAAAAAAAAAAAATTTCAGAAAAAAAAACAACAAAGAAAATTTAGAAAAAAAAAAAAAATTTGGAAAAAAAAAAAAAAAAAATTTGAAAAAAAAAAAAAAAATTAGAAAAAAAAAAAAATTTGAGAAAAAAAAATTTGAAAAAAAAAAATTTGAAAGAAAAACATTTGAGAAAAAAAAAATAATAATTTGAAAAAAAAAAATTTGAGAAAAAATAAAAAAAATTAAAAAAAAAAAATTTAAGAAAAAAAAAAAAAAAAAAGTGGAAAAATTTTTTTTTTTTTTTAAATTACAGAAAAAAAATAATAATTTAAAAAAAAAAATTTGAGAAAAAAAAAAAAAAAACAAATTTGGAAAATTTTTTTTTTTTTTTTTAATTACAGAAAAAAATAATAATTTGAAAAAAAAAAAATTTCAGAAAAAAAAAAAAAAAAAAAAATTTCAGAAAAAAAAAAAAATTTGAAAAAAAAAAATTTCAGAAAAAAAACAACAAAAAAAATTTGGAAAAAAAAAAAAAAAAAAATTAGGAAAAAAAAAAAAAAAAAATTTGAAAAAAAAAAATTTGAGAAAAAAAAAACAAAAAAAAAAATTTGAAAAAAAAAAAAAAAAATTTGGAAAAAAAAAAAATTTGGAAAATTTTATTTTTTTTTATTTTAAATTACATAAAAAAATTAATAATTTGCAAAAAAAACAACATTTGAGAAAAAAAAAAAAAAAAGTTTGGAAAAAAATAATAATTTGAAAAAAAAAAAAATTTGAGAAAAAATAAAAAAATAAAAAAATTTGAAAAAAAAATTTCAGAAAAAAAAAGAAATTTGAAAAAAAAAAAATTTGAGAAAAAAAAACAAAAAAAAAAATTAAAAAAAAAAAAAAAAAAAAAATTTGGAAAAAAAAAAAATTGGAAAAAACCAAAATTTGAGAAAGAAAACGAAAAAAAACAAAAATTTGGAAAAAAAAAATTTGAGAAAAAAAAAAAAAAAAAAATTTAAGAAAAAAAAAAAAAAAAATTGGAAAAAAAAAATTTCAGAAAAAAAACAACAAAAAAAATTTGGAAAAAAAAAAAAAAAAAAATTAGGAAAAAAAAAAAAAAAAAATTTGAAAAAAAAAAATTTGAGAAAAAAAAAACAAAAAAAAAAATTTGAAAAAAAAAAAAAAAAATTTGGAAAAAAAAAAAATTTGGAAAATTTTATTTTTTTTTATTTTAAATTACAGAAAAAAAATAATAATTTAAAAAAAAAATTTGAGAAAAAAAAAAAAAAAAAAAAAATTTGGGAAAAAAAATAATAATTTGAAAAAAAAAATTTCAGAAAAAAAACAAAATTTGAAAAAAAAAAAATTTCAGAAAAAAAAACAACAGAAAAAATTTGGAAAAAAAACAAAAAAATTTTGCAAAAAAAAAAAAAAAAAATTTGAAAAAAAAAAAAAAATTAGAAAAAAAAAAAAAATTGAGAAAAAAAAACAAAAAAAAAAATTTGGAAAAAAAAAAAAATTTAAAAAAAAAAAAAAAATTTGGAAAAAAACAAAAAAACAAATTTGAGAAAAAAAAAAAAAAAATTGGAAAAAAAAAAAATTTGAAAAAAACCAAATGTTGAGAAGAAACAACAAAAAAAAATTTAGAAAAAAAAAAAAAAAATTTTTTTAATTAAAAAAAAAAAAAAAAATTTGGAAAAAAAAAAATTTTTTTTTTAAATTACACAAAAAAAAATTCGAAAAAAAAAATTTCAGAAAAAAAAAAAAATTTGAAAAAAAAAAATTGGAAAAAAAAAAATTAAAAAAAAAAAAAAATTTGGAAAAAAAAAAAAAAAATTTTAATTAAAAAAAAAAAAAAAATTTGGAAAAAAAAACATTTTTTTTTTAAATTACACAAAAAAAATTTGAAAAAAAAAAAAAAAAAACTGGAAATTTTTTTTTTTATTTTAAATTACATAAAAAAAAAAAAATTTGAAAAAAAAACTTTCAGAAAAAAAAAAAAAAAAATTTGAAAAAAAAAATTTGAGAAAAAAAAACAAAAAAAAATTGGAAAAAATTTTTTTTTTTTTTAAATTACAGAAAAAAAAATAATAATTTAAAAAAAAAAATTTGAGAAAAAAAAACAACAAAAAAAATTTGAAAAAAAAAAAATTGAAAAAAAAAAAAATATTTGGAAAAAAAACATTTTTTTTTTAAATTACACAAAAAAAAATAATAATTTGAAAAAAAAAAAATTTAAGAAAAAAAAACAAAAAAAAAAATTTGAAAAAAAAAAAAAAAAATTTGGAAAAAAAAATAAAAAATTTGGAAAAAAAAAAAAAATTTGAAAAAAACCAAAATTTGAGAAAAAAAAAAAAATTAAAAAAAACAAAATTTAAGAAAAAAAAACAACAAAAAAAATTTGGAAAAAAAAAAAAAAATTTGGAAAAAAAAAAAAAAAATTTTAATTAAAAAAAAAAAAAAAAATTTGGAAAAAAAAACATTTTTTTTTAAATTACTAAAAAAAAATTTGAAAAAAAAAAAAAAAAAAAAACTGGAAATTTTTTTTTTTATTTTAAATTACATAAAAAAAATAATAATTTGAAAAAAACAACATTTGAGAACAAAAAAAAAAAAAAATTTGAAAAAAAAACTTTCAGAAAAAAAAAAAAAAATTTGAAAAAAAAAAATTTGAGAAAAAAAAACAAAAACAAAAATTAAAAAAAAAAAAAAAAAAAATTTGGAAAAAAAAAAAAAATTTGAAAAAAACCAAAATTTGAGAAAGAAAACGAAAAAAAACAAAAATTTGGAAAAAAAAAATTTGAGAAAAAAAAAAAAATAAAAATAAAAAAAAAAAAATTTAAGAAAAAAAAAAAAAAAAAATTAGAAAAAAAATTTTTGTTTTTTAAATTACAGAAAAAAAAATAATAATTTAAAAAAAACAAATTTGAGAAAAAAAAAAAAAAAAAAAATTTGGAAAAAAAAAAAAAAAAAAAATTTGGAAAATTTTTTTTTTTTTTTAATTACAGAAAAAAAATAATAATTTGAGAAAAAAAAAAAAAAAAATTTCAGAAAAAAAAAAAAAATTTCAGAAAAAAAAACAACAAAAAAAATTTGGAAAAAAAAAAAAAAATTTGGAAAAAAAAAAAAAAAAAATTTGGAAAAAAAAAAAAAAAAATTTGAAAAAACAATTTGAGAAAAAAAAAACAAAAAAAAAATTTGGAAAAAAACAAAAAAAAAATTTGAGAAAAAAAAAAAAAAAATTGGAAAAAAAAAATTGGAAAAAAACCAAATGTTGAGAGAAACAACAAAAAAAAAATTTAGAAAAAAAAAAAAAATTTTTTTTAGTTAAAAAAAAAAAAAAAAATTTGGAAAAACCATTATTTTTTTAAATTACACAAAAAAAATTAAAAAAAAAAAAAAAAAAAAAAAAACTTTGGAAATTTTTTTTTTTATTTTAAATTACATAAAAAAAAATAATAATTTGAATAAAACAACATTTGAGAAAAAAAAAAAAAAAAATTTGAGAAAAAAAAAAAAAAAATTGGAAAAAAAACAAAATTTGAGGAAAAAAAAAAAAAAAAAAAATTTGGAAAAAAAAAAATTGAAAAAAAAAAAAAATTTGAAAAAAACAAAATTTGAGAAAGAAAAAAAAAATTTGAAAAAAAAAAATAAAAATTTGAGAAAAAAAAAAAACATTGGAAATTTTTTTTTTTTTTTTTAAATTACAGAAAAAAAAAATAATTTGAAAAAAAAAAAAATTTGAGAAAAAAAAAAAAAAAAAAAATTTCGAAAAAAAAAAAAAATTGAAAAAAAAAAATTTGAGAAAAAAAAAAAAAAAAATTTGAAAAAACCATTATTTTTTTAAATTACACAAAAAAAATTAAAAAAAAAAAAAAAAAAAAAAAAACTTTGGAAATTTTTTTTTTTATTTTAAATTACATAAAAAAAAATAATAATTTGAATAAAACAACATTTGAGAAAAAAAAAAAAAAAAATTTGAGAAAAAAAAAAAAAAAATTGGAAAAAAAACAAAATTTGAGGAAAAAAAAAAAAAAAAAAAATTTGGAAAAAAAAAAATTGAAAAAAAAAAAAAATTTGAAAAAAACAAAATTTGAGAAAGAAAAAAAAAATTTGAAAAAAAAAAATAAAAATTTGAGAAAAAAAAAAAAACATTGGAAATTTTTTTTTTTTTTTTTAAATTACAGAAAAAAAAAAATAATTTGAAAAAAAAAAAAATTTGAGAAAAAAAAAAAAAAAAAAAATTTCGAAAAAAAAAAAAAATTGAAAAAAAAAATTTGAGAAAAAAAAAAAAAAAAATTTGAAAAAAAAAAAGCATTGGCAAAAATTTTTTTTTTTTTTTTAAATTACAGAAAAAAAAATAATAATTTGAAAAAAAAAAAATTTGAGAAAAAAAAAAAAAAAAAAAATTTCGAAAAAAAAAAAAAATTGAAAAAAAAAAATTTGAGAAAAAAAAAAAAAAAAAAAATTTCGAAAAAAAAAAAAAATTGAAAAAAAAAAATTTGAGAAAAAAAAAAAAAAAAATTTGAAAAAAAAAAAAAAAAAAAAAAAAATTTGGAAAAAAAAAAAATTGAAAAAAAAAAAAATTTGAAAAAACCAAAATTTGAGAAAGAAAAAGAAAATTTGAAAAAAAAAAAAAAAAATTTGAGAAAAAAAAAAAAAAAAAAAAATTTGGAAAAAAACAAAAAAACAAAAATTTGAAAAAAACCGAATGTTGAGAAGAAACAACAAAAAAAAATTTGGAAAAAAAAAAATTGTTTTTTTAAATTACACAAAAAAAAATTCGAAAAAAAAAATTTTAGAAAAAAAAAAAATTTGAAAAAACAAAATTTGAGGAAAAAAAAATAATAATTAAAAAAAAAAAATTTGAGAAAAAAAAACAAAAAAAAATTGGAAAAAAAAATTGAAAAAAAAAAAAATATTTGGAAAAAAAAAAATTTGGAAAAAAAACATTTTTTTTTTAAATTACACAAAAAAAAATAATAATTTGAAAAAAAAAAAATTTGAGAAAAAAAAACAAAAAAAAAAATTTAAAAAAAAAAAAAAAAAAATTTGGGAAAAAAAAAAAAAAAAATTTGGAAATTTTTTTTTTTTTTTTAAATTACAGAAAAAAAATAATAATTTGAAAAAAAAAAATTCAGAAAAAAAAAAAAAAAAAAATTTCAGAAAAAAAAAAAAAAATTTGAAAAAAAAAAAATTTCAGAAAAAAAAACAACAAAGAAAATTTAGAAAAAAAAAAAAAAATTTGGAAAAAAAAAAAAAAAAATTTGAAAAAAAAAAAAAAATTAGAAAAAAAAAAAAATTTGAGAAAAAAAAATTTGAAAAAAAAAAATTTGAAAGAAAAACATTTGAGAAAAAAAAAATAATAATTTGAAAAAAAAAAATTTGAGAAAAAATAAAAAAAAACAAATTTGGAAAATTTTTTTTTTTTTTTTTAATTACAGAAAAAAATAATAATTTGAAAAAAAAAAATTTCAGAAAAAAAAAAAAAAAAAAAAATTTCAGAAAAAAAAAAAATTTGAAAAAAAAAATTTCAGAAAAAAAACAACAAAAAAAATTTGGAAAAAAAAAAAAAAAAAAATTAGGAAAAAAAAAAAAAAAAAATTTGAAAAAAAAAAAAATTTGAGAAAAAAAAAACAAAAAAAAAATTTGAAAAAAAAAAAAAAAAATTTGGAAAAAAAAAAAATTTGGAAAATTTTATTTTTTTTTATTTTAAATTACATAAAAAAATTAATAATTTGCAAAAAAAACATTTGAGAAAAAAAAAAAAAAAAAGTTTGGAAAAAAATAATAATTTGAAAAAAAAAAAAATTTGAGAAAAAATAAAAAAATAAAAAAATTTGAAAAAAAAATTTCAGAAAAAAAAAGAAATTTGAAAAAAAAAAAATTTGAGAAAAAAAAACAAAAAAAAAAATTAAAAAAAAAAAAAAAAAAAAAAATTGGAAAAAAAAAAAATTGGAAAAAACCAAAATTTGAGAAAGAAAACGAAAAAAAACAAAAATTTGGAAAAAAA
>OX637863.1:32076560-32079060 GCA_951802705.1 Netelia virgata | reverse complement strand
AAATATTGGAAAAAAAAAAAAAAATTTGGAAAAAAAAAAAAAAAAAAATTTGAAAAAACAATTTGAGAAAAAAAAAACAAAAAAAAAATTTGGAAAAAAACAAAAAAAAAATTTGAGAAAAAAAAAAAAAAAATTGGAAAAAAAAAAATTGGAAAAAAACCAAATGTTGAGAAGAAACAACAAAAAAAAATTTAGAAAAAAAAAAAAAAATTTTTTTTAGTTAAAAAAAAAAAAAAAAATTTGGAAAAAAAACATTATTTTTTTAAATTACACAAAAAAAAATTAAAAAAAAAAAAAAAAAAAAAAAAAACTTTGGAAATTTTTTTTTTTTATTTTAAATTACATAAAAAAAAATAATAATTTGAATAAAACAACATTTGAGAAAAAAAAAAAAAAAAATTTGAAAAAAAAAAATTTGAGAAAAAAAAAAAAAATTGGAAAAAAACAAAATTTGAGAAAAAAAAAAAAAAAAAAATTTGGAAAAAAAAAAATTGAAAAAAAAAAAAATTTGAAAAAAACAAAATTTGAGAAAGAAAAAAAAAATTTGAAAAAAAAAAAAAAAAAATTTGAGAAAAAAAAAAAAAACATTGGAAAAATTTTTTTTTTTTTTTTAAATTACAAAAAAAAATAATTTGAAAAAAAAAAATTTGAGAAAAAAAAAAAAAAAAAAATTTCGAAAAAAAAAAAAATTGAAAAAAAAAAATTTGAGAAAAAAAAAAAAAAAATTTGAAAAAAAAAAAAATTTGAAAAAAAAAAAAAAACATTGGCAAAAATTTTTTTTTTTTTTTAAAATTACAGAAAAAAAAATAATAATTTGAAAAAAAAAAAAATTTGAGAAAAAAAAAAAAAAAAAAATTTCGAAAAAAAAAAAATTGAAAAAAACAAATTTGAGAAAAAAAAAAAAAAATTTGAAAAAAAAAAATTTGAAAAAAAAAAAAAACATTGGAAAAAATTTTTTTTTTTTTTTCAAATTACAGAAAAAAAAATAATAATTTGAAAAAAAAAAAAATTTGAGAAAAAAAAAAAAAAAAAAAAAATTTGGAAAAAAAAAAAATTGAAAAAAAAAAAAATTTTAAAAAACCAAAATTTGAGAAAGAAAAAGAAAATTTGAAAAAAAAAAAAAAAAAAATTTGAGAAAAAAAACAAAAAAAAAAAATTTGGAAAAAAAAAAATATATAATAATTTGAAAAAAAAAATTTCAGAAAAAAAAAAAAAACAAAATTTCAGAAAAAAAAAAATTTGAAAAAAAAAATTTGAGAAAAAAAAACAACAAAAAAAATTTGGAAAAAAAAAAATTTGGAAAAAAAATAATTTGAAAAAAAAAAAATTTGAGAAAAAAAAAAAAACATTGGAAATTTTTTTTTTTTTTTTAAATTACAGAAAAAAAATAATAATTTGAAAAAAAAAAAAATTTGAGAAAAAATAAAAAAATAAAAAAATTTGAAAAAAAAAATTTCAGAAAAAAAAGAAATTTGAAAAAAAAAAATTTGAGAAAAAAAAAACAAAAAAAAAAATTAAAAAAAAAAAAAAAAAAAAAATTTGGAAAAAAAAAAATTGGGAAAAACCAAAATTTGAGAAAGAAAACGAAAAAAAACAAAAATTTGGAAAAAAAAATTTGAGAAAAAAAAAAAAAAAAAATTTAAGAAAAAAAAAAAAAAAAAATTGGAAAAAAAATTTTTGTTTTTTGAATTACAGAAAAAAAATAATAATTTAAAAAAAAAAAATTTGAGAAAAAAAAAAAAATTTGAAAAAAAAAAATTTGAAATAAAAAAATTTGAAAGAAAAAAATTTGAGAAAAAAATAATAATAATTTGAAAAAAAAAAATTTGAGAAAAAATAAAAAAAATAAAAAATTTGAGAAAAAAAATTTCAGAAAAAAAAAAAAATTTGAAAAAAAAAAAAAAAAAAATTTGGAAAAAAAAAAAAAAAATTTTAATTAAAAAAAAAAAAAAAAATTTGGAAAAAAAAACATTTTTTTTTAAATTACACAAAAAAAATTTGAAAAAAAAAAAAAAAAAAAAAACTGGAAATTTTTTTTTTTTATTTTAAATTACATAAAAAAAATAATAATTTGAAAAAAACAACATTTGAGAACAAAAAAAAAAAAAATTTGAAAAAAAACTTTCAGAAAAAAAAAAAAAAATTTGAAAAAAAAAAATTTGAGAAAACAAAAAAAAAAAAATTAAAAAAAAAAATTTAAGAAAAAAAAAAAAAAAAAAAAAATTTGGAAAAAAAATAATAATTTGAGAAAAAAAAAAAAAAAAATTTCAGAAAAAAAAAAAAAAATTCAGAAAAAAAACAACAAAAAAATATTGGAAAAAAAAAAAAAAATTTGGAAAAAAAAAAAAAATTTGAAAAAACAATTTGAGAAAAAAAAAACAAAAAAAAAATTTGGAAAAAAACAAAAAAAAAATTTGAGAAAAAAAAAAAAAAAATTGGAAAAAAAAAAAATTGGAAAAAAACCAAATGTTGAGAAGAAACAACAAAAAAAAATTTAGAA
>OX637863.1:32066560-32074060 GCA_951802705.1 Netelia virgata | reverse complement strand
AAAAAAGAAAAAAAAAATTTGGAAAAAAACAAAAAAAAAATTTGAGAAAAAAAAAAAAAAAATTGGAAAAAAACCAAATGTTGAGAAGAAACAACAAAAAAAAAATTTAGAAAAAAAAAAAAAAATTTTTTTTAGTTAAAAAAAAAAAAAAAAATTTGGACAAAAACATTATTTTTTTAAATTACACAAAAAAAAATTAAAAAAAAAAAAAAAAAAAAAAAAAACTTTGGAAATTTTTTTTTTTTATTTTAAATTACAGAAAAAAAAAAATAATTTGAAAAAAAAAAAAATTTGAGAAAAAAAAAAAAAAAAAATTTCGAAAAAAAAAAAAAATTGAAAAAAAAAAATTTGAGAAAAAAAAAAAAAAAAATTTGAAAAAAAAAAAAATTTGAAAAAAACAAAATTTGAGAAAGAAAAAAAAAATTTGAAAAAAAAAAAAAAAAAATTTGAGAAAAAAAAAAAAAAAACATTGGAAAATTTTTTTTTTTTTTTTTAAATTACAGAAAAAAAAAATAATTTGAAAAAAAAAAAATTTGAGAAAAAAAAAAAAAAAAAAATTTCGAAAAAAAAAAAAAATTGAAAAAAAAAATTTGAGAAAAAAAAAAAAAACATTGGCAAAAATTTTTTTTTTTTTTTTAAATTACAGAAAAAAAATAATAATTTGAAAAAAAAAAAATTTGAGAAAAAAAAAAAAAATTGAAAAAAAAAATTTGAGAAAAAAAAAAAAAAATTTGAAAAAAAAAAAAATTTGAAAAAAAAAAAAAAAAAATTTGGAAAAAAAAAAAAGAAAATTTGAAAAAACAATTTGAGAAAAAAAAAAACAAAAAAAAAATTTGGAAAAAAACAAAAAAAAAATTTGAGAAAAAAAAAAAAAAAAATTGGAAAAAAAAAAAATTGGAAAAAAACCAAATGTTGAGAAGAAACAACAAAAAAAAAATTTAGAAAAAAAAAAAAAAATTTTTTTTAGTTAAAAAAAAAAAAAAAAATTTGGAAAAAAACATTATTTTTTTAAATTACACAAAAAAAAATTAAAAAAAAAAAAAAAAAAAAAAAACTTTGGAATTTTTTTTTTTTTATTTTAAATTACAGAAAAAAAAAATAATTTGAAAAAAAAAAAAATTTGAGAAAAAAAAAAAAAAAAAATTTCGAAAAAAAAAAAAAATTGAAAAAAAAAAATTTGAGAAAAAAAAAAAAAAAAATTTGAAAAAAAAAAAAAAACATTGGCAAAAATTTTTTTTTTTTTTAAATTACAGAAAAAAAAATAATAATTTGAAAAAAAAAAAAATTTGAGAAAAAAAAAAAAAAAAAAAATTTCGAAAAAAAAAAAATTGAAAAAAACAAATTTGAGAAAAAAAATAAAAAATTTGAAAAAAAAAAATTTGAAAAAAAAAAACATTGGAAAAAATTTTTTTTTTTTTTCAAATTACAGAAAAAAAAATAATAATTTGAAAAAAAAAAAAATTTGAGAAAAAAAAAAAAAAAAAAAAAATTTGGAAAAAAAAAAAATTGAAAAAAAAAAAAAATTTGAAAAAACCAAAATTTGAGAAAGAAAAAGAAAATTTGAAAAAAAAAAAAAAAAAATTTGAGAAAAAAAAACAACAAAAAAAATTTGGAAAAAAAAAAATTTGGAAAAAAAATAATTTGAAAAAAAAAAAATTTGAGAAAAAAAAAAAAACATTGGAAAATTTTTTTTTTTTTTTAAATTACAGAAAAAAAAATAATAATTTGAAAAAAAAAAAAATTTGAGAAAAAATAAAAAAATAAAAAAATTTGAAAAAAAAAATTTCAGAAAAAAAAAGAAATTTGAAAAAAAAAAAATTTGAGAAAAAAAAACAAAAAAAAAAATTTAAAAAAAAAAAAAAAAAAAAATTTGGAATAACCAAAATTTGAGAAAGAAAACGAAAAAAAAAACAAAAATTTGGAAAAAAAAAATTTGAGAAAAAAAAAAAAAAAAATTTAAGAAAAAAAAAAAAAAAAAATTGGAAAAAAAATTTTTGTTTTTTGAATTACAGAAAAAAAATAATAATTTAAAAAAAAAAAATTTGAGAAAAAAAAAAAAATTTGAAAAAAAAAAATTTGAAATAAAAAAATTTGAAAGAAAAAAATTTGAGAAAAAAATAATAATAATTTGAAAAAAAAAAATTTGAGAAAAAATAAAAAAAATAAAAAATTTGAGAATAAAAATTTCAGAAAAAAAAAAAATTTGGAAAAAAAAAAAAAAAATTTTAATTAAAAAAAAAAAAAAAAATTTGGAAAAAAAAACATTTTTTTTTAAATTACACAAAAAAAATTTGAAAAAAAAAAAAAAAAAAAAACTGGAAATTTTTTTTTTTATTTTAAATTACATAAAAAAAATAATAATTTGAAAAAAACAACATTTGAGAACAAAAAAAAAAAAAAATTTGAAAAAAAACTTTCAGAAAAAAAAAAAAAAATTTGAAAAAAAAAATTTGAGAAAAAAAAACAAAAACAAAAATTAAAAAAAAAAAAAAAAAAAAATTTGGAAAAAAAAAAATTTGAAAAAACCAAAATTTGAGAAAGAAAACGAAAAAAAACAAAAATTTGGAAAAAAAAAATTTGAGAAAAAAAAAAAAAAAAAAATTAAAAAAAAAAAATTTAAGAAAAAAAAAAAAAAAAAATTGGAAAAAAAATTTTTGTTTTTTAAATTATAGAAAAAAAAATAATAATTTAAAAAAAAAAAATTTGAGAAAAAAAAAAAAAAAAAAAAATTTGGAAAAAAAATAATAATTTGAGAAAAAAAAAAAAAAAAATTTCAGAAAAAAAAAAAAAATTTCAGAAAAAAAAACAACAAAAAAAATTTGGAAAAAAAAAAAAAAATTTGGAAAAAAAAAAAAAAATTTGGAAAAAAAAAAAAAAAAAAATTTGGAAAAAAAAAAAAAAATTTGAAAAAACAATTTGAGAAAAAAAAAACAAAAAAAAAATTTGGAAAAAAACAAAAAAAAAATTTAAGAAAAAAAAAAAAAAAATTGGAAAAAAAAAAATTGGAAAAAAACCAAATGTTGAGAAGAAACAACAAAAAAAAAATTTAGAAAAAAAAAAAAAAATTTTTTTTAGTTAAAAAAAAAAAAAAAATTTGGAAAAAAAACATTATTTTTTTAAATTACACAAAAAAAAATTAAAAAAAAAAAAAAAAAAAAAAAAACTTTGGAAATTTTTTTTTTTTATTTTAAATTACATAAAAAAAAATAATAATTTGAATAAAACAACATTTGAGAAAAAAAAAAAAAAAATTTGAAAAAAAAAAATTTGAGAAAAAAAAAAAAAAATTGGAAAAAAACAAAATTTGAGAAAAAAAAAAAAAAAAAAATTTGGAAAAAAAAAAATTGAAAAAAAAAAAAATTTGAAAAAAACAAAATTTGAAAAAAAAAAAAAAAATTTGAGAAAAAAAAAAAATAATTTGAAAAAAAAAAAAATTTGAGAAAAAAAAAAAAAAAAAAATTTCGAAAAAAAAAAAAATTGAAAAAAAAAAATTTGAGAAAAAAAAAAAAAAAATTTGAAAAAAAAAAAAAACATTGGCAAAAATTTTTTTTTTTTTTTCAAATTACAGAAAAAAAAATAATAATTTGAAAAAAAAAAATTTGAGAAAAAAAAAAAAAATTGAAAAAAAAAATTTGAGAAAAAAAAAAAAATTTGAAAAAAAAAAAAATTTGAAAAAAAAAAAAAACATTGGAAAAATTTTTTTTTTTTTTCAAATTACAGAAAAAAAAATAATAATTTGAAAAAAAACAAAATTTGAGAAAAAAAAAAAAAAAAAAAATTTCGAAAAAAAAAAAAAATTGAAAAAAAAAAATTTGAGAAAAAAAAAAAAAAATTTGAAAAAAAAAAAAAAAAAAAAAAATTTGGAAAAAAAAAAATTGAAAAAAAAAAAAATTTGACAAAACCAAAATTTGAGAAAGAAAAAGAAAATTTGAAAAAAAAAAAAAAAATTTGAGAAAAAAAACAAAAAAAAAAAATTTGGAAAAAAAAAAAAAAATAATAATTTGAAAAAAAAAATTTCAGAAAAAAAAAAAAACACAAAATTTCAGAAAAAAAAAAAAAATTTGAAAAAAAAAATTTGAGAAAAAAAAACAACAAAAAAAATTTGGAAAAAAAAAAAATTAAAAAAAAAAAAAAATTTGGAAAAAAACAAAAAAAAAAAAATTTGAAAAAAACCGAATGTTGAGAAGAAACAACAAAAAAAAAATTTGGAAAAAAAAAAATTTTTTTTTTAAATTACACAAAAAAAAATTCGAAAAAAAAAATTTTAGAAAAAAAAAAAATTTGAAAAAAACAAAATTTGAGGAAAAAAAAATAATAATTTAAAAAAAAAAATTTGAGAAAAAAAAACAACAAAAAAAAATTGGAAAAAAAAAAAATTGAAAAAAAAAAAATATTTGGAAAAAGAAAAATTTGGAAAAAAAAAAAATTTGAAAAAAAAAAAATATTTGGAAAAAGAAAAATTTGGAAAAAAAAAAAATTTGAAAAAAACAAAATTTGAGGAAAAAAATAATAAATGGAAAAAAAAAAATTTGAGAAAAAAAAAAAAAAAAAAATTTCAGAAAAAAAAAAAAATTTGAAAAAAAAAATTAAAAAAAAAAAAAAATTTGGAAAAAAAAAAAAAAAATTTAATTAAAAAAAAAAAAAAATTAAAAAAAAAAATTTAAGAAAAAAAAAAAAAAAAAATTGGAAAAAAAAATTTTTTTTTTTAAATTACAGAAAAAAAAATAATAATTTAAAAAAAAAAATTTGAGAAAAAAAAAAAAAAAAAAAATTAAAAAAAAAAAAATTTAAGAAAAAAAAATAATAATTTAAAAAAAAAATTTGAGAAAAAAAAAAAAAAAAAAAAATTTGGGAAAAAAAAAAAAAAAAATTTGGAAATTTTTTTTTTTTTTTTAAATTACAGAAAAAAAATAATAATTTGAAAAAAAAAAATTCAGAAAAAAAAAAAAAAAAAATTTCAGAAAAAAAAAAAAAATTTGAAAAAAAAAAAATTTCAGAAAAAAAAACAACAAAGAAAATTTAGAAAAAAAAAAAAAAATTTGGAAAAAAAAAAAAAAAAAATTTGAAAAAAAAAAAAAAATTAGAAAAAAAAAAAAATTTGAGAAAAAAAAATTGGAAAAAAAAATTAAAAAAAAAAAAAAAATTGGAAAAAAAAATAAAAATTTAATTAAAAAAAAAAAAAAAAATTTGGAAAAAAAAATTTCAGAAAAAAAAAAAAATTTGAAAAAAAAAAAATTTGAAAAAAAAAAATTTGAAAGAAAAACATTTGAGAAAAAAAAAATAATAATTTGAAAAAAAAAAATTTGAGAAAAAATAAAAAAAATAAAAAAAAAAAAATTAAAGAAAAAAAAAAAAAAAAAAGTGGAAAAATTTTTTTTTTTTTTTAAATTACAGAAAAAAAATAATAATTTAAAAAAAAAAATTTGAGAAAAAAAAAAAAAAAACAAATTTGGAAAATTTTTTTTTTTTTTTTTAATTACAGAAAAAAATAATAATTTGAAAAAAAAAAAATTTCAGAAAAAAAAAAAAAAAAAAAATTTCAGAAAAAAAAAAAAATTTGAAAAAAAAAAATTTCAGAAAAAAAACAACAAAAAAAATTTGGAAAAAAAAAAAAAAAAAAATTAGAAAAAAAAAAAAAAAAATTTGAAAAAAAAAAAATTTGAGAAAAAAAAACAAAAAAAAAAATTTGAAAAAAAAAAAAAAAAATTTGGAAAAAAAAAAAATTTGGAAAATTTTATTTTTTTTTATTTTAAATTACATAAAAAAATTAATAATTTGCAAAAAAAACAACATTTGAGAAAAAAAAAAAAAAAAAGTTTGGAAAAAAATAATAATTTGAAAAAAAAAAAAATTTGAGAAAAAATAAAAAAATAAAAAAATTTGAAAAAAAAATTTCAGAAAAAAAAAGAAATTTGAAAAAAAAAAATTTGAGAAAAAAAAACAAAAAAAAAAATTAAAAAAAAAAAAAAAAAAAAATTTGGAAAAAAAAAAAATTGTAAAAAACCAAAATTTGAGAAAAAAAAAAAAAAAAATTTGAAAAAAAAAAAAAAAAAAAAAAAAATTTGGAAAAAAAAAAAATTGAAAAAAAAAAAAAATTTGAAAAAACCAAAATTTGAGAAAGAAAAAGAAAATTTGAAAAAAAAAAAAAAAAATTTGAGAAAAAAAAAAAAAAAAAAAAATTTGGAAAAAAACAAAAAAAAAAAAATTTGAAAAAAACCGAATGTTGAGAAGAAACAACAAAAAAAAATTTGGAAAAAAAAAATTGTTTTTTTAAATTACACAAAAAAAAATTCGAAAAAAAAAATTTTAGAAAAAAAAAAAATTTGAAAAAACAAAATTTGAGGAAAAAAAAATAATAATTTAAAAAAAAAAATTTGAGAAAAAAAACAACAAAAAAAAATTGGAAAAAAAAAATTGAAAAAAAAAAAAATATTTGGAAAAAAAAAAATTTGGAAAAAAAACATTTTTTTTTTAAATTACACAAAAAAAAATAATAATTTGAAAAAAAAAAATTTTGAGAAAAAAAAAACAAAAAAAAAAATTTAAAAAAAAAAAAAAAAAAATTTGGAAAAAAAAAATAAAAAATTTGGAAAAAAAAAAAATTTGAAAAAAACCAAAATTTGAGAAAAAAAAAAATAAAAAAAAAAAAAATTTGGAAAAAAAAAAATAAAAAAATTTGGAAAAAAAAAAAAAAAAATTTGAAAAAAAAAAAAATTTTAGAAAAAAAAAAAAAAAAAAAATTGGAGAAAAAAAAAAAAAATTTCAAAAAAAAAATAAATTGGAAAAAAAAAAAATAAAAAAAAAAAAAAATTTTTAATTAAAAAAAAAAAAAAAATTTGAAAAAAAAAAAAAAAAAAAACTGGAAATTTTTTTTTTTTATTTTAAATTACATAAAAAAAATAATAATTTGAAAAAAACAACATTTGAGAACAAAAAAAAAAAAAAATTTGAAAAAAAAACTTTCAGAAAAAAAAAAAAAAATGTGAAAAAAAAAAATTTGAGAAAAAAAAAAAAAAAAAAATTTAAGAAAAAAAAAAAAAAAAAATTGGAAAAAAACATTTTTTTTTTAAATTACAGAAAAAAAAATAATAATTTTTAAAAAAAAAATTTGAGAAAAAAAAACAACAAAAAAAATTTGGAAAAAAAAAAAATTGAAAAAAAAAAAATATTTGGAAAAAGAAAAATTTGGAAAAAAAAAAAATTTGAAAAAAACAAAATTTGAGGAAAAAAAAAAAAAAATTGGAAATTTTTTTTTTTTTTTTTAAATTACAGAAAAAAAATAATAAATTGAAAAAAAAAAATTTGAGAAAAAAAAAAAAAAAAAATTTCAGAAAAAAAAAAAAATTTGAAAAAAAAAATTAAAAAAAAAAAAAAATTTGGAAAAAAAAAAAAAAATTTTAATTAAAAAAAAAAAAAAATTAAAAAAAAAAATTTAAGAAAAAAAAAAAAAAAAAATTGGAAAAAAAAATTTTTGTTTTTTGAATTACAGAAAAAAAAATA
>OX637863.1:32034060-32059060 GCA_951802705.1 Netelia virgata | reverse complement strand
ATTTAGAAAAAAAAAAAAAAATTTTTTTTAGTTAAAAAAAAAAAAAAAAATTTGGAAAAAAACATTATTTTTTTAAATTACACAAAAAAAAATTAAAAAAAAAAAAAAAAAAAAAAAAACTGGAAATTTTTTTTTTTATTTTAAATTACAGAAAAAAAAAATAATTTGAAAAAAAAAAAAATTTGAGAAAAAAAAAAAAAAAAAATTTCGAAAAAAAAAAAAAATTGAAAAAAAAAATTTGAGAAAAAAAAAAAAAAAAATTTGAAAAAAAAAAAAAAACATTGGCAAAAATTTTTTTTTTTTTTTAAATTACAGAAAAAAAAATAATAATTTGAAAAAAAAAAAAATTTGAGAAAAAAAAAAAAAAAAAAAATTTCGAAAAAAAAAAAATTGAAAAAAACAAATTTGAGAAAAAAAATAAAAAATTTGAAAAAAAAAAATTTGAAAAAAAAAAAAAACATTGGAAAAAATTTTTTTTTTTTTTCAAATTACAGAAAAAATAATAATAATTTGAAAAAAAAAAAAATTTGAGAAAAAAAAAAAAAAAAAAAAAATTTGGAAAAAAAAAAAATTGAAAAAAAAAAAAAATTTGAAAAAACCAAAATTTGAGAAAGAAAAAGAAAATTTGAAAAAAAAAAAAAAAAAAATTTAAGAAAAAAAACAAAAAAAAAAAATTTGGAAAAAAAAAAATATATAATAATTTGAAAAAAAAAATTTCAGAAAAAAAAAAAAAAAAAATTTCAGAAAAAAAAACAACAAAAAAAATTTGGAAAAAAAAAAATTTGGAAAAAAAATAATTTGAAAAAAAAAAAATTTGAGAAAAAAAAAAAAACATTGGAAAATTTTTTTTTTTTTTTAAATTACAGAAAAAAAAATAATAATTTGAAAAAAAAAAAAATTTGAGAAAAAATAAAAAAATAAAAAAATTTGAAAAACAAAATTTCAGAAAAAAAAAGAAATTTGAAAAAAAAAAAATTTGAGAAAAAAAAACAAAAAAAAAAATTTAAAAAAAAAAAAAAAAAAAAATTTGGAAAAAACCAAAATTTGAGAAAGAAAACGAAAAAAAAACAAAAATTTGGAAAAAAAAAATTTGAGAAAAAAAAAAAAAAAAATTTAAGAAAAAAAAAAAAAAAAAATTGGAAAAAAAATTTTTGTTTTTTGAATTACAGAAAAAAAATAATAATTTAAAAAAAAAAAATTTGAGAAAAAAAAAAAAATTTGAAAAAAAAAAATTTGAAATAAAAAAATTTGAAAGAAAAAAATTTGAGAAAAAAATAATAATAATTTGAAAAAAAAAAATTTGAGAAAAAATAAAAAAAATAAAAAATTTGAGAAAAAAAATTTCAGAAAAAAAAAAAAATTTGAAAAAAAAAAAAAAAAAATTTGGAAAAAAAAAAAAAAAATTTTAATTAAAAAAAAAAAAAAAAATTTGGAAAAAAAAACATTTTTTTTTAAATTACACAAAAAAAATTTGAAAAAAAAAAAAAAAAAAAAAACTGGAAATTTTTTTTTTTTATTTTAAATTACATAAAAAAAATAATAATTTGAAAAAAACAACATTTGAGAACAAAAAAAAAAAAAAATTTGAAAAAAAAAAATTTGAGAAAAAAGAACAAAAACAAAAATTAAAAAAAAAAAAAAAAAAAAATTTGGAAAAAAAAAAAATTTGAAAAAACCAAAATTTGAGAAAGAAAACGAAAAAAAACAAAAATTTGGAAAAAAAAAATTTGAGAAAAAAAAAAAAAAAAAAATTAAAAAAAAAAAATTTAAGAAAAAAAAAAAAAAAAAATTGGAAAAAAAATTTTTGTTTTTTAAATTATAGAAAAAAAAATAATAATTTAAAAAAAAAAAATTTGAGAAAAAAAAAAAAAAAAAAAAAATTTGGAAAAAAAATAATAATTTGAGAAAAAAAAAAAAAAAAATTTCAGAAAAAAAAAAAAATTTCAGAAAAAAAAACAACAAAAAAAATTTGGAAAAAAAAAAAAAAATTTGGAAAAAAAAAAAAAAAAAAATTTGGAAAAAAAAAAAAAAATTTGAAAAAACAATTTGAGAAGAAAAAAACAAAAAAAAAATTTGGAAAAAAACAAAAAAAAAATTTGAGAAAAAAAAAAAAAAAATTGGAAAAAAAAAAATTGGAAAAAAACCAAATGTTGAGAAGAAACAACAAAAAAAAAATTTAGAAAAAAAAAAAAAAATTTTTTTTAGTTAAAAAAAAAAAAAAAATTTGGAAAAAAAACATTATTTTTTTAAATTACACAAAAAAAAAATAAAAAAAAAAAAAAAAAAAAAAAAACTTTGGAAATTTTTTTTTTTTATTTTAAATTACATAAAAAAAAATAATAATTTGAATAAAACAACATTTGAGAAAAAAAAAAAAAAAAATTTGAAAAAAAAAAATTTGAGAAAAAAAAAAAAAAATTGGAAAAAAACAAAATTTGAGAAAAAAAAAAAAAAAAAAATTTGGAAAAAAAAAATTGAAAAAAAAAAAAATTTGAAAAAAACAAAATTTGAGAAAGAAAAAAAAAATTTGAAAAAAAAAAAAAAAAATTTGAGAAAAAAAAAAAAAACATTGGAAAAATTTTTTTTTTTTTTTAAATTACAGAAAAAAAAAAATAATTTGAAAAAAAAAAAAATTTGAGAAAAAAAAAAAAAAAAAAATTTCGAAAAAAAAAAAAATTGAAAAAAAAAAATTTGAGAAAAAAAAAAAAAAAAATTTGAAAAAAAAAAAAAAACATTGGCAAAAATTTTTTTTTTTTTTTCAAATTACAGAAAAAAAAATAATAATTTGAAAAAAAAAAATTTGAGAAAAAAAAAAAAAATTGAAAAAAAAAATTTGAGAAAAAAAAAAAAAAATTTGAAAAAAAAAAAAATTTGAAAAAAAAAAAAAACATTGGAAAAATTTTTTTTTTTTTTCAAATTACAGAAAAAAAAATAATAATTTGAAAAAAAACAAAATTTGAGAAAAAAAAAAAAAAAAAAAATTTCGAAAAAAAAACTTTCAGAAAAAAAAAAAAAAATTTGGGAAAAAAAAACAAAAAAAAAAATTTAAAAAAAAAAAAAAAAAAATTTGAAAAAAAAAAAAAATTTGAAAATTTTTTTTTTTTTTTTAAATTACAGAAAAAAAAAAATAATTTGAGAAAAAAAAAAAAAATTTCAGAAAAAAAAAAAAATTTCAGAAAAAAAAACAACAAAAAAAATTTGGAAAAAAAAAAAAAAATTTGGAAAAAAAAAAAAAAAAAATTTGGAAAAAAAAAAAAAAAATTTGAAAAAACAATTTGAGAAAAAAAAACAAAAACAAAATTTGGAAAAAAACAAAAAAAAAATTTAAGAAAAAAAAAAAAAAAATTGGAAAAAAACCAAATGTTGAGAAGAAACAACAAAAAAAATTTAGAAAAAAAAAAAAAAATTTTTTTTAGTTAAAAAAAAAAAAAAAAATTTGGAAAAAAAACATTATTTTTTTAAATTACACAAAAAAAAATTAAAAAAAAAAAAAAAAAAAAAAAAAAAACTTTGGAAATTTTTTTTTTTTATTCTAAATTACATAAAAAAAAATAATAATTTGAATAAAACAACATTTGAGAAAAAAAAAAAAAAAAATTTGAGAAAAAAAAAAAAAAATTGGAAAAAAACAAAATTTGAGAAAAAAAAAAAAAAAAAAAATTTGGAAAAAAAAAAATTGAAAAAAAAAAAAATTTGAAAAAAACAAAATTTAAGAAAGAAAAAAAAAATTTGAAAAAAAAAAAAAAAAAATTTGAGAAAAAAAAAAAAAAACATTGGAAAAATTTTTTTTTTTTTTTAAATTACAGAAAAAAAAAAATAATTTGAAAAAAAAAAAAATTTGAGAAAAAAAAAAAAAAAAAAAATTTCGAAAAAAAAAAAAAATTGAAAAAAAAAAATTTGAGAAAAAAAAAAAAAAAAATTTGAAAAAAAAAAAATTTGAAAAAAAAAAAAAACATTGGCAAAAATTTTTTTTTTTTTTTTAAATTACAGAAAAAAAAATAATAATTTGAAAAAAAAAAAAATTTGAGAAAAAAAAAAAAAAAAAAAATTTCGAAAAAAAAAAAAATTGAAAAAAAAAAATTTGAGAAAAAAAAAAAAAATTTGAAAAAAAAAAAATAATAATTTGAAAAAAAAAAAAATTTGAGAAAAAAAAAAAAAAAAAAAAAATTTGGAAAAAAAAAAATTGAAAAAAAAAAAAATTTGAAAAAAAAAAATTTGAGGAAAAAAAATAATAATTTGAAAAAAAAAAATTTCAGAAAAAAAAAAAAATTTGAAAAAAAAAAATTGGAAAAAAAAAATTAAAAACAAAAAAAAATTTGGAAAAAAAAAAAAAATTTTAATTAAAAAAAAAAAAAAAAATTTGGAAAAAAAAACATTTTTTTTTAAATTACACAAAAAAAATTTGAAAAAAAAAAAAAAAAAAAAACTGGAAATTTTTTGTTTTTATTTTAAATTACATAAAAAAATAATAATTTGAAAAAAACAACATTTGAGAACAAAAAAAAAAAAAAATTTGAAAAAAAAACTTTCAGAAAAAAAAAAAAAAATTTGAAAAAAAAAAATTTGAGAAAAAAAAACAAAAACAAAAATTAAAAAAAAAAAAAAAAAAAAATTTGGAAAAAAAAAAAAATTTGAAAAAAACCAAAATTTGAGAAAGAAAACGAAAAAAAACAAAAATTTGGAAAAAAAAAATTTGAGAAAAAAAAAAAAAAAAAAATAAAAAAAAAAAAATTTAAGAAAAAAAAAAAAAAAAAATTGGAAAAAAAATTTTTGTTTTTTAAATTACAGAAAAAAAAATAATAATTTAAAAAAAAAAAATTTGAGAAAAAAAAAAAAAAAAAAAATTTGGAAAAAAAAAAAAAAAAAAAAATTTGGAAAATTTTTTTTTTTTTTAAATTACAGAAAAAAAATAATAATTTGAGAAAAAAAAAAAAAAAAATTTTCAGAAAAAAAAAAAAAATTTCAGAAAAATAAACAAAAAAAATTTGGAAAAAAAAAAAAAAATTTGGAAAAAAAAAAAAAAAAATTTGGAAAAAAAAAAAAAAAAATTTGAAAAAACAATTTGAGAAAAAAAAAAAAAAAAAAAAAATCGAAAAAAAAAAAAAATTGAAAAAAAAAAATTTGAGAAAAAAAAAAAAAAAAATTTGAAAAAAAAAAAAAAAAAAAAAAAAATTTGGAAAAAAAACTTTCAGAAAAAAAAAAAAAAATTTGAAAAAAAAAAATTTGAGAAAAAAAAACAAAAACAAAAATTAAAAAAAAAAAAAAAAAAAAATTTGGAAAAAAAAAAAAATTTGAAAAAAACCAAAATTTGAGAAAGAAAACGAAAAAAAAAAAAATTTGGAAAAAAAAAATTTGAGAAAAAAAAAAATAAATAAATAAAAAAAAAAAAATTTAAGAAAAAAAAAAAAAAAAAATTGGAAAAAAAATTTTTGTTTTTTAAATTACAGAAAAAAAAATAATAATTTAAAAAAAAAAAATTTGAGAAAAAAAAAAAAAAAAAAAAATTTGGAAAAAAAAAAAAAAAAAAAAATTTGGAAAATTTTTTTTTTTTTTAAATTACAGAAAAAAAATAATAATTTGAGAAAAAAAAAAAAAAAAATTTCAGAAAAAAAAAAAAAATTTCAGAAAAAAAAACAAAAAAAATTTGGAAAAAAAAAAAAAAATTTGGAAAAAAAAAAAAAAAAATTTGGAAAAAAAAAAAAAAAAATTTGAAAAAACAATTTGAGAAAAAAAAAACAAAAAAAAAATTTGGAAAAAAACAAAAAAAAAATTTGAGAAAAAAAAAAAAAAAATTGGAAAAAAAAAAAATTGGAAAAAAACCAAATGTTGAGAAGAAACAACAAAAAAAAAATTTAGAAAAAAAAAAAAAATTTTTTTTAGTTAAAAAAAAAAAAAAAAATTTGGAAAAACCATTATTTTTTTAAATTACACAAAAAAAATTAAAAAAAAAAAAAAAAAAAAAAAAACTTTGGAAATTTTTTTTTTTTATTTTAAATTACATAAAAAAAAATAATAATTTGAATAAAACAACATTTGAGAAAAAAAAAAAAAATATTTGAGAAAAAAAAAAAAAAAATTGGAAAAAAAACAAAATTTGAGGAAAAAAAAAAAAAAAAAAAATTTGGAAAAAAAAAAATTGAAAAAAAAAAAAAATTTGAAAAAAACAAAATTTGAGAAAGAAAAAAAAAATTTGAAAAAAAAAAAAAAAAAATTTGAGAAAAAAAAAAAAAACATTGGAAAATTTTTTTTTTTTTTTTAAATTACAGAAAAAAAAAAAATAATTTGAAAAAAAAAAAAATTTGAGAAAAAAAAAAAAAAAAAAAATTTCGAAAAAAAAAAAAAATTGAAAAAAAAAAATTTGAGAAAAAAAAAAAAAAAAATTTGAAAAAAAAAAAGCATTGGCAAAAAATTTTTTTTTTTTTAAATTACAGAAAAAAAAATAATAATTTGAAAAAAAAAAAATTTGAGAAAAAAAAAAAAAAAAAAAATTTCGAAAAAAAAAAAAATTGAAAAAAAAAAATTTGAGAAAAAAAAAAAAAAATTTGAAAAAAAAAAAAACATTGGAAAATTTTTTTTTTTTTTTTCAAATTACAGAAAAAAAAATAATAATTTGAAAAAAAAAAAAATTTGAGAAAAAAAAAAAAAAAAAAAATTTCGAAAAAAAAAAAAAATTGAAAAAAAAAAATTTGAGAAAAAAAAAAAAAAAAATTTGAAAAAAAAAAAAAAAAAAAAAAAAATTTGGAAAAAAAAAAAATTGAAAAAAAAAAAAATTTGAAAAAACCAAAATTTGAGAAAGAAAAAGAAAATTTGAAAAAAAAAAAAAAAAATTTGAGAAAAAAAAAAAAAAAAAAAATTTGGAAAAAAACAAAAAAAAAAAAATTTGAAAAAAACCGAATGTTGAGAAGAAACAACAAAAAAAAATTTGGAAAAAAAAAAATTGTTTTTTTAAATTACACAAAAAAAAATTCGAAAAAAAAAATTTTAGAAAAAAAAAAAATTTGAAAAAACAAAATTTGAGGAAAAAAAAATAATAATTTAAAAAAAAAAATTTGAGAAAAAAAAACAACAAAAAAAAATTGGAAAAAAAAAATTGAAAAAAAAAAAAATATTTGGAAAAAAAAATATTTGGAAAAAAAACATTTTTTTTTTAAATAACACAAAAAAAAATAATAATTTGAAAAAAAAAAAATTTGAGAAAAAAAAACAAAAAAAAAAATTTAAAAAAAAAAAAAAAAAAATTTGAAAAAAAAAAATAAAAAATTTGGAAAAAAAAAAATTTGAAAAAAACCAAAATTTGAGAAAAAAAAAATAAAAAAAAAAAAAATTTGGAAAAAAAAAAATAAAAAAATTTGGAAAAACAAAAAAAAAATTTGAAAAAAAAAAAAAAAAAAAACTGGAAATTTTTTTTTTTTATTTTAAATTACATAAAAAAAATAATAATTTGAAAAAAACAACATTTGAGAACAAAAAAAAAAAAAAAAATTGAAAAAAAAACTTTCAGAAAAAAAAAAAAAATTAAAAAAAAAAAAAAAAAAAAATTTGGAAAAAAAAAAATTTGAAAAAAACCAAAATTTGAGAAAGAAAACGAAAAAAAACAAAAATTTGGAAAACAAAAATTTGAGAAAAAAAAAAAAAAAAAAATTTAAGAAAAAAAAAAAAAAAAAATTGGAAAAAAAATTTTTGTTTTTTAAATTACAGAAAAAAAAATAATAATTTAAAAAAAAAAAATTTGAGAAAAAAAAAAAAACAAAAAAAATTTGGAAAAAAAAAAAAAAAAATTTGGAAAAAACCGAATGTTGAGAAGAAACAACAAAAAAAAATTTGGAAAAAAAAAACAAAATTTTTTTTTTAAATTACACAAAAAAAATTCGAAAAAAAAAATTTTAGAAAAAAACAAAATTTGAAAAAAACAAAATTTGAGGAAAAAAATAATAATTTGAAAAAAAAAAATTTGCGAAAAAAAAAAAAAAAAAAAATTTCAGAAAAACAAAAAAAAATTTGAAAAAAAAAATAAATTGGAAAAAAAAAAATAAAAAAAAAAAAAAAAATTTTTAATTAAAAAAAAAAAAAAAATTTGGAAAAAAAACCATTTTTTTTTAAATTACACAAAAAAAAATTTGAAAAAAAAAAAAAAAAAAAAACTGGAAATTTTGTTTTTTTATTTTAAATTACATAAAAAAAATAATAATTTGAAAAAAACAACATTTGAGAACAAAAAAAAAAAAATTTGAAAAAAAAACTTTCAGAAAAAAAAAAAAAAATTAAAAAAAAAAAAATTTGAGAAAAAAAAACAAAAAAAAAAATTAAAAAAAAAAAAAAAAAAAATTTGGAAAAAAAAAAAAATTTGAAATTTTTTTTTTTTTTAAATTACAGAAAAAAAATAATAATTTGAGAAAAAAAAAAAAAAAATTTCAGAAAAAAAAAAAAATTTCAGAAAAAAAAACAACAAAAAAAATTTGGAAAAAAAAAAAAAAATTTGAAAAAACAATTTGAGAAAAAAAAAACAAAAAAAAAATTTGGAAAAAACAAAAAAAAAATTTGAGAAAAAAAAAAAAAAAATTGGAAAAAAAAAAAATTGGAAAAAAACCAAATGTTGAGAAGAAACAACAAAAAAAATTTAGAAAAAAAAAAAAAAATTTTTTTTAGTTAAAAAAAAAAAAAAAATTTGGAAAAAAAACATTATTTTTTTAAATTACACAAAAAAAAATTAAAAAAAAAAAAAAAAAAAAAAAAACTTTGGAAATTTTTTTTTTTTATTTTAAATTACATAAAAAAAAATAATAATTTGAATAAAACAACATTTGAGAAAAAAAAAAAAAAAAATTTGAAAAAAAAAAATTTGAGAAAAAAAAAAAAAAATTGGAAAAAAAAAAAATTTCAGAAAAAAAAAAAAAAAAAAAATTTGGAAAAAAAAAAATTGAAAAAAAAAAAAATTTGAGAAAGAAAAAAAAAATTTGAAAAAAAAAAAAAAAAATTTGAGAAAAAAAAAAAAAAACATTGGAAAATTTTTTTTTTTTTTTTTAAATTACAGAAAAAAAAAAATAATTTGAAAAAAAAAAAAATTTGAGAAAAAAAAAAAAAAAAAAATTTCGAAAAAAAAAAAAATTGAAAAAAAAAAATTTGAGAAAAAAAAAAAAAAAATTTGAAAAAAAAAAAAATTTGAAAAAAAAAAAAAAACATTGGCAAAAATTTTTTTTTTTTTTTTAAATTACAGAAAAAAAAATAATAATTTGAAAAAAAAAAAAATTTGAGAAAAAAAAAAAATTTCGAAAAAAAAAAAATTGAAAAAAACAAATTTGAGAAAAAAAAAAAAAATTTGAAAAAAAAAAATTTGAAAAAAAAAAAAACATTGGAAAATTTTTTTTTTTTTTTTTCAAATTACAGAAAAAAAAATAATTTCAAAAAAAAAAAATTTGAGAAAAAAAAAAAAAAAAAAAAAATTTGGAAAAAAAAAAAATTGAAAAAAAAAAAAAATTTGAAAAAACCAAAATTTGAGAAAGAAAAAGAAAATTTGAAAAAAAAAAAAAAAAAAAATTTGAGAAAAAAAACAAAAAAAAAAAATTTGGAAAAAAAAAATATATAATAATTTGAAAAAAAAAATTTCAGAAAAAAAAAAAAAAACAAAATTTCAGAAAAAAAAAAATTTGAAAAAAAAAATTTGAGAAAAAAAAACAACAAAAAAAATTTGGAAAAAAAAAAAATTTGGAAAAAAAATAATTTGAAAAAAAAAAAATTTGAGAAAAAAAAAAAAACATTGGAAAATTTTTTTTTTTTTTTTTAAATTACAGAAAAAAAATAATAATTTGAAAAAAAAAAAAATTTGAGAAAAAATAAAAAAATAAAAAAATTTGAAAAAAAAAATTTCAGAAAAAAAAAGAAATTTGAAAAAAAAAAATTTGAGAAAAAAAAAACAAAAAAAAAAATTTAAAAAAAAAAAAAAAAAAAAATTTGGAAAAAAAAAAATTGGGAAAAACCAAAATTTGAGAAAGAAAACGAAAAAAAACAAAAATTTGGAAAAAAAAATTTGAGAAAAAAAAAAAAAAAAAATTTAAGAAAAAAAAAAAAAAAAAATTGGAAAAAAAATTTTTGTTTTTTGAATTACAGAAAAAAAATAATAATTTAAAAAAAAAAAATTTGAGAAAAAAAAAAAAATTTGAAAAAAAAAAATTTGAAATAAAAAAATTTGAAAGAAAAAAATTTGAGAAAAAAATAATAATAATTTGAAAAAAAAAAATTTGAGAAAAAATAAAAAAAATAAAAAATTTGAGAAAAAAAATTTCAGAAAAAAAAAAAAATTTGAAAAAAAAAAAAAAAAAAATTTGGAAAAAAAAAAAAAAAATTTTAATTAAAAAAAAAAAAAAAAATTTGGAAAAAAAAACATTTTTTTTTAAATTACACAAAAAAAATTTGAAAAAAAAAAAAAAAAAAAACTGGAAATTTTTTTTTTTTTATTTTAAATTACATAAAAAAAATAATAATTTGAAAAAAACAACATTTGAGAACAAAAAAAAAAAAAATTTGAAAAAAAACTTTCAGAAAAAAAAAAAAAAATTTGAAAAAAAAAAATTTGAGAAAACCAAAATTTGAGAAAGAAAACGAAAAAAAACAAAAATTTGGAAAAAAAAAATTTGAGAAAAAAAAAAAAAAAAAAATTAAAAAAAAAAAATTTAAGAAAAAAAAAAAAAAAAAATTGGAAAAAAAATTTTTGTTTTTTAAATTATAGAAAAAAAAATAATAATTTAAAAAAAAAAAATTTGAGAAAAAAAAAAAAAAAAAAAAAAATTTGGAAAAAAAATAATAATTTGAGAAAAAAAAAAAAAATTTCAGAAAAAAAAAAAAAATTTCAGAAAAAAAAACAACAAAAAAAATTTGGAAAAAAAAAAAAAAAAAATTTGAAAAAAAAAATTTGAAAGAAAAACATTTGAGAAAAAAAAAATAATAATTTGAAAAAAAAAATTTGAGAAAAAATAAAAAAAATAAAAAATTTGGAAAAAAAAAAAAATTTGAAAAAAACCAAAATTTGAGAAAAAAAAAAAATTAAAAAAAAAAAATTTAAGAAAAAAAAACAACAAAAAAAATTTGGAAAAAAAAAAAAAAAATTTGGAAAAAAAAAAAAAAAAAAATTTGAAAAAAACCGAATGTTGAGAAGAAACAACAAAAAAAAAATTTGGAAAAAAAAAAATTTTTTTTTTAAATTACACAAAAAAAAATTCGAAAAAAAAAATTTCAGAAAAAAACAAAATTTGAAAAAAAAAATTTGAAAGAAAAACATTTGAGAAAAAAAAAATAATAATTTGAAAAAAAAAATTTGAGAAAAAATAAAAAAAATAAAAAATTTGAGAAAAAATAAAAAAAATAAAAAATTTGGAAAAAAAAAAAAATTTGAAAAAAACCAAAATTTGAGAAAAAAAAAAAATTAAAAAAAAAAAATTTAAGAAAAAAAAAAAAAAAAAATTGGAAAACAAATTTTTGTTTTTTAAATTACAGAAAAAAAAATAATAATTTAAAAAAAAAAAATTTGAGAAAAAAAAAAAAAAAAAAAATTTGGAAAAAAAAAAAAAAAAAAAATTTGGAAAATTTTTTTTTTTTTTTAAATTACAGAAAAAAAATAATAATTTGAGAAAAAAAAAAAAAAAATTTCAGAAAAAAAAAAAAAATTTCAGAAAAAAAACAACAAAAAAAATTTGGAAAAAAAAAAAAAAAAAAATTTGGAAAAAAAAAAAAAAAATTTGAAAAAACAATTTGAGAAAAAAAAAAAAAAAATTGGAAAAAAAAAAATTGGAAAAAAACCAAATGTTGAGAAGAAACAACAAAAAAAAATTTAGAAAAAAAAAAAAAAAATTTGTTTAGTTAAAAAAAAAAAAAAAAATTTGGAAAAAAAACATTATTTTTTTAAATTACACAAAAAAAAATTAAAAAAAAAAAAAAAAAAAAAAAAACTTTGGAAATTTTTTTTTTTTATTTTAAATTACATAAAAAAAAATAATAATTTGAATAAAACAACATTTGAGAAAAAAAAAAAAAAAATTTGAAAAAAAAAATTTGAGAAAAAAAAAAAAAAAATTGGAAAAAAAAAAAATTTGAGAAAAAAAAAAAAAAAAAAAATTTGGAAAAAAAAAAAAAAAAATTTGAAAAAACAATTTGAGAAAAAAAAAAAAAAATTGGAAAAAAAAAAATTGGAAAAAAACCAAATGTTGAGAAGAAACAACAAAAAAAAAATTTGAAAAAAAAAAAAAAAAATTTGAGAAAAAAAAAAAAAAACATTGGAAAAATTTTTTTTTTTTTTTAAATTACAGAAAAAAAAAATAATTTGAAAAAAAAAAAAATTTGAGAAAAAAAAAAAAAAAAAAAATTTCGAAAAAAAAAAAAATTGAAAAAAAAAAATTTGAGAAAAAAAAAAAAAAAATTTGAAAAAAAAAAAAATTTGAAAAAAAAAAAAAACATTGGCAAAAATTTTTTTTTTTTTTTTAAATTACAGAAAAAAAAATAATAATTTGAAAAAAAAAAAATTTGAGAAAAAAAAAAAAAAAAAAAATTTCGAAAAAAAAAAAAATTGAAAAAAAAAATTTGAGAAAAAAAAAAAAAATTTGAAAAAAAAAAATTTGAAAAAAAAAAAAAACATTGGAAAATTTTTTTTTTTTTTTTTCAAATTACAGAAAAAAAAATAATAATTTGAAAAAAAAAAAAATTTGAGAAAAAAAAAAAAAAAAAAAAAATTTGGAAAAAAAATTTTTGTTTTTTGAATTACAGAAAAAAAAATAATAATTTAAAAAAAAAAAATTTGAGAAAAAAAAAAAAATTTGAAAAAAAAAAAATTTGAAATAAAAAAATTTGAAAGAAAAAAATTTGAGAAAAAAATAATAATAATTTGAAAAAAAAAAAATTGAGAAAGAAAACGAAAAAAAAACAAAAATTTGGAAAAAAAAAATTTGAGAAAAAAAAAAAAAAAAAAAAAATTTGGGAAAAAAAATAATAATTTGAAAAAAAAAATTTCAGAAAAAAAAAAAAAATTTCAGAAAAAAAAAACAACAAAAAAAATTTGGAAAAAAAAAAAATATTTGGAAAAAAAAAAAAAAAAAATTTGAAAAAAAAAAAAATTGAGAAAAAAAAACAAAAAAAATTTAAAAAAAAAAAAAAAAAAATTTGGAAAAAAAAAATAAAAAATTTGGAAAAAAAAAAAATTTGAAAAAACCAAAATTTGAGAAAGAAAACGAAAAAAAACAAAAATTTGGAAAAAAAAAAATTGAGAAAAAAAAAAAAAAAAAAAATTTAAGAAAAAAAAAAAAAAAAAATTGGAAAAAAATTTTTTTTTTTTTAAATTACAGAAAAAAAAATAATAATTTAAAAAAAAAAATTTGAGAAAAAAAAACAACAAAAAAAAATTTGAAAAAAAAAAAATTGAAAAAAAAAAAAATATTTGAAAAAAAAAATTTGGAAAAAAAACGTTTTTTTTTTAAATTACACAAAAAAAAATAATAATTTGAAAAAAAAAAAATTTGAGAAAAAAAAACAAAAAAAAAAATTTGAAAAAAAAAAAAAAAAAATTTGGAAAAAAAAATAAAAAATTTGGAAAAAAAAAAAAAATTTGAAAAAAACCAAAATTTGAGAAAAAAAAAAAATAAAAAAAAAAAAATTTAAGAAAAAAAAACAACAAAAAAAATTTGGAAAAAAAAAAAAAAAAATTGGAAAAAAAACTGGAAAAAAAAAAAAAAAAATTTGAAAAAAAAAAAAAATTTCAGAAAAAAAAAACAAAAAAAAACATTTGGAAAAAAACAAAATTTGAAAAAAAAAAAAAAAATTTGGAAAAAAACAAAAAAAAAAAAATTTGAAAAAAACCGAATGTTGAGAAGAAACAACAAAAAAAAAATTTGGAAAAAAAAAAATTTTTTTTTTAAATTACACAAAAAGAAATTCGAAAAAAAAAATTTCAGAAAAAAAAAAAATTTGAGAAAAAAAAAAAAAAAAAAAATTAAAAAAAAAAAATTTAAGAAAAAAAAAAAAAAAAAATTGGAAAAAAAATTTTTGTTTTTTAAATTACAGAAAAAAAAATAATAATTAAAAAAAAAAAAATTTGAGAGAAAAAAAAAAAAAAAAAAAATTTGGAAAAAAAAAAAAAAAAAAAATTTGGAAAATTTTTTTTTTTTTTTAAATTACAGAAAAAAAATAATAATTTGAGAAAAAAAAAAAAAAAAATTTCAGAAAAAAAAAAAAAATTTGGAAAAAAAAAAAAAAAAATTTGAAAAAACAATTTGAGAAAAAAAAACAAAAAAAAAATTTGGAAAAAAACAAAAAAAAAATTTGAGAAAAAAAAACATAAAAAAAATTTGGAAAAAAAAAAATAATAATTTGGAAAAAAAAAATTTGAGAAAAAAAAAAAAAAAAAATTGAAAAAAAAAAATTTGAAAAAAAAAAAAATTTGAGAAAAAAAAAAAAAAAAAAATTTCAGAAAAAAAAAAAAAAAAAAAAAATTTGAAAAAAAACAAAATTTGAGAATAAAAAATGAAAAAAGAAAAAAGGAAAAAAAAAAAAAAATTGGAAAAAAAACAAAAATTTGGAAAATTTTTTTTTTTTTTTATTTTAAATTACATAAAAAAATTAATAATTTGCAAAAAAAACAACATTTGAGAAAAAAAAAAAAAAAATTGGAAAAATTTTTTTTTTTTTTAAATTACAGAAAAAAAAATAATAATTTAAAAAAAAAATTTGAGAAAAAAAAAAAAAAAAAAAAAATTTGGGAAAAAAAAAAAAAAAATTTGGAAATTTTTTTTTTTTTTTTAAATTACAGAAAAAAAATAATAATTTGAAAAAAAAAATTTCAGAAAAAAAAAACAACAAAAAAAATTTGGAAAAAAAAAAAAATATTTGGAAAAAAAAAAAAAAAAAATTTGAAAAAAAAAAAAATTGAGAAAAAAAAACAAAAAAAAAATTTAAAAAAAAAAAAAAAAAAATTTGGAAAAAAAAAATAAAAAATTTGGAAAAAAAAAAAATTTGAAAAAAACCAAAATTTGAGAAAGAAAACGAAAAAAAACAAAAATTTGGAAAAAAAAAATTTGAGAAAAAAAAAAAAAAAAAAATTAAAAAAAAAAAAATTTAAGAAAAAAAAAAAAAAAAAATTGGAAAAAAATTTTTTTTTTTTTAAATTACAGAAAAAAAAATAATAATTTAAAAAAAAAAATTTGAGAAAAAAAAACAACAAAAAAAATTTGAAAAAAAAAAAATTGAAAAAAAAAAAAAATATTTGAAAAAAAAAATTTAAAATTTGGAAAAAAAAAAAAAATTTGAAAAAAACTAAAATTTGAGAAAAAAAAAAAATAAAAAAAAAAAAATTTAAGAAAAAAAAACAACAAAAAAAATTTGGAAAAAAAAAAAAAAAATTGGAAAAAAAAACTGGAAAAAAAAAAAAAAAATTTGAAAAAAAAAAAAAATTTCAGAAAAAAAAAACAAAAAAAAACATTTGGAAAAAAACAAAATTTGAAAAAAAAAAAAAAAAATTTGGAAAAAAAAAAATTTTTTTTTTAAATTACACAAAAAAAAATTCGAAAAAAAAAATTTCAGAAAAAAAAAAAATTTGAAAAAAAAAATTTGAAAGAAAAACATTTGAGAAAAAAAAAATAATAATTTGAAAAAAAAAATTTGAGAAAAAATAAAAAAAATAAAAAATTTGGAAAAAAAAAAAAATTTGAAAAAAACCAAAATTTGAGAAAGAAAACGAAAAAAAACAAAAATTTGGAAAAAAAAATTTTGAGAAAAAATTAAAAAAAAAAAATTTAAGAAAAAAAAAAAAAAAAAATTGGAAAAAAAAATTTTGTTTTTTAAATTACAGAAAAAAAAATAATAATTTAAAAAAAAAAAATTTGAGAGAAAAAAAAAAAAAAAAAAAATTTGGAAAATTTTTTTTTTTTTTTAAATTACAGAAAAAAAATAATAATTTGAGAAAAAAAAAAAAAAAAATTTCAGAAAAAAAAAAAAAATTTGGAAAAAAAAAAAAAAAAAATTTGGAAAAAAAAAAAAAAAATTTGAAAAAACAATTTGAGAAAAAAAAACAAAAAAAAAATTTGGAAAAAAACAAAAAAAAAATTTGAGAAAAAAAAACAAAAAAAATTTGGAAAAAAAAAAATAATAATTTGGAAAAAAAAAATTTGAGAAAAAAAAAAAAAAAAATTTGAAAAAAAAAAATTTGAAAAAAAAAAAAATTTGAGAAAAAAAAAAAAAAAAAATTCAGAAAAAAAAAAAAAAAAAAAAATTTGAAAAAAAACAAAATTTGAGAATAAAAAATGAAAAAAGGAAAAAAAAAAAAAAAATTGGAAAAAAAAACAAAAATTTGGAAAATTTTTTTTTTTTTTTATTTTAAATTACATAAAAAAATTAATAATTTGCAAAAAAAACAACATTTGAGAAAAAAAAAAAAAAAAGTTTGGAAAAAAAAATAATAATTTGAAAAAAAAAAAATTTGAGAAAAAAAACAAAACAAAAAATTTGGAAAAAAAAAAAAAAATAATAATTTGAAAAAAAAAATTTCAGAAAAAAAAAAAAACAAAATTTCAGAAAAAAAAAAAAATTTGAAAAAAAAAATTTGAGAAAAAAAAACAACAAAAAAAATTTGGAAAAAAAAACATTTTTTTTTTAAATTACACAAAAAAAAATAATAATTTGAAAAAAAAAAATTTGAGAAAAAATAAAAAATAAAAAAAATTTGAAAAAAAAAATTTCAGAAAAAAAAAAAAATTTGAAAAAAAAAAAATTTGAAAAAAAAAAATTTGAAAGAAAAACATTTGAGAAAAAAAAAATAATAATTTGAAAAAAAAAAATTTGAGAAAAAATAAAAAAAATTAAAAAAAAAAAATTTAAGAAAAAAAAAAAAAAAAAAGTGGAAAAAAATTTTTTTTTTTTTAAATTACAGAAAAAAAATAATAATTTAAAAAAAAAAATTTGAGAAAAAAAAAAAAAAAAAAAATTTCAGAAAAAAAAAAAAATTTGAAAAAACAAAATTTCAGAAAAAAAAACAACAGAAAAAATTTGGAAAAAAAAAAAAAAATTGGAAAAAAAAAAAAAAAAATTTGAAAAAAAAAAAAAAATTAGAAAAAAAAAAAAATTTGAGAAAAAAAAACAAAAAAAAAAATTTGGAAAAAAAAAAAAATTAAAAAAAAAAAAAAAAATTTGGAAAAAAACAAAAAAACAAATTTGAGAAAAAAAAAAAAAAATTGGAAAAAAAAAAAATTGGAAAAAAACCAAATGTTGCGAAGAAACAACAAAAAAAAATTTGAAAAAAAAAAAAAAAAAATTTGAGAAAAAAAAAAAAAAACATTGGAAAAATTTTTTTTTTTTTTAAATTACAGAAAAAAAAAAATAATTTGAAAAAAAAAAAAATTTGAGAAAAAAAAAAAAAAAAAAAATTTCGAAAAAAAAAAAATTGAAAAAAAAAAATTTGAGAAAAAAAAAAAAAAATTTGAAAAAAAAAAAAACATTGGCAAAAATTTTTTTTTTTTTTTAAATTACAGAAAAAAAAATAATAATTTGAAAAAAAAAAAAAATTTCGAAAAAAAAAAAAATTGAAAAAAAAAAATTTGAGAAAAAAAAAAAAAATTTGAAAAAAAAAATTTGAAAAAAAAAAAAAACATTGGAAAAAATTTTTTTTTTTTTTTCAAATTACAGAAAAAAAAATAATAATTTGAAAAAAAAAAAAATTTGAGAAAAAAAAAAAAAAAAAAAAAATTTGGAAAAAAAAAAAATTGAAAAAAAAAAAAAAATTGAAAAAACCAAAATCTGAGAAAGAAAAAGAAAATTTGAAAAAAAAAAAAAAAAAAATTTCAGAAAAAAAAAAAAATTAAAAAAAAAAAAATTTAAGAAAAAAAAACAACAAAAAAAATTTGGAAAAAAAAAAAAAAAAAATTGGAAAAAAAAACATTTTTTTTTAAATTACACAAAAAAAATTTGAAAAAAAAAAAAAAAAAAAAAACTGGAAATTTTTTTTTTTTATTTTAAATTACATAAAAAAAATAATAATTTGAAAAAAACAACATTTGAGAACAAAAAAAAAAAAAAATTTGAAAAAAAAACTTTCAGAAAAAAAAAAAAAAATTTGAAAAAAAAAAATTTGAGAAAAAAAAACAAAAACAAAAATTAAAAAAAAAAAAAAAAAAAATTTGGAAAAAAAAAAAAATTTGAAAAAAACCAAAATTTGAGAAAGAAAACGAAAAAAAACAAAAAATTGGAAAAAAAAAATTTGAGAAAAAAAAAAAAAAAAAAATTAAAAAAAAAAAATTTAAGAAAAAAAAAATAAAAATTGGAAAAAAAATTTTTGTTTTTTAAATTACAGAAAAAAAAATAATAATTTAAAAAAAAAAATTTGAGAAAAAAAAAAAAAAAAAAATTAAAAAAAAAAAATTTAAGAAAAAAAAAATAAAAATTGGAAAAAAAATTTTTGTTTTTTAAATTACAGAAAAAAAATAATAATTTGAGAAAAAAAAAAAAAAAAATTTCAGAAAAAAAAAAAGTTTCAGAAAAAAAAACAACAAAAAAAATTTGGAAAAAAAAAAAAAAATTTGGAAAAAAAAAAAAAAAAATTTGGAAAAAAAAAAAAAAAAATTTGAAAAAACAATTTGAGAAAAAAAAAACAAAAAAAAAATTTGGAAAAAAACAAAAAAAAAATTTGAGAAAAAAAAAAAAAAAATTGGAAAAAAAAAAAATTGGAAAAAAACCAAATGTTGAGAAGAAACAACAAAAAAAAAATTTAGAAAAAAAAAAAAAAATTTTTTTTAGTTAAAAAAAAAAAAAAAAATTTGGAAAAAAACATTATTTTTTTAAATTACACAAAAAAAAATTAAAAAAAAAAAAAAAAAAAAAAAAACTTTGGAAATTTTTTTTTTTTATTTTAAATTACATAAAAAAAAATAATAATTTGAATAAAACAACATTTGAGAAAAAAAAAAAAAAAAATTTGAAAAAAAAAAATTTGAGAAAAAAAAAAAAAAAATTGGAAAAAAAACAAAATTTGAGAAAAAAAAAAAAAAAAAAAAACTGGAAATTTTTTGTTTTTATTTTAAATTACATAAAAAAAATAATAATTTGAAAAAAACAACATTTGAGAACAAAAAAAAAAAAAAATTTGAAAAAAAAACTTTCAGAAAAAAAAAAAAAATTTGAAAAAAAAAAATTTGAAAAAACCAAAATTTAAGAAAGAAAACGAAAAAAAACAAAAATTTGGAAAAAAAAAATTTGAGAAAAAAAAAAAAAAAAAAATTAAAAAAAAAAAATTTAAGAAAAAAAAAAAAAAAAAATTGGAAAAAAAATTTTTGTTTTTTAAATTATAGAAAAAAAAATAATAATTTAAAAAAAAAAAATTTGAGAAAAACAAAATTTGAGAAAGAAAAAAAAAATTTGAAAAAAAAAAAAAAAAAATTTGAGAAAAAAAAAAAAAAACATTGGAAAATTTTTTTTTTTTTTTTTAAATTACAGAAAAAAAAAAATAATTTGAAAAAAAAAAAATTTGAGAAAAAAAAAAAAAAAAAAAATTTCGAAAAAAAAAAAAAATTGAAAAAAAAAAATTTGAGAAAAAAAAAAAAAAAAATTTGAAAAAAAAAAAAAAACATTGGCAAAAATTTTTTTTTTTTTTTAAATTACAGAAAAAAAAATAATAATTTGAAAAAAAAAAAATTTGAGAAAAAAAAAAAAAATTGAAAAAAAAAATTTGAGAAAAAAAAAAAAAAATTTGAAAAAAAAAAAAAAACATTGGAAAATTTTTTTTTTTTTTTCAAATTACAGAAAAAAAAATAATAATTTGAAAAAAAAAAAAATTTGAGAAAAAAAAAAAAAAAAAAAATTCGAAAAAAAAAAAAAATTGAAAAAAAAAAATTAAGAAAAAAAAAAAAAAAAATTTGAAAAAAAAAAAAAAAAAAAAAATTTGGAAAAAAAAAAAATTGAAAAAAAAAAAATTTGAAAAAACCAAAATTTGAGAAAGAAAAAGAAAATTTGAAAAAAAAAAAAAATTTGAGAAAAAAAACAAAAAAAAAAAATTTGGAAAAAAAAAACAAAATTTTTTTTAATTAAAAAAAAAAAAAACAATTTGGAAAAAAAAAAATTTTTTTTTTAAATTACACAAAAAAAAATTCGAAAAAAAAAATTTTAGAAAAAAAAAAAATTTGAAAAAAACAAAATTTGAGGAAAAAAAAATAATAATTTAAAAAAAAAAATTTGAGAAAAAAAAACAACAAAAAAAAATTGGAAAAAAAAATTGAAAAAAAAAAAAAATATTTGGAAAAAAAAAAATTTGGAAAAAAAACATTTTTTTTTAAATTACACAAAAAAAAATAATAATTTGAAAAAAAAAAAATTTGAGAAAAAAAAACAAAAAAAAAAATTTAAAAAAAAAAAAAAAAAAATTTGGAAAAAAAAAATAAAAAATTTGGAAAAAAAAAAATTTGAAAAAAACCAAAATTTGAGAAAAAAAAAAATAAAAAAAAAAAAAATTTGGAAAAAAAAATAAAAAAATTTGGAAAAAAAAAAAAAAAAATTTGAAAAAAAAAAAAAATTTGTGAAAAAAAAAAAAAAAAAAAATTGGAGAAAAAAAAAAAAAATTTCAAAAAAAAAATAAATTGGAAAAAAAAAAAATAAAAAAAAAAAAAAATTTTTAATTAAAAAAAAAAAAAAAATTTGAAAAAAAAAAAAAAAAAAAACTGGAAATTTTTTTTTTTTATTTTAAATTACATAAAAAAAATAATAATTTGAAAAAAACAACATTTGAGAACAAAAAAAAAAAAAAATTTGAAAAAAAAACTTTCAGAAAAAAAAAAAAAATTTGAAAAAAAAAAATTTGAGAAAAAAAAACAAAAACAAAAATTAAAAAAAAAAAAAAAAAAAAATTTGGAAAAAAAAAAAATTTGAAAAAAACCAAAATTTGAGAAAGAAAACGAAAAAATTTGGAAAAAAAAAATTTGAGAAAAAAACAAAAACAAAAATTAAAAAAAAAAAAAAAAAAAAATTTGAAAAAAACAAAATTTGAGGAAAAAAAATAATAATTTGAAAAAAAAAAATTTGCGAAAAAAAAAAAAAAAAAAATTTCAGAAAAAAAAAAAAAATTTGAAAAAAAAAAATAAATTGGAAAAAAAAAAAATAAAAAGAAAAAAAAAAATTTTTAATTAAAAAAAAAAAAAAAATTTGTAAAAAAAAACATTTTTTTTTAAATTACACAAAAAAAAATTTGAAAAAAAAAAAAAAAAAAAAACTGGAAATTTTGTTTTTTTATTTTAAATTACATAAAAAAAATAATAATTTGAAAAAAACAACATTTGAGAACAAAAAAAAAAAAATTTGAAAAAAAAACTTTCAGAAAAAAAAAAAAAAATTTGAAAAAAAAAAAATTTGAGAAAAAAAAACAAAAAAAAAAATTTAAAAAAAAAAAATAAATTGGAAAAAAAAAAAAATAAAAAGAAAAAAAAAAATTTTTAATTAAAAAAAAAAAAAAAATTTGGAAAAAAAAACATTTTTTTTTAAATTACACAAAAAAAAATTTGAAAAAAAAAAAAAAAAAAAAACTGGAAATTTTGTTTTTTTATTTTAAATTACATAAAAAAAATAATAATTTGAAAAAAACAACATTTGAGAACAAAAAAAAAAAAATTTGAAAAAAAAACTTTCAGAAAAAAAAAAAAAAATTTGAAAAAAAAAAAATTTGAGAAAAAAAAACAAAAAAAAAAATTTAAAAAAAAAAAAAAAAAATTTGGAAAAAAAACAAAATTTGAAAAATTTTTTTTTTTTTTAAATTACAGAAAAAAAAAATAATTTGAGAAAAAAAAAAAAAAAAAATTTCAGAAAAAAAAAAAAAATTTCAGAAAAAAAAACAACAAAAAAAATTTGGAAAAAAAAAAAAAAAAAAATTTGGAAAAAAAAAAAAAAAAATTTGAAAAAACAATTTGAGAAAAAAAAAACAAAAATTGGAAAAAAAATTGGAAAAAAACCAAATGCTGAGAAGAAACAACAAAAAAAAAATTTAGAAAAAAAAAAAAAAATTTTTTTTAGTTAAAAAAAAAAAAAAAAATTTGGAAAAAAAACATTATTTTTTTAAATTACACAAAAAAAAATTTAAAAAAAAAAAAAAAAAAAAAAAACTTTGGAAATTTTTTTTTTTTATTTTAAATTACATAAAAAAAATAATAATTTGAATAAAACAACATTTGAGAAAAAAAAAAAAAAAAATTTGAAAAAAAAAAAATTGAAAAAAAAAAAAATTTGAAAAAAACAAAATTTGAGAAAGAAAAAAAAAATTTGAAAAAAAAAAAAAAAAAATTTGAGAAAAAAAAAAAAAAACATTGGAAAAATTTTTTTTTTTTTTTTAAATTACAGAAAAAAAAATAATAATTTGAAAAAAAAAAAAATTTGAGAAAAAAAAAAAAAAAAAAAATTTCGAAAAAAAAAAAAATTGAAAAAAAAAATTTGAGAAAAAAAAAAAAAATTTGAAAAAAAAAAATTTGAAAAAAAAAAAAAACATTGGAAAATTTTTTTTTTTTTTTTTCAAATTACAGAAAAAAAAATAATAATTTGAAAAAAAAAAAAATTTGAGAAAAAAAACAAAAAAAAAAAATTTGGAAAAAAAAAATTTGAGAAAAAAAAAAAAAAAAAAATTTAAGAAAAAAAAAAAAAAAAAATTGGAAAAAAAATTTTTGTTTTTTGAATTACAGAAAAAAAATAATAATTTAAAAAAAAAAAATTTGAGAAAAAAAAAAAAATTTGAAAAAAAAAAATTTGAAATAAAAAAATTTGAAAGAAAAAAATTTGAGAAAAAAATAATAATAATTTGAAAAAAAAAAATTTGAGAAAAAATTAAAAAAATAAAAAATTTGAGAAAAAAAATTTCAGAAAAAAAAAAAATTTGAAAAAAAAAAAAAAAAAATTTGGAAAAAAAAAAAAAAAATTTTAATTAAAAAAAAAAAAAAATTTGGACAAAAAAACCTTTTTTTTTAAATTACACAAAAAAAATTTGAAAAAAAAAAAAAAAAAAAAACTGGAAATTTTTTGTTTTTATTTTAAATTACATAAAAAAAATAATAATTTGAAAAAAACAACATTTGAGAACAAAAAAAAAAAAAAATTTGAAAAAAAAACTTTCAGAAAAAAAAAAAAAATTTGAAAAAAAAAAATTTGAGAAAAAAAAACAAAAACAAAAATTTAAAAAAAAAAAAAAAAAAATTTGGAAAAAAAAAAAATTTGAAAAAACCAAAATTTGAGAAAGAAAACGAAAAAAAAAAAAAAATTTGGAAAAAAAAAATTTGAGAAAAAAAAAAAAAAAAAAATTAAAAAAAAAAATTTAAAAAAAAAAAAAAAAAAAAATTGGAAAAAAAATTTTTGTTTTTTAAATTATAGAAAAAAAAATAATAATTTAAAAAAAAAAAATTTGAGAAAAAAAAAAAAAAAAAAAAAATTTGAGAAAAAAAAAAAAAAAATTGGAAAAAAACAAAATTTGAGAAAAAAACAAAAAAAAAAAATTTGGAAAAAAAAAAATTGAAAAAAAAAAAAATTTGAAAAAAACAAAATTTGAGAAAAAAAAAAAAAAAATTTGAGAAAAAAAAAAAAACATTGGAAAAATTTTTTTTTTTTTTTAAATTACAGAAAAAAAAAATAATTTGAAAAAAAAAAAATTTGAGAAAAAAAAAAAAAAAAAAAATTTGGAAAAAAAAAAAAAAAAATTTGAAAAAACAATTTGAGAAAAAAAAACAAAAAAAAAATTTGGAAAAAAACAAAAAAAAAATTTGAGAAAAAAAAACAAAAAAAATTTGGAAAAAAAAAAATAATAATTTGGAAAAAAAAAATTTGAGAAAAAAAAAAAAAAAAATTTGAAAAAAAAAAATCTTGAAAAAAAAAAAAATTTGAGAAAAAAAAAAAAAAAAAAATTTCAGAAAAAAAAAAAAAAAAAAAAAATTTGAAAAAAAAACAAAATTTGAGAATAAAAAATGAAAAAAGAAAAAAGGAAAAAAAAAAAAAAAATTGGAAAAAAAACAAAAATTTGGAAAATTTTTTTTTTTTTTATTTTAAATTACATAAAAAAATTAATAATTTGCAAAAAAAACAACATTTGAGAAAAAAAAAAAAAAAAGTTTGGAAAAAAAAATAATAATTTGAAAAAAAAAAAATTTGAGAAAAAAAACAAAAAAAAAAATTTGGAAAAAAAAAAAAAAATAATAATTTGAAAAAAAAAATTTCAGAAAAAAAAAAAAAACAAAATTTCAGAAAAAAAAAAAAATTTGAAAAAAAAAATTTGAGAAAAAAAAACAACAAAAAAAATTTGGAAAAAAAAACATTTTTTTTTTAAATTACACAAAAAAAAATAATAATTTGAAAAAAAAAAATTTGAGAAAAAATAAAAAAAAAAAAAAATTTGAAAAAAAAAATTTCAGAAAAAAAAAAAAATTTGAAAAAAAAAAAATTTGAAAAAAAAAAATTTGAAAGAAAAACATTTGAGAAAAAAAAATAATAATTTGAAAAAAAAAAATTTGAGAAAAAATAAAAAAAATTAAAAAAAAAAAATTTAAGAAAAAAAAAAAAAAAATTTAAGAAAAAAACTTTTTTTTTTTTTAAATTACAGAAAAAAAATAATAATTTAAAAAAAAAAATTTGAGAAAAAAAAAAAAAAAAAAAATTTCAGAAAAAAAAAAAAAATTTGAAAAAAAAAAAATTTCAGAAAAAAAACAACAGAAAAAATTTGGAAAAAAAAAAAAAAAATTGGAAAAAAAAAAAAAAAAAATTTGAAAAAAAAAAAAAAAATTAGAAAAAAAAAAAAATTTGAGAAAAAAAAACAAAAAAAAAAATTTGGAAAAAAAAAAAATTAAAAAAAAAAAAAAAAATTTGGAAAAAAACAAAAAAACAAATTTGAGAAAAAAAAAAAAAAATTGGAAAAAAAAAAAATTTGAAAAAAACCAAATGTTGAGAAGAAACAACAACAAAAAATTTGGAAAAAAAAAAAAAAAATTTTTTTAATTAAAAAAAAAAAAAAAATTTGGAAAAAAAAAAT
>OX637863.1:32021560-32029060 GCA_951802705.1 Netelia virgata | reverse complement strand
CAAAAAAAAATTTGAAAAAAAAAAAAAAAAAATTTGAGAAAAAAAAAAAAAAAAAAAATTTCGAAAAAAAAAAAATTGAAAAAAAAAAATTTGAGAAAAAAAAAAAAAAATTTGAAAAAAAAAAAAAACATTGGCAAAAATTTTTTTTTTTTTTTTAAATTACAGAAAAAAAAATAATAATTTGAAAAAAAAAAAAATTTGAGAAAAAAAAAAAAAAAAAAAATTTCGAAAAAAAAAAAAAATTTGAAAAAAAAAAATTTGAAAAAAAAAAAAACATTGGAAAACTTTTTTTTTTTTTTCAAATTACAGAAAAAAAAATAATAATTTGAAAAAAAAAAAAATTTGAGAAAAAAAAAAAAAAAAAAAAAATTTGGAAAAAAAATTTTTGTTTTTTGAATTACAGAAAAAAAAATAATAATTTAAAAAAAAAAAATTTGAGAAAAAAAAAAAAATTTGAAAAAAAAAAAATTTGAAATAAAAAAATTTGAAAGAAAAAAATTTGAGAAAAAAATAATAATAATTTGAAAAAAAAAAATTTGAGAAAGAAAACGAAAAAAAAACAAAAATTTGGAAAAAAAAAATTTGAGAAAAAAAAAAAAAAAAAAAATTAAAAAAAAAAAAATTTAAGAAAAAAAAAAAAAAAAAATTGGAAAAAAATTTTTTTTTTTTTAAATTACAGAAAAAAAAATAATAATTTAAAAAAAAAATTTGAGAAAAAAAAAAAAAAAAAAAAAATTTGGGAAAAAAAAAAAAAAAATTTGGAAATTTTTTTTTTTTTTTTAAATTGCAGAAAAAAAAATAATAATTTGAAAAAAAAAAAAATTTGAGAAAAAAAAAAAAAAAAAATTGAGAAAAAAAAAAAAAAATAAAATTTCGAAAAAAAAAAAAATTGAAAAAAAAAAATTTGAGAAAAAAAAAAAAAAAAATTTGAAAAAAAAAAATTTGAGAAAAAAAAAAAAAAAAAAAATTTGAGAAAAAAAAAAAACATTGGAAAAAATTTTTTTTTTTTTAAATTACAGAAAAAAAAATAATAATTTGAAAAAAAAAAAAATTTGAGAAAAAAAAACAAAAAAAAAATTTGGAAAAAAAAAAAAAAAAAAAAATTTGAAAAAAAAAATTTGAGAAAAAAAAAAAAAAAATTTGAAAAAAAAAATTTGAGAAAAAAAAAAAAAAACATTGGAAAATTTTTTTTTTTTTAAATTGCAGAAAAAAAATCAATAATTTGAAAAAAAAAAATTTGAGAAAAAAAAAAAAAATTAAAAAAAAAAAAAAAATTTGGAAAAAAACAAAAAAACAAATTTGAGAAAAAAAAAAAAAAATTGGAAAAAAAAAAAATTTGAAAAAAACCAAATGTTGAGAAGAAACAACAAAAAAAAAATTTGGAAAAAAAAAAAAAAATTTTTTTAATTAAAAAAAAAAAAAAAATTTGGAAAAAAAAAATTTTTTTTTTTAAATTACACAAAAAAAAATTCGAAAAAAAAATTTCAGAAAAAAAAAATTTGAAAAAAACAAAATTTGAGGAAAAAAAAAAAAAAAATTGGAAAATTTTTTTTTTTTTTTTAAATTACAGAAAAAAAATAATAATTTAAAAAAAAAATTTGAGAAAAAAAAAAAAAAAAAATTTGAGAAAAAAAAAAAAAAAAAAATTTCGAAAAAAAACAAAATTTGAGAATAAAAAATGAAAAAAGAAAAAAGGAAAAAAAAAAAAAAAAATTGGAAAAAAAACAAAAATTTGGAAAATTTTTTTTTTTTTTTTATTTTAAATTACATAAAAAAATTAATAATTTGCAAAAAAAATAACATTTGAGAAAAAAAAAAACAAAAAAGTTTGGAAAAAAAAAATAAAAAATTTGGAAAAAAAAAAAAAAAAATTTGAAAAAAAAAAAAATTTGAGAAAAAAAAAAAAAAAAAAAAAATTTGAGAAAAAAAAAAAACATTGGAAAATTTTTTTTTTTTTTTAAATTACAGAAAAAAAATAATAATTTGAAAAAAAAAAAAATTTGAGAAAAAAAAACAAAAAAAAAATTTGGAAAAAAAAAAAAAAAAAAAAATTTGAAAAAAAAAAATTTGAGAAAAAAAAAAAAAAAATTTGAGAAAAAAAAAAAAAAAAAAATTTGGAAAAAAAAAAAATTGAAAAAAAAAAAAAAAATTGAAAAAAAACAAAATTTGAGAAAAAAAAAAAAAAAAAAAAAATTTGAAAAAAAAAAAAAAATTTGAGAAAAAAAAAAAAAAACATTGGAAAATTTTTTTTTTTTTTTAAATTGCAGAAAAAAAAATAATAATTTGAAAAAAAAAAAATTTGAGAAAAAAAAAAAAAAAAAATTGAGAAAAAAAAAAAAAAATAAAATTTCGAAAAAAAAAAAAATTGAAAAAAAAAAATTTAAGAAAAAAAAAAAAAAAAATTTGAAAAAAAAAAATTTGAGAAAAAAAAAAAAAAAAAAAAATTGAGAAAAAAAAAAAACATTGGAAAAAAATTTTTTTTTTTTAAATTACAGAAAAAAAAATAATAATTTGAAAAAAAAAAAAATTTGAGAAAAAAAAACAAAAAAAAAATTTGGAAAAAAAAAAAAAAAAAAAAATTTGAAAAAAAAAATTTGAGAAAAAAAAAAAAAAAATTTGAAAAAAAAAATTTGAGAAAAAAAAAAAAAAACATTGGAAAATTTTTTTTTTTTTTTTAAATTGCAGAAAAAAAATCAATAATTTGAAAAAAAAAAAATTTGAGAAAAAAAAAAAAAAAAAAATTTCGAAAAAAAACAAAATTTGAGAATAAAAAATGAAAAAAGAAAAAAGGAAAAAAAAAAAAAAAAATTGGAAAAAAAACAAAAATTTGGAAATTTTTTTTTTTTTTTTTATTTTAAATTACACATAAAAAATAATAATTTGAAAAAAACAACATTTGAGAAAAAAAAAAAAAAAATTTGAAAAAAAAAAAAACATTGGAAAATTTTTTTTTTTTTTAAATTACAGAAAAAAAAATAATAGTTTGAAAAAAAAAAAAATTTGAGAAAAAAAAACAAAAAAAAAATTTGGAAAAAAAAAAAAAAAAAAAATTTGGAAAAATTTTTTTTTTTTAAATTACAGAAAAAAAAATAATAATTTGAAAAAAAAAAAAATTTGAGAAAAAAAAAAAAAAAAAAATTTCGAAAAAAAAAAATTGAAAAAAAAAAAAATTTGAAAAAACCAAAATTTGAGAAAGAAAAAGAAAATTTGAAAAAAAAAAAAAAAAAAAAATTGGAGAAAAAAAAAAAACATTGGAAAATTTTTTTTTTTTTTAAATTACAGAAAAAAAAATAATAGTTTGAAAAAAAAAAAAATTTGAGAAAAAAAAACAAAAAAATTTGAAAAAAAAAATTTGAGAAAAAAAAAAAAAAAAATTTGAAAAAAAAAAATTTGAGAAAAAAAAAAAAAAAAATTTGAAAGAAAAAAAAATTTGAGAAAAAAAAAAAAAAAAATAAAATTTGAAAACAAAAAAAATTTGAGAATAAAAAATGAAAAAAGAAAAAAGGAAAAAAAAAAAAAAAAATTGGAAAAAAAACAAAAATTTGGAAAATTTTTTTTTTTTTTTTATTTTAAATTACATAAAAAAATTAATAATTTGCAAAAAAAACAACATTTAAGAAAAAAAAAAAAAAAAAAGTTTGGAAAAAAAAAAAAAAATTTGAAAAAAAAAAAATTTGAGAAAAAATAAAAAAATAAAAAAATTTGAAAAAAAAAATTTGAGAAAAAAAAAAAAATTTGAGAAAAATATCAAAAACAAAATTAAAAAAAAAAAAAAAAAAATTTGGAAAAAAAAAATAAAAAATTTGGAAAAAAAAAAAATTGAAAAAAAAAAAAATATTTGGAAAAAAAAAAATTTGGAAAAAAAACATTTTTTTTTAAATTACACAAAAAAAAATAATAATTTGAAAAAAAAAAAATTTGAGAAAAAAAAACAAAAAAAAAAATTTGAAAAAAAAAAAAAAAAATTTGGAAAAAAAAAATAAAAAATTTGGGAAAAAAAAAAATTTGAAAAAAACCAAAATTTGAGAAAGAAAACGAAAAAAAACAAAAATTTGGAAAACAAAAATTTGAGAAAAAAAAAAAAATAAAAATAAAAAAAATTCAGAAAAAAAACAACAAAGAAAATTTGGAAAAAAAAAAAAAATTTGAAAAAAAAAATTTGAGAAAAAAAAAAAAATTTGAGAAAAAAATCAAAAAAAAAATTTTTAAAAAAAAAAAAAAAATTTGGAAAAAAAAAAATAAAAAATTTGGAAAAAAAAAAATTGAAAAAAAAAAAAAATATTTGGAAAAAAAAAAATTTGGAAAAAAAACATTTTTTTTTTAAATTACACAAAAAAAAATAATAATTTGAAAAAAAAAAAATTTGAGAAAAAAAAACAAAAAAAAAAATTTGAAAAAAAAAAAAATAAAAATAAAAAAAAAAAAAAATTCAGAAAAAAAACAACAAAAAAAATTTGGAAAAAAAAAAAAAAATTTGGAAAAAAAAAAAAAAAAAATTTGGAAAAAAAAACAAAATTTGAAAAAAAAAAAATTTCAGAAAAAAAATAATAATTTGGAAAAAAAAAATAAATAAAATTTGAAAAAAAACAAAATTTGAGAATAAAAAATGAAAAAAGAAAAAAGGAAAAAAAAAAAAAAAAATTGGAAAAAAAAAAAATTTGGAAAATTTTATTTTTTTTTTATTTTAAATTTCATAAAAAAATTAATAATTTGCAAAAAAAACAACATTTGAGAAAAAAAAAAAAAAAAAAGTTTGGAAAAAAAATAATAATTTGAAAAAAAAAAAATTTGAGAAAAAATAAAAAAAAAAAAAAATTTGAAAAAAAAAATTTCAGAAAAAAAAAAAAATTTGAAAAAAAAAAATTGAGAAAAAAAAACAAAAAAAAAAATTTGGAAAAAAAAAAAAAATTGAAAAAACCAAAATTTGAGAAAGAAAACGAAAAAAAACAAAAATTTGGAAAAAAAAAATTTGAGAAAAAAAAAAAAAAAAAATTAAAAAAAAAAATTTAAGAAAAAAAAAAAAAAAAAATTGGAAAAAAAATTTTTGTTTTTTAAATTACAGAAAAAAAAATAATAATTTAAAAAAAAAAAATTTGGAAAAAAAAAAAAAAAAAAAAATTTGGAAAATTTTTTTTTTTTTTCAAATTACAGAAAAAAAATAATAATTTGAGAAAAAAAAAAAAAAAATTAAAAAAAAAAAAAAAAATTCAGAAAAAAAAACAACAAAAAAAATTTGGAAAAAGAAAAAAAAAATTTGGAAAAAAAAAAAAAAAAAAATTTGGAAAAAAAAAAAAAAAAAATTTGGAAGAAAAACATTTTTTGTTTAAATTACACAAAAAAAAATTTAAAAAAAAAAAAAAAAAAAAAAACTTTGGAAATTTTTTTTTTTTATTTTAAATTACATAACAAAAAATAATAATTTGAATAAAACAACATTTGAGAAAAAAAAAAAAAAAAAAATTAAAAAAAAAAAATTTGAGAAAAAAAAAAAACATTGGAAAAAATTTTTTTTTTTTTAAATTACAGAAAAAAAAATAATAATTTGAAAAAAAAAAAAATTTGAGAAAAAAAAACAAAAAAAAAATTTGGAAAAAAAAAAAAAAAAAAAAATTTGGAAAAAAAAAAAATTGAAAAAAAAAAAAAAATTTGAAAAAAAACAAAATTTGAGAAAAAAAAAAAAAAAAAAAAAATTTGAAAAAAAAAAAAAAAAATTTGAGAAAAAAAAAAAAAAATAAAATTTCGAAAAAAAAAAAAAATTGAAAAAAAAAATTTGAGAAAAAAAAAAAAAAAAATTTGAAAAAAAAAAATTTGAGAACAAAAAAAAAAAAAAAAAAATTCGAGAAAAAAAAAAAACATTGGAAAAAAATTTTTTTTTTTTAAATTACAAAAAAAAAAAATAATAATTTGAAAAAAAAAAAAATTTGAGAAAAAAAAACAAAAAAAAAATTTGGAAAAAAAAAAAAAAAAAAAAATTTGAAAAAAAAAAATTTGAGAAAAAAAAAAAAAATTTGAAAAAAAAAAATTTGAGAAAAAAAAAAAAAAACATTGGAAAAATTTTTTTTTTTTTTTTAAATTGCAGAAAAAAAATCAATAATTTGAAAAAAAAAAATTTGAGAAAAAAAAAAAAAAAAAATTTGAGAAAAAAAAAAAAAAAAAAATTTCGAAAAAAAACAAAATTTGAGAATAAAAAATGAAAAAAGAAAAAAGGAAAAAAAAAAAAAAAAATTTGAAAAAAAAAAATTTGAGAAAAAAAAAAAAAAAAAAAAAATTTGAGAAAAAAAAAAAACATTGGAAAATTTTTTTTTTTTTTAAATTACAGAAAAAAAAATAATAATTTGAAAAAAAAAAAAATTTGAGAAAAAAAAACAAAAAAAAAATTTGGAAAAAAAAAAAAAAAAAAGTTTGGAAAAAAAAAATAAAAAATTTGGAAAAAAAAAAAAAAAAATTTGAAAAAAAAAAAATTTGAGAAAAAAAAAAAAAAAAAAAAAATTTGAGAAAAAAAAAAAACATTGGAAAATTTTTTTTTTTTTTAAATTACAGAAAAAAAATAATAATTTGAAAAAAAAAAAAATTTGAGAAAAAAAAACAAAAAAAAAATTTGGAAAAAAAAAAAAAAAAAAAATTTGAAAAAAAAAAATTTGAGAAAAAAAAAAAAAAAAATTTGAGAAAAAAAAAAAAAAAAATTTGAGAAAAAAAAAAAAAAAAAAATTTGGAAAAAAAAAAAATTGAAAAAAAAAAAAAAATTTGAAAAAAAACAAAATTTGAGAAAAAAAAAAAAAAAAAAAAAAATTTGAAAAAAAAAAAAAAAATTTGAGAAAAAAAAAAAAAAACATTGGAAAATTTTTTTTTTTTTTTTAAATTGCAGAAAAAAAAATAATAATTTGAAAAAAAAAAAAATTTGAGAAAAAAAAAAAAAAAAAATTGAGAAAAAAAAAAAAAAATAAAATTTCGAAAAAAAAAAAAATTGAAAAAAAAAAATTTGAGAAAAAAAAAAAAAAAAAATTGAAAAAAAAAAATTTAAGAAAAAAAAAAAAAAAAAAAAATTTGAGAAAAAAAAAAAACATTGGAAAAAATTTTTTTTTTTTTAAATTACAGAAAAAAAAAAATAATTTGAAAAAAAAAAAAATTTGAGAAAAAAAAACAAAAAAAAAATTTGGAAAAAAAAAAAAAAAAAAAAATTTGAAAAAAAAAATTTGAGAAAAAAAAAAAAAAAATTTGAACAAAAAAATTTGAGAAAAAAAAAAAAAACATTGGAAAATTTTTTTTTTTTTTTTAAATTGCAGAAAAAAAATCAATAATTTGAAAAAAAAAAAATTTGAGAAAAAAAAAAAAAAAAAATTTGAGAAAAAAAAAAAAAAAAAAATTTCGAAAAAAAACAAAATTTGAGAATAAAAAATGAAAAAAGAAAAAAGGAAAAAAAAAAATTTGAGAAAAAAAAAAAAAAAAAAAAAATTTGAGAAAAAAAAAAAACATTGGAAAATTTTTTTTTTTTTTTAAATT
>OX637863.1:32004060-32016560 GCA_951802705.1 Netelia virgata | reverse complement strand
AAAAAAAAAATTTGGAAAAAAAAAAAAAAAAAATTTGAAAAAAAAAATTTGAGAAAAAAAAAAAAATTTGAGAAAAAAATCAAAAAAAAAATTAAAAAAAAAAAAAAAAAAATTTGGAAAAAAAAAAATAAAAAATTTGGAAAAAAAAATTGAAAAAAAAAAAAATATTTGGAAAAAAAAAAATTTGGAAAAAAAACATTTTTTTTTTAAATTACACAAAAAAAAATAATAATTTGAAAAAAAAAAAATTTGAGAAAAAAAACAAAAAAAAAAAATTTGAAAAAAAAAAAAATAAAAATAAAAAAAAAAAAAAATTCAGAAAAAAAACAACAAAAAAAATTTGGAAAAAAAAAAAAAAATTTGGAAAAAAAAAAAAAAAAAATTTGGAAAAAAAAAAACAAAATTTGAAAAAAAAAAAATTTCAGAAAAAAAATAATAATTTGGAAAAAAAAAATAAATAAAATTTGAAAAAAAACAAAATTTGAGAATAAAAAATGAAAAAAGAAAAAAGGAAAAAAAAAAAAAAATTGGAAAAAAAAAACTTTGGAAAATTTTATTTTTTTTTTATTTTAAATTTCATAAAAAAATTAATAATTTGCAAAAAAAACAACATTTGAGAAAAAAAAAAAAAAAAAATTTGGAAAAAAAATAATAATTTGAAAAAAAAAAAATTTGAGAAAAAATAAAAAAAAAAAAAATTTGAAAAAAAAAATTTCAGAAAAAAAAAAAAATTTGAAAAAAAAAATTGAGAAAAAAAAACAAAAAAAAAAATTTGGAAAAAAAAAAAAAATTGAAAAAACCAAAATTTGAGAAAGAAAACGAAAAAAAAACAAAAATTTGGAAAAAAAAAATTTGAGAAAAAAAAAAAAAAAAATTAAAAAAAAAAATTTAAGAAAAAAAAAAAAAAAAAATTGGAAAAAAAATTTTTGTTTTTTAAATTACAGAAAAAAAAATAATAATTTAAAAAAAAAAATTTGGAAAAAAAAAAAAAAAAAAAATTTGGAAAATTTTTTTTTTTTTTCAAATTACAGAAAAAAAATAATAATTTGAGAAAAAAAAAAAAAAAATTAAAAAAAAAAAAAAAAATTTCAGAAAAAAAAACAACAAAAAAAATTTGGAAAAAGAAAAAAAAAATTTGGAAAAAAAAAAAAAAAAAAATTTGGAAAAAAAAAAAAAAAAAATTTGGAAGAAAAACATTTTTTGTTTAAATTACACAAAAAAAAATTAAAAAAAAAAAAAAAAAAAAAAAACTTTGGAAATTTTTTTTTTTTATTTTAAATTACATAACAAAAAATAATAATTTGAATAAAACAACATTTGAGAAAAAAAAAAAAAAAAAAATTAAAAAAAAAAAATTTGAGAAAAAAAAAAAACATTGGAAAAATTTTTTTTTTTTTTAAATTACAGAAAAAAAAATAATAATTTGAAAAAAAAAAAAATTTGAGAAAAAAAAACAAAAAAAAAATTTGGAAAAAAAAAAAAAAAAAAAATTTGGAAAAAAAAAAAATTGAAAAAAAAAAAAAAATTTGAAAAAAAACAAAATTTGAGAAAAAAAAAAAAAAAAAAAAAAATTTGAAAAAAAAAAAAAAAAATTTGAGAAAAAAAAAAAAAACATTGGAAAATTTTTTTTTTTTTTTTAAATTGCAGAAAAAAAAATAATAATTTGAAAAAAAAAAAAATTTGAGAAAAAAAAAAAAAAAAATTGAGAAAAAAAAAAAAAAAAAAAATTTCGAAAAAAAAAAAAATTTGAAAAAATAAAATTTGAGAAAAAAAAAAAAAAAAATTTGAAAAAAAAAATTTGAGAAAAAAAAAAAAAAAAAAAAAATTCGAGAAAAAAAAAAAACATTGGAAAAAAATTTTTTTTTTTTAAATTACAGAAAAAAAAATAATAATTTGAAAAAAAAAAAAATTTGAGAAAAAAAAACAAAAAAAAAATTTGGAAAAAAAAAAAAAAAAAAAAATTTGAAAAAAAAAAATTTGAGAAAAAAAAAAAAAAATTTGAAAAAAAAAAATTTGAGAAAAAAAAAAAAAAACATTGGAAAAATTTTTTTTTTTTTTTTAAATTGCAGAAAAAAAATCAATAATTTGAAAAAAAAAAATTTGAGAAAAAAAAAAAAAAAAAATTTAAGAAAAAAAACAAAATTTGAGAATAAAAAATGAAAAAAGAAAAAAGGAAAAAAAAAAAAAAAATTGGAAAAAAAACAAAAATTTGGAAATTTTTTTTTTTTTTTTTATTTTAAATTACACAAAAAAAATAATAATTTGAAAAAAACAACATTTGAGAAAAAAAAAAAAAAAATTTGAAAAAAAAAAAACATTGGAAAATTTTTTTTTTTTTTAAATTACAGAAAAAAAAATAATAGTTTGAAAAAAAAAAAAATTTGAGAAAAAAAAACAAAAAAAAAATTTGGAAAAAAAAAAAAAAAAAAAATTTGGAAAATTTTTTTTTTTTTAAATTACAGAAAAAAAAATAATAATTTGAAAAAAAAAAAAATTTGAGAAAAAAAAAAAAAAAAAAATTTCGAAAAAAAAAAATTGAAAAAAAAAAAAATTTGAAAAAACCAAAATTTGAGAAAGAAAAAGAAAATTTGAAAAAAAAAAAAAAAAAAAATTGGAGAAAAAAAAAAAACATTGGAAAATTTTTTTTTTTTTTAAATTACAGAAAAAAAAATAATAATTTGAAAAAAAAAAAAATTTGAGAAAAAAAAAAAAAAAAAAATTTCGAAAAAAAAAAATTGAAAAAAAAAAAAATTTGAAAAAACCAAAATTTGAGAAAGAAAAAGAAAATTTGAAAAAAAAAAAAAAAAAAAATTGGAGAAAAAAAAAAAACATTGGAAAATTTTTTTTTTTTTTAAATTACAGAAAAAAAAATAATAGTTTGAAAAAAAAAAAAATTTGAGAAAAAAAAACAAAAAAATTTGAAAAAAAAAATTTGAGAAAAAAAAAAAAAAAAATTTGAAAAAAAAAAATTTGAGAAAAAAAAAAAAAAAAATTTGAAAGAAAAAAAAAAAAAAAATAAAATTTGAAAACAAAAAAAATTTGAGAATAAAAAATGAAAAAAGAAAAAAGGAAAAAAAAAAAAAAAAATTGGAAAAAAAACAAAAATTTGGAAAATTTTTTTTTTTTTTTTATTTTAAATTACATAAAAAAATTAATAATTTGCAAAAAAAACAACATTTAAGAAAAAAAAAAAAAAAAAAGTTTGGAAAAAAAAAAAATAATTTGAAAAAAAAAAAATTTGAGAAAAAATAAAAAAATAAAAAAATTTGAAAAAAAAAATTTGAGAAAAAAAAAAAAATTTGAGAAAAAAATAAAAAAAAAAATTAAAAAAAAAAAAAAAAAATTTGGAAAAAAAAAAAATTGAAAAAAAAAAAAAATATTTGGAAAAAAAAAAATTTGGAAAAAAAACATTTTTTTTTAAATTACACAAAAAAAAATAATAATTTGAAAAAAAAAAATTTGAGAAAAAAAAACAAAAAAAAATTTGAAAAAAAAAAAAAAAATTTGGAAAAAAAAAATAAAAAATTTGGGAAAAAAAAAAATTTGAAAAAAACCAAAATTTGAGAAAGAAAACGAAAAAAAACAAAAATTTGGAAAACAAAAATTTGAGAAAAAAAAAAATAAAAATAAAAAAAATTCAGAAAAAAAACAACAAAGAAAATTTGGAAAAAAAAAAAAAATTTGAAAAAAAAAATTTGAGAAAAAAAAAAAAAAAAAAAAAATTTGAGAAAAAAAAAAAACATTGGAAAAAAATTTTTTTTTTTTAAATTACAGAAAAAAAAATAATAATTTGAAAAAAAAAAAAATTTGAGAAAAAAAAACAAAAAAAAAATTTGGAAAAAAAAAAAAAAAAAAAATTTGAAAAAAAAAATTTGAGAAAAAAAAAAAAAAAAATTTGAAAAAAAAAAATTTGAGAAAAAAAAAAAAAAACATTGGAAAAATTTTTTTTTTTTTTTTAAATTGCAGAAAAAAAATCAATAATTTGAAAAAAAAAAATTTGAGAAAAAAAAAAAAAAAAAATTTGAGAAAAAAAAAAAAAAAAAAATTTCGAAAAAAAACAAAATTTGAGAATAAAAAATGAAAAAAGAAAAAAGGAAAAAAAAAAAAAAAAATTGGAAAAAAAACAAAAATTTGGAAAATTTTTTTTTTTTTTTTATTTTAAATTACATAAAAAAATTAATAATTTGCAAAAAAAATAACATTTGAGAAAAAAAAAAACAAAAAAGTTTGGAAAAAAAAAATAAAAAATTTGGAAAAAAAAAAAAAAAAATTTGAAAAAAAAAAAAATTTGAGAAAAAAAAAAAAAAAAAAAAAATTTGAGAAAAAAAAAAAACATTGGAAAATTTTTTTTTTTTTTTAAATTACAGAAAAAAAATAATAATTTGAAAAAAAAAAAAATTTGAGAAAAAAAAACAAAAAAAAAATTTGGAAAAAAAAAAAAAAAAAAAAATTTGAAAAAAAAAAATTTGAGAAAAAAAAAAAAAAAATTTGAGAAAAAAAAAAAAAAAAAAATTTGGAAAAAAAAAAAATTGAAAAAAAAAAAAAAATTTGAAAAAAAACAAAATTTGAGAAAAAAAAAAAAAAAAAAAAAATTTGAAAAAAAAAAAAAAATTTGAGAAAAAAAAAAAAAAACATTGGAAAATTTTTTTTTTTTTTTTAAATTGCAGAAAAAAAAATAATAATTTGAAAAAAAAAAAAATTTGAGAAAAAAAAAAAAAAAAAATTAAGAAAAAAAAAAAAAAATAAAATTTCGAAAAAAAAAAAAATTGAAAAAAAAAAATTTGAGAAAAAAAAAAAAAAAAATTTGAAAAAAAAAAATTTGAGAAAAAAAAAAAAAAAAAAAAATTTGAGAAAAAAAAAAAACATTGGAAAAAAATTTTTTTTTTTTAAATTACAGAAAAAAAATAATAATTTGAAAAAAAAAAAAATTTGAGAAAAAAAAACAAAAAAAAAATTTGGAAAAAAAAAAAAAAAAAAAAATTTGAAAAAAAAAATTTGAGAAAAAAAAAAAAAAAATTTGAAAAAAAAAATTTGAGAAAAAAAAAAAAAAACATTGGAAAATTTTTTTTTTTTTTTTAAATTGCAGAAAAAAAATCAATAATTTGAAAAAAAAAAATTTGAGAAAAAAAAAAAAAAAAAAATTTCGAAAAAAAACAAAATTTGAGAATAAAAAATGAAAAAAGAAAAAAGGAAAAAAAAAAAAAAAAATTGGAAAAAAAACAAAAATTTGGAAATTTTTTTTTTTTTTTTTATTTTAAATTACACAAAAAAAATAATAATTTGAAAAAAACAACATTTGAGAAAAAAAAAAAAAAATTTGAAAAAAAAAAAACATTGGAAAATTTTTTTTTTTTTTAAATTACAGAAAAAAAAATAATAGTTTGAAAAAAAAAAAAATTTGAGAAAAAAAAACAAAAAAAAAATTTGGAAAAAAAAAAAAAAAAAAAATTTGGAAAATTTTTTTTTTTTTAAATTACAGAAAAAAAAATAATAATTTGAAAAAAAAAAAAATTTGAGAAAAAAAAAAAAAAAAAAATTTCGAAAAAAAAAAATTGAAAAAAAAAAAAATTTGAAAAAACCAAAATTTGAGAAAGAAAAAGAAAATTTGAAAAAAAAAAAAAAAAAAAATTGGAGAAAAAAAAAAAACATTGGAAAATTTTTTTTTTTTTTAAATTACAGAAAAAAAAATAATAGTTTGAACAAAAAAAAAATTTGAGAAAAAAAAACAAAAAAATTTGAAAAAAAAAATTTGAGAAAAAAAAAAAAAAAAATTTGAGAAAAAAAAAAAAAAAAATTTGAAAGAAAAAAAAAAAAAAAATAAAATTTGAAAACAAAAAAAATTTGAGAATAAAAAATGAAAAAAGAAAAAAGGAAAAAAAAAAAAAAAAATTGGAAAAAAAACAAAAATTTGGAAAATTTTTTTTTTTTTTTTATTTTAAATTACATAAAAAAATTAATAATTTGCAAAAAAAACAACATTTAAGAAAAAAAAAAAAAAAAAAGTTTGGAAAAAAAAAAAATAATTTGAAAAAAAAAAAATTTGAGAAAAAATAAAAAAATAAAAAAATTTGAAAAAAAAAATTTGAGAAAAAAAAAAAAATTTGAGAAAAAAATCAAAAAAAAAATTAAAAAAAAAAAAAAAAAAATTTGGAAAAAAAAAATAAAAAATTTGGAAAAAAAAAAATTGAAAAAAAAAAAAAATATTTGGAAAAAAAAAAATTTGGAAAAAAAACATTTTTTTTTAAATTACACAAAAAAAAATAATAATTTGAAAAAAAAAAATTTGAGAAAAAAAAACAAAAAAAAAAATTTGAAAAAAAAAAAAAAAAATTTGGAAAAAAAAAATAAAAAATTTGGGAAAAAAATAAATTTGAAAAAAACCAAAATTGTAGAAAGAAAACGAAAAAAAACAAAAATTTGGAAAACAAAAATTTGAGAAAAAAAAAAAAATAAAAATAAAAAAAATTCAGAAAAAAAACAACAAAGAAAATTTGGAAAAAAAAAAAAATTTGAAAAAAAAAATTTGAGAAAAAAAAAAAAATTTGAGAAAAAAATCAAAAAAAAAATTTTTAAAAAAAAAAAAAAAATTTGGAAAAAAAAAAATAAAAAATTTGGAAAAAAAAAAATTGAAAAAAAAAAAAATATTTGGAAAAAAAAAAATTTGGAAAAAAAACATTTTTTTTTTAAATTACACAAAAAAAAATAATAATTTGAAAAAAAAAAAATTTGAGAAAAAAAAACAAAAAAAAAAATTTGAAAAAAAAAAAAATAAAAATAAAAAAAAAAAAAATTCAGAAAAAAAACAACAACAAAAATTTGGAAAAAAAAAAAAAAATTTGGAAAAAAAAAACAAAATTTGAAAAAAAAAAAATTTCAGAAAAAAAATAATAATTTGGAAAAAAAAAATAAATAAAATTTGAAAAAAAACAAAATTTGAGAATAAAAAATGAAAAAAGAAAAAAGGAAAAAAAAAAAAAAAAATTGGAAAAAAAAAAAATTTGGAAAATTTTATTTTTTTTTTATTTTAAATTTCATAAAAAAATTAATAATTTGCAAAAAAAACAACATTTGAGAAAAAAACAAAAAAAAAAGTTTGGAAAAAAAATAATAATTTGAAAAAAAAAAAATTTGAGAAAAAATAAAAAAAAAAAAAAATTTGAAAAAAAAAATTTCAGAAAAAAAAAAAAATTTGAAAAAAAAAAATTGAGAAAAAAAAACAAAAAAAAAAATTTGGAAAAAAAAAAAAAATTGAAAAAACCAAAATTTGAGAAAGAAAACGAAAAAAAACAAAAATTTGGAAAAAAAAAATTTGAGAAAAAAAAAAAAAAAAAATTAAAACAAAAAATTTAAGAAAAAAAAAAAAAAAAAATTGGAAAAAAAATTTTTGTTTTTTAAATTACAGAAAAAAAAATAATAATTTAAAAAAAAAAAATTTGGAAAAAAAAAAAAAAAAAAAAATTTGGAAAATTTTTTTTTTTTTTCAAATTACAGAAAAAAAATAATAATTTGAGAAAAAAAAAAAAAAAATTAAAAAAAAAAAAAAAAATTTCAGAAAAAAAAACAACAAAAAAAATTTGGAAAAAGAAAAAAAAAATTTGGAAAAAAAAAAAAAAAAAAATTTGGAAAAAAAAAAAAAAAAAATTTGGAAGAAAAACATTTTTTGTTTAAATTACACAAAAAAAAATTAAAAAAAAAAAAAAAAAAAAAAAACTTTGGAAATTTTTTTTTTTTATTTTAAATTACATAACAAAAAATAATAATTTGAATAAAACAACATTTGAGAAAAAAAAAAAAAAAAAAATTAAAAAAAAAAAATTTGAGAAAAAAAAAAAACATTGGAAAAAATTTTTTTTTTTTTAAATTACAGAAAAAAAAATAATAATTTGAAAAAAAAAAAAATTTGAGAAAAAAAAACAAAAAAAAAATTTGGAAAAAAAAAAAATTGAAAAAAAAAAAAAAATTTGAAAAAAAACAAAATTTGAGAAAAAAAAAAAAAAAAAAAAAATTTGAAAAAAAAAAAAAAAAATTTGAGAAAAAAAAAAAAAACATTGGAAAATTTTTTTTTTTTTTTTTAAATTGCAGAAAAAAAAATAATAATTTGAAAAAAAAAAAAATTTGAGAAAAAAAAAAAAAAAAAATTGAGAAAAAAAAAAAAAAATAAAATTTCGAAAAAAAAAAAAAATTGAAAAAAAAAATTTGAAAAAAAAAAATTTGAGAAAAAAAAAAAAAAAAAAAAAATTCGAGAAAAAAAAAAAACATTGGAAAAAAATTTTTTTTTTTTAAATTACAAAAAAAAAAATAATAATTTGAAAAAAAAAAAAATTTGTGAAAAAAAAACAAAAAAAAAATTTGGAAAAAAAAAAAAAAAAAAAAATTTGAAAAAAAAAAAAAAAAAAAATTTGAAAAAAAAAAATTTGAGAAAAAAAAAAAAAAAACATTGGAAAAATTTTTTTTTTTTTTTTAAATTGCAGAAAAAAAATCAATAATTTGAAAAAAAAAAATTTGAGAAAAAAAAAAAAAAAAAATTTGAGAAAAAAAAAAAAAAAAAAATTTCGAAAAAAAACAAAATTTGAGAATAAAAAATGAAAAAAGAAAAAAGGAAAAAAAAAAAAAAAAATTTGAAAAAAAAAAAATTTGAGAAAAAAAAAAAAAAAAAAAAAATTTGAGAAAAAAAAAAAACATTGGAAAAATTTTTTTTTTTTTTAAATTACAGAAAAAAAAATAATAATTTGAAAAAAAAAAAAATTTGAGAAAAAAAAACAAAAAAAAAATTTGGAAAAAAAAAAAAAAAAAAAAATTTGAAAAAAAAAATTTGAGAAAAAAAAAAAAAAAAATTTGAGAAAAAAAAAAAAAAAAAAAATTTGGAAAAAAAAAAAATTGAAAAAAAAAAAAAATTTGAAAAAAAACAAAATTTGAGAAAAAAAAAAAAAAAAAAAAATTTGAAAAAAAAAAAAAAAAATTTGAGAAAAAAAAAAAAAACATTGGAAAATTTTTTTTTTTTTTTTTAAATTGCAGAAAAAAAAATAATAATTTGAAAAAAAAAAAAATTTGAGAAAAAAAAAAAAAAAAAATTGAGAAAAAAAAAAAAAAAAAAAATTTCGAAAAAAAAAAAAAATTGAAAAAAAAAATTTGAAAAAAAAAAATTTGAGAAAAAAAAAAAAAAAAAAAAAATTCGAGAAAAAAAAAAAACATTGGAAAAAAATTTTTTTTTTTTAAATTACAAAAAAAAAAATAATAATTTGAAAAAAAAAAAAATTTGTGAAAAAAAAACAAAAAAAAAATTTGGAAAAAAAAAAAAAAAAAAAAATTTGAAAAAAAAAAATTTGAGAAAAAAAAAAAAAAATTTGAAAAAAAAAAATTTGAGAAAAAAAAAAAAAAACATTGGAAAAATTTTTTTTTTTTTTTTAAATTGCAGAAAAAAAATCAATAATTTGAAAAAAAAAAATTTGAGAAAAAAAAAAAAAAAAAAGTTTGGAAAAAAAATAATAATTTGAAAAAAAAAAAATTTGAGAAAAAATAAAAAAAAAAAAAAATTTGAAAAAAAAATTTCAGAAAAAAAAAAAAATTTGAAAAAAAAAATTGAGAAAAAAAAACAAAAAAAAAAGTTTGGAAAAAAAAAAAAAATTGAAAAAACCAAAATTTGAGAAAGAAAACGAAAAAAAACAAAAATTTGGAAAAAAAAAATTTGAGAAAAAAAAAAAAAAAAAATTAAAACAAAAAATTTAAGAAACAAAAAAAAAAAAAAATTGGAAAAAAAATTTTTGTTTTTTAAATTACAGAAAAAAAAATAATAATTTAAAAAAAAAAAATTTGGAAAAAAAAAAAAAAAAAAAAATTTGGAAAATTTTTTTTTTTTTTCAAATTACAGAAAAAAAATAATAATTTGAGAAAAAAAAAAAAAATCAAAAAAAAAAAAAAAAATTTCAGAAAAAAAAACAACAAAAAAAATTTGGAAAAAGAAAAAAAAAATTTGGAAAAAAAAAAAAAAAAAAATTTGGAAAAAAAAAAAAAAAAAATTTGGAAGAAAAACATTTTTTGTTTAAATTACACAAAAAAAAATTAAAAAAAAAAAAAAAAAAAAAAACTTTGGAAATTTTTTTTTTTTATTTTAAATTACATAACAAAAAATAATAATTTGAATAAAACAACATTTGAGAAAAAAAAAAAAAAAAAAATTAAAAAAAAAAAATTTGAGAAAAAAAAAAAACTGGAAAAAATTTTTTTTTTTTTAAATTACAGAAAAAAAAATAATAATTTGAAAAAAAAAAAAATTTGAGAAAAAAAAACAAAAAAAAAATTTGGAAAAAAAAAAAAAAAAAAAAATTTGGAAAAAAAAAAAATTGAAAAAAAAAAAAAAATTTGAAAAAAAACAAAATTTGAGAAAAAAAAAAAAAAAAAAAAAATTTGAAAAAAAAAAAAAAAAATTTGAGAAAAAAAAAAAAAACATTGGAAAATTTTTTTTTTTTTTTTAAATTGCAGAAAAAAAAATAATAATTTGAAAAAAAAAAAAATTTGAGAAAAAAAAAAAAAAAAAATTGAGAAAAAAAAAAAAAAATAAAATTTCGAAAAAAAAAAAAAATTGAAAAAAAAAATTTGAGAAAAAAAAAAAAAAAAATTTGAAAAAAAAAAATTTGAGAAAAAAAAAAAAAAAAAAAAAATTCGAGAAAAAAAAAAAACATTGGAAAAAAATTTTTTTTTTTTAAATTACAAAAAAAAAAATAATAATTTGAAAAAAAAAAAAATTTGAGAAAAAAAAACAAAAAAAAAATTTGGAAAAAAAAAAAAAAAAAAAAATTTGAAAAAAAAAAATTTGAGAAAAAAAAAAAAAATTTGAAAAAAAAAATTTGAGAAAAAAAAAAAAAACATTGGAAAAATTTTTTTTTTTTTTTTAAATTGCAGAAAAAAAATCAATAATTTGAAAAAAAAAAATTTGAGAAAAAAAAAAAAAAAAAATTTGAGAAAAAAAAAAAAAAAAAAATTTCGAAAAAAAACAAAATTTGAGAATAAAAAATGAAAAAAGAAAAAAGGAAAAAAAAAATTGGAAAAAAAACAAAAATTTGGAAAATTTTTTTTTTTTTTTCATTTTAAATTACATAAAAAAATTAATAATTTGCAAAAAAAATAACATTTGAGAAAAAAAAAAAAAAAAAAGTTTGGAAAAAAAAAATAAAAAATTTGGAAAAAAAAAAAAAAAAATTTGAAAAAAAAAAAAATTTGAGAAAAAAAAAAAAAAAAAAAAAATTTGAGAAAAAAAAAAAACATTGGAAAATTTTTTTTTTTTTTTAAATTACAGAAAAAAAATAATAATTTGAAAAAAAAAAAAATTTGAGAAAAAAAAACAAAAAAAAAAAATTTGGAAATTTTTTTTTTTTTTTTAAATTACAGAAAAAAATAATAATTTGAAAAAAAAAAATTTCAGAAAAAAAAAAAAAAAAAAAATTTCAGAAAAAAAAACAACAAAAATTTGGAAAAAAACAAAAAAAAAATTTGGAAAAAAAAAAAAAAAAAATTTGAAAAAAAAAAAAAAAATTTGGAAAAAAACAAAAAAACAAATTTGAGAAAAAATTGGAAAAAAAAAAATTTGAAAAAAACCAAATAGTGAGAAGAAACAACAAAAAAAAAATTTGGAAAAAAAAAAAAAAAATTTTTTTAATTAAAAAAAAAAAAAAAAATTTGGAAAAAAAAAATTTTTTTTTTTAAATTACACAAAAAAAAAATTTGAAAAAAAAAAAAAAAACTGGAAATTTTTTTTTTTTATTTTAAATTACAAAAAAAAAAAAAAATTGAAAAAAAAAAAAAAATTTGGAAAAAAAAAAAAAAAAAATTTGGAAAAAAAAAATAAAAAATTTGGAAAAAAAAAAAATTTGAAAAAAACCAAAATTTGAGAAAGAAAACGAAAAAAAAAAAAAATTTGGAAAACAAAAATTTGAGAAAAAAAAAAAAATAAAAATAAAAAAAAAAAAAAAATCAGAAAAAAACAACAAAAAAAATTTGGAAAAAAAAAAAAAAAAAATTTGGAAAATTTTATTTTTTTTTTATTTTAAATTACATAAAAAAATTAATAATTTGCAAAAAAAACAACATTTGAGAAAAAAAAAAAAAAAAAAGTTTGGAAAAAAAATAATAATTTGAAAAAAAAAAAATTTGAGAAAAAATAAAAAAATAAAAAAATTAAAAAAAAAAAATTTCAGAAAAAAAAAAAATTTGAAAAAAAAAATTGAGAAAAAAAAACAAAAAAAAAAATTTGGAAAAAAAAAAAATTTGAAAAAACCAAAATTTGAGAAAGAAAACGAAAAAAAAAAAAAATTTGGAAAAAAAAAATTTGAGAAAAAAAAAAAAAAAAAAATTAAAAAAAAAAATTTAAGAAAAAAAAAAAAAAAAAATTGGAAAAAAAATTTTTGTTTTTTAAATTACAGAAAAAAAAATAATAATTTGAATAAAACAACATTTGAGAAAAAAAAAAAAAAAAATTTGAAAAAAAAAAATTTGAGAAAAAAAAA
>OX637863.1:31986560-31989060 GCA_951802705.1 Netelia virgata | reverse complement strand
AAAAATTTGGAAAAAAAAAAAAAAAATTTTTAATTAAAAAAAAAAAAAAATTTGGAAAAAAAAACATTTTTTTTTAAATTACACAAAAAAAAATTTGAAAAAAAAAAAAAAAAAAAAAACTGGAAATTTTTTTTTTTTATTTTGAATTACATGAAAAAAATAATAATTTGAAAAAAACAACATTTGAGAACAAACAAAAAAAAAAATTGAAAAAAAAAAAAAAAATTTGACAAAAAAAAAAATTTGAAGAAAAAAAAAAATTTGTTTTTAATTTGAGAAAAAAAAAATTTGGAAAAAAAATTAAATAAAAAAAAAAAAAAAAAAAAATTTGGAAAAAAAAATAAATAAAATTTGAAAAAAAAAACAAAATTTGAGAATAAAAAATGAAAAAAGAAAAAAGAAAAAAAAAAAAAAAAAATTGGAAAAAAAGTTTGGAAAAAAAAAAAAAATTGGAAATTTTTTTTTTTTTTTAAATTACAGAAAAAAAATAATAATTTGAAAAAAAAAAAATTTGAGAAAAAATAAAAAAATAAACAAATTTGAAAAAAAAAATTTGAGAAAAAAAAAGAAATTTGAAAAAAAAAAAATTTGAGAAAAAAAAACAAAAAAAAATTAAAAAAAAAAAAAAAAAAAAAATTTGGAAAAAAAAAAAATTGGAAAAAACCAAAATTTGAGAAAGAAAACGAAAAAAAACAAAAATTTGGAAAAAAAAAATTTGAGAAAAAAAAAAAAAAAAAAATTAAAAAAAAAAAATTTAAGAAAAAAAAAAAAAAAAAATTGGAAAAAAATTTTTTGTTTTTTAAATTACAGAAAAAAAATAATAATTTAAAAAAAAAAAATTTGAGAAAAAAAAAAAAATTTGAAAAAAAAAATTTGAAGAAAAAAAAATTTGAAATAAAAAAATTTGAAAGAAAAAAATTTGAGAAAAAAAAAATAATAATTTGAAAAAAAAAAATTTGAGAAAAAATAAAAAAAAAAAAAAATTTGAGAAAAAAAATTTCAGAAAAAAAAAAAATTTGAAAAAAAAAAATTTGAGAAAAAAAAAAAAAAAAAATTTGGAAAAAATTTTTTTTTTTTTAAATTACAGAAAAAAAATAATAATTTGAAAAAAAAAATTTCAGAAAAAAAAAAAAAAAAAAATTTCGGAAAAAAAAAAAAAAATTTGAAAAAAAAATTTCAGAAAAAAAAACAAAAAAAAATTGGAAAAAAAGCAAAAAAAAATTAAAAAAAAAAAAAAAAATTAGAAAAAAAAAAAATTTGAGAAAAAAAAAGTAAAAAAAAAAATTTGGAAAAAAAAAAAATTTAAAAAAAAAAAAAAATTTTGGAAAAAAACAAAAAAACAAATTTGAGAAAAAAAAAAAAAAAATTGGAAAAAAAAAAAATTTGAAAAAAACCAAATGTTGAGAAGAAACAACAAAAAAAAAATTTGGAAAAAAAAAAAAAAAATTTTTTTAATTAAAAAAAAAAAAAAAATTTTTTTTTTAAATTACACAAAAAAAAATTCGAAAAAAAAAATTTCAGAAAAAAAAAAATTTGAAAAAAACAAAATTTGAGGAAAAAAAAAAAAAAATTGGAAAATTTTTTTTTTTTTTTTAAATTACAGAAAAAAAATAATAATTTGAAAAAAAAAAATTTCAGAAAAAAAAAAAAAAAAAAAATTTCAGAAAAAAAAAAAAAATTTGGAAAAAAAAAATAAAAATTTTAATTAAAAAAAAAAAAAAAAATTTGGAAACAAAAAATAAAAATTTTAATTAAAAAAAAAAAAAAAAATTTGGAAAAAAAAACATTTTTTTTTTAAATTACACAAAAAAAATTTGAAAAAAAAAAAAAAAAAAAACCGGAAATTTTTTTTTTTTATTTTAAATTACATAAAAAAATAATAATTTGAAAAAACAACATTTGAGAACAAAAAAAAAAAAAATTTGAAAAAAAACAAAAAAAAATTGGAAAAAAATTTTTTTTTTTTTAAATTACAGAAAAAAAAATAATAATTTGAAAAAAAAAATTTGAGAAAAAAAAACAACAAAAAAAATTTGGAAAAAAAAAAAAAAAAATTTGGAAAAAGAAAAAAAAATATTTGAAAAAAAAAAATATTTGAAAAAAAAAATTTGAGAAAAAAAAACAAAAAAAAAAATTTGGAAAAAAAAAAAATTTTTTAAAAAAAAAAAATTTGGAAAATTTATTTTTTTTTTATTTTTAATAACATAAAAAAATTCATAATTTGAAAAAAAAAATTTGGAAAATTTTTTTTTTTTTCTTAAATTACAGAAAAAATAATAATAATTTGAAAAAAAAAAAATTTGAGAAAAAAAAAAAAAAAAAAAAAATTTCAGAAAAAAAAAAAAATTTGAAAAAAAAAAAATTTCAGAAAAAAAAACAACAAAAAAATTTCCAAAAAAAAAAAGAAAATTTGGAAAAAAAAAAAAAAAAAAATTTGGAAAAAAAAAAAAATTTTTTTTTAATTGAAAAAAAAAAAAAATTTGGAAAAAAAACATTTTTT
>OX637863.1:31956560-31981560 GCA_951802705.1 Netelia virgata | reverse complement strand
AAAAAAAAAAAAATTTCAGAAAAAAAAAAAAATTTGAAAAAAAAAAATTTCAGAAAAAAAAACAACAAAAATTTGGAAAAAAAAAAAAAAATTTGGAAAAAAAAAAAAAAAAATTTGAAAAAAAAAAAAATTTGAGAAAAAAAAAACAAAAAAAAAAATTTGGAAAAAAAAAAAATTTGGAAAAAAACAAAAAAACAAATTTGAGAAAAAAAAAAAAAAATTGGAAAAAAAAAAAATTTGAAAAAATCCAAATGTTGAGAAGAAACAACAAAAAAAAAATTTGGAAAAAAAAAAAAAAAAAATTTTTAATTAAAAAAAAAAAAAAAAAATTTGGAAAAAAAAAATTTTTTTTTTTAAATTACACAAAAAAAAATTTGAAAAAAAAAAAAAAAAAAAACTGGAAATTTTTTGTTTTTATTTTAAATTACATAAAAAAATAATAATTTGAAAAAAACAACATTTGAGAACAAAAAAAAAAAAAATTTGAAAAAAAAACTTTCAGAAAAAAAAAAAAAAATTTGAAAAAAAACAACAAAAAAAATTTGGAAAAAAAAAAAATTGAAAAAAAAAAAAAATTTGGAAAAAAAAAATTTGGAAAAAAACATTTTTTTTTTAAATTAGACAAAAAAAAATAATAATTTGAAAAAAAAAAATTTGAGAAAAAAAACAAAAAAAAAAATTTGAAAAAAAAAAAAAAAAATTTGGAAAAAAAAAATAAAAAATTTGGAAAAAAAAAAAAAATTTGAGAAAAAAAAACAACAAAAAAAATTTGAAAAAAAAAAAAAATTTCAGAAAAAAAAAACCAAAAAAAAAATTTGGAAAAAAAACAAAATTTGAAAAAAAAAAAAAAAATTTGGAAAAAACCAAAAAAAAAAAAAATTTGAAAAAAACCGAATGTTGAGAAGAAACAACAAAAAAAATTTGGAAAAAAAAAACAAAATTTTTTTTAATTAAAAAAAAAAAAAAAAATTTGGAAAAAAAAAATTTTTTTTTTTAAATTACACAAAAAAAAATTGGAAAAAAAAAATTTTAGAAAAAAAAAAAATTTGAAAAAAACAAAATTTGAGGAAAAAAAAAAAAAAAATTGGAAAAAAATTTTTTTTGTTTAAATTACAGAAAAAAAATAATAATTTGAAAAAAAAAAATTTGAGAAAAAAAAAAAAAAAAAAATTTGAGAAAAAAAAAAAATTTGAAAAAAAAATAAATTGGAAAAAAAATAAAAAAAAAAAAAATTTGGAAAAAAAAAAAAAAAATTTTTAATTAAAAAAAAAAAAAAATTTGGAAAAAAAAACATTTTTTTTTAAATTACACAAAAAAAAATTTGAAAAAAAAAAAAAAAAAAAAAACTGGAAATTTTTTTTTTTTATTTTGAATTACATGAAAAAAATAATAATTTGAAAAAAACAACATTTGAGAACAAACAAAAAAAAAAATTGAAAAAAAAAAAAAAAATTTGACAAAAAAAAAAATTTGAAGAAAAAAAAAAATTTGTTTTTAATTTGAGAAAAAAAAAATTTGGAAAAAAAATTAAATAAAAAAAAAAAAAAAAAAAAAATTTGGAAAAAAAAATAAATAAAATTTGAAAAAAAAACAAAATTTGAGAATAAAAAATGAAAAAAGAAAAAAGAAAAAAAAAAAAAAAAAATTGGAAAAAAAGTTTGGAAAAAAAAAAAAAATTGGAAATTTTTTTTTTTTTTTTAAATTACAGAAAAAAAATAATAATTTGAAAAAAAAAAAATTTGAGAAAAAATAAAAAAATAAACAAATTTGAAAAAAAAAATTTGAGAAAAAAAAAGAAATTTGAAAAAAAAAAATTTGAGAAAAAAAAACAAAAAAAAATTAAAAAAAAAAAAAAAAAAAAAATTTGGAAAAAAAAAAAATTGGAAAAAACCAAAATTTGAGAAAGAAAACGAAAAAAAACAAAAATTTGGAAAAAAAAAATTTGAGAAAAAAAAAAAAAAAAAAATTAAAAAAAAAAAATTTAAGAAAAAAAAAAAAAAAAAATTGGAAAAAAATTTTTTGTTTTTTAAATTACAGAAAAAAAATAATAATTTAAAAAAAAAAAATTTGAGAAAAAAAAAAAAATTTGAAAAAAAAAATTTGAAGAAAAAAAAATTTGAAATAAAAAAATTTGAAAGAAAAAAATTTGAGAAAAAAAAAATAATAATTTGAAAAAAAAAAATTTGAGAAAAAATAAAAAAAAAAAAAAATTTGAGAAAAAAAATTTCAGAAAAAAAAAAAATTTGAAAAAAAAAAAATTTGAGAAAAAAAAAAAAAAAAAATTTGGAAAAAATTTTTTTTTTTTTAAATTACAGAAAAAAAATAATAATTTGAAAAAAAAAATTTCAGAAAAAAAAAAAAAAAAAAATTTCGGAAAAAAAAAAAAAAATTTGAAAAAAAAATTTCAGAAAAAAAAACAAAAAAAAATTGGAAAAAAAGCAAAAAAAAATTAAAAAAAAAAAAAAAAATTAGAAAAAAAAAAAATTTGAGAAAAAAAAAATGAAAAAAAAAATTTGGAAAAAAAAAAAAATTTAAAAAAAAAAAAAAATTTTGGAAAAAAACAAAAAAACAAATTTGAGAAAAAAAAAAAAAAAATTGGAAAAAAAAAAAATTTGAAAAAAACCAAATGTTGAGAAGAAACAACAAAAAAAAAATTTGGAAAAAAAAAAAAAAAATTTTTTTAATTAAAAAAAAAAAAAAAATTTGGAAAAAAAAAAATTTTTTTTTTAAATTACACAAAAAAAAATTCGAAAAAAAAAATTTCAGAAAAAAAAAAATTTGAAAAAAACAAAATTTGAGGAAAAAAATAATAATTTGAAAAAAAAAAATTTCAGAAAAAAAAAAAAAAAAAAAATTTCAGAAAAAAAAAAAAAATTTGGAAAAAAAAAATAAAAATTTTAATTAAAAAAAAAAAAAAAATTTAGAAAAAAAAACATTTTTTTTTTAAATTACACAAAAAAAAATTGAAAAAAAAAAAAAAAAAAAAACCGGAAATTTTTTTTTTTTATTTTAAATTACATAAAAAAATAATAATTTGAAAAAACAACATTTGAGAACAAAAAAAAAAAAATTTGAAAAAAAACAAAAAAAAATTGGAAAAAAATTTTTTTTTTTTTAAATTACAGAAAAAAAAATAATAATTTAAAAAAAAAAATTTGAGAAAAAAAAACAACAAAAAAAATTTGGAAAAAAAAAAAAAAAATTTGGAAAAAGAAAAAAAAATATTTGAAAAAAAAAAATATTTGAAAAAAAAAATTTGAGAAAAAAAAACAAAAAAAAAAATTTGGAAAAAAAAAAAATTTAAAAAAAAAAAAAAATTTGGAAAATTTATTTTTTTTTTATTTTTAATAACATAAAAAAATTCATAATTTGAAAAAAAAAATTTGAGAAAAAAAAAAAAAAAAAAAAAAAAATTTGGAAAAAAAAAAATTGGAAAAACAAAAAACAAATTTGGAAAATTTTTTTTTTTTTCTTAAATTACAGAAAAAATAATAATAATTTGAAAAAAAAAAAAATTTAAAAAAAAAAAAAAAAAAAAATTTCAGAAAAAAAAAAAAATTTGAAAAAAAAAAATTCAGAAAAAAAACAACAAAACAAATAGGAAAAAAAAAAAACAAAATTTGGAAAAAAAAAAAAAAAATTTGGAAAAAAAACATTTTTTTTTTAATTACACAAAAAAAAAAATTTTGAAAAAAAACTTTCAGAAAAAAAAAAAAAAATTTGAGAAAAAAAAAAAAAAAAAAAATTTGAGAAAAAAAAACAAAAAAAAAAAATTTGGAAAAAAAAAAAATTTGAAAAAAAAAAAAAAAATTTGGAAAAAAACAAAAAAAAAATTTGGAAAATTTATTTTTTTTTTATTTTTAATAACATAAAAAAATTCATGATTTGAAAAAAAAAAATTTGAGAAAAAAAAAAAAAAAAAAAATTTCAGAAAAAAAAAAAAATTTGAAAAAAAAAAAAAAAATTAGGAAAAAAAAAAAAATTTGAATAAAACCAAAATTTGAGAAAGAAAACGAAAAAAAAACAAAAATTTGGAAAAAAAAAAAAAATTTGAAAAAAAAAGAAAAAATTTGGAAAAAAAAAAACATTTTTTTTAATTAAAAAAAAAAAAAAAAATTTGAAAAAAAAAAAATTTGAGAAAAAAAAAACAAAAAAAAAAAATTTGGAAAAAAAAAAAAAAAAAATTTGGAAAAAAAAAAAAATTTGAATAAAACCAAAATTTGCGAAAGAAAACGAAAAAACAAAAAAATTGGAAAAAAAAAAAAAAAAATTTGGAAAAAAAAAAAAAAAAAATTTTTAATTAAAAAAAAAAATTTGAAAAAAAACAAAATTTGGGAAAAAAAACAACAAAAAAAAAAAAAAAAAAAAATTTGGAAAAAAAAAAAAAAATTTTTTTAATTAAAAAAAAAAAAAAAATTTGAAAAAAAACAAAATTTGAGAAAAAAAAACAAAAAAAAAAAAATTTGGAAAAAAAAAAAAAATTTGAAAAAAAAACAAAAAAAATTTGGAAAAAAACAAAATTGAAAAAAAAAAAAAATTGAAAAAAAACAAATTTTTAATTAAAAAAAAAAAAAAAAATTTGAGAAAAAAACAAAAAAAAAATTTGGAAAATTTATTTTTTTTTTATTTTTAATAACATAAAAAAATTCATAATTTGAAAAAAAAAAATTTGAGAAAAAAAAAAAAAAAAAAAAATTTGGAAAAAACAAAAAACAATTTGGAAAAAACAAAAAAAAATTTGGAAAAAAAAAAAAAAATTTTTTTAATTAAAAAAAAAAAAAAAATTTGAAAAAAAACAAAATTTGAAAAAAAAAAAAAAAAAAATTTGAAAAAAAAAAAATTTGAAAAAACCAAAATTTGAGAAAGAAAACGAAAAAAAAACAAAAATTTGGAAAAAAATAAAATTTGAAAGAAAAATAATAATTTGAAAAAAAAAAATTTGAGAAAAAAAAAAAAAAAAAAAAAAATTTCAAAAAAAAAAAAAATTTGGAAAAAAACAAAAAAAAATTTTTAATTAATAAAAAAAAAAAAAAAATTGAAAAATAACAAAATTTGGGAAAAAAAAACAAAAAAAAAAAAATTTGGAAAAAAAAAAAAATTTGAATAAAACCAAAATTTGACAAAGAAAACGAAAAAAAAACAAAAATTTGGAAAAAAAAAAAAATTTGAAAAAAAAGAAAAAAAATTTGGAAAAAAAAAAAAAAATTTAAAAAAAAAAAATTTTTTAATTAAAAAAAAAAAAAAAAGTTTGAGAAAAAAAAACAAAAACAAAATTTGGAAAAAAAAAAAATTTGCAAAAAAACAAAATTTGAGAAAAAAAAACGAAAAAAAAAAAATTTGGAAAAAAAAAAAAAAAAAATTGGAAAAAAAAAAAAATTTGAATAAAACCAAAATTTGCGAAAGAAAACGAAAAAAAAAAAAATTGGAAAAAAAAAAATTTGAAAAAAAAAAAAAAAATTGGAAAAAAACAAAAAAAAAATTTGAGAAAAAAAAGAAAAAAAAAAATTTGGAAAAAAAAAAAATTGGAAAAAAAACAAAAAAAAAATTTGGAAAAAAAAAAAATTTGAAAAAAACCAAAATTTGAGAAAAAAAAAAAATTTGGAAAAAAAAAAAAAAAATTTGAAAAAAAAACAAAAAAAATTTGAATAAAACCAAAATTTGAGAAAGAAAACGAAAAAAAAATTTGAGAAAAAAAAACAAAAAAAAAAAATTTGGAAAAAAAAAAAAAAAAATTTGGAAAAAAAAAAAAATTTGAATAAAACCAAAATTTGCGAAAGAAAACGAAAAAACAAAAAAATTGGAAAAAAAAAAAAAAAAATTTGGAAAAAAAAAAAAAAAAAATTTTTAATTAAAAAAAAAAATTTGAAAAAAAACAAAATTTGGGGAAAAAAACAACAAAAAAAAAAAAAAAAAAAAATTTGGAAAAAAAAAAAAAAATTTTTTTAATTAAAAAAAAAAAAAAAATTTGAAAAAAAACAAAATTTGAGAAAAAAAAACAAAAAAAAAAAAATTTGGAAAAAAAAAAAAAAATTTGAAAAAAAAACAAAAAAAATTTGGAAAAAAACAAAATTGAAAAAAAAAAAAATTGAAAAAAAACAAATTTTTAATTAAAAAAAAAAAAAAAAATTTGAGAAAAAAACAAAAAAAAAATTTGGAAAATTTATTTTTTTTTTATTTTTAATAACATAAAAAAATTCATAATTTGAAAAAAAAAAATTTGAGAAAAAAAAAAAAAAAAAAAAATTTGGAAAAAACAAAAAACAATTTGGAAAAACAAAAAAAAAATTTGGAAAATTTTTTTTTTTTCTTAAATTACAGAAAAAATAATAATAATTTGAAAAAAAAAAAAAATTGAGAAAAAAAAAAAAAAAAAAAAATTTCAGAAAAAAAAAAAAATTTGAAAAAAAAAAAAATTTCAAAAAAAAAAAAAAAAATTTGGAAAAAAAAAAAAATTTGAATAAAACCACAATTTGAGAAAGAAAACGAAAAAAAAACAAAAATTTGGAAAAAAAAAAAAAATTTGAAAAAAAAAGAAAAAATTTGGAAAAAAAAAAACATTTTTTTTAATTAAAAAAAAAAAAAAAAATTTGAAAAAAAAAAAATTTGAGAAAAAAAAAACAAAAAAAAAAAATTTGGAAAAAAAAAAAAAAAAAATTTGGAAAAAAAAAAAAATTTGAATAAAACCAAAATTTGCGAAAGAAAACGAAAAAACAAAAAAATTGGAAAAAAAAAAAAAAAATTTGGAAAAAAAAAAAAAAAAAATTTTTAATTAAAAAAAAAAATTTGAAAAAAAACAAAATTTGGGAAAAAAAACAACAAAAAAAAAAAAAAAAAAAAATTTGGAAAAAAAAAAAAAAAAAATTTTTAATTAAAAAAAAAAATTTGAAAAAAAAACAAAATTTGGGGAAAAAAACAACAAAAAAAAAAAAAAAAAAAAATTTGGAAAAAAAAAAAAAATTTTTTTTAATTAAAAAAAAAAAAAAAAATTGAAAAAAAACAAAATTTGAGAAAAAAAAACAAAAAAAAAAAAATTTGGAAAAAAAAAAAAAAATTTGAAAAAAAAACAAAAAAAATTTGGAAAAAAACAAAATTGAAAAAAAAAAAAAATTGAAAAAAAACAAATTTTTAATAAAAAAAAAAAAAAAAATTTGAGAAAAAAAAAAAAAAACAAAATTTGGAAAAAAAAAAAATTTTTAAAAAACAAAAAAAAAAAATTTGGAAAAAAAAAAAAATTTGAATTAAACCAAAATTTGAGAAAGAAAACGAAAAAAAAACAAAAATTTGGAAAAAAAAAAAAATTTGAAAAAAAAAGAAAAAAAATTTGGAAAAAAAAAAAAAAATTTGGAAAAAAAAAAAAAAATTTTTTAATTAAAAAAAAAAAAAAAAGTTTGAGAAAAAAAAACAAAAACAAAATTTGGAAAAAAACAAAATTTGCAAAAAAACAAAATTTGAGAAAAAAAAACGAAAAAAAAAAAATTTGGGAAAAAAAAAAAAAAAAATTGGAAAAAAAAAAAAATTTGAATAAAACCAAAATTTGCGAAAGAAAACGAAAAAAAAAAAAATTGGAAAAAAAAAAATTTGAAAAAAACCAAAATTTGAGAAAAAAAAAAAATTTGGAAAAAAAAAAAATTGGAAAAAAAACAAAAAAAAAATTTGGAAAAAAAAAAGTTGAGAAAAAAAAAAAATTTGAAAAAAAAAAAAAAAATTGTTAATTTGAGAAAAAAAAAATTTGGAAAAAAAAAAATTTGAAAAAAACCAAAATTTGAGAAAAAAAAAAAATTTGGAAAAAAAAAAAAAAAATTTGAAAAAAAAACAAAAAAAATTTGGAAAAAAAAAAAATTTGAATAAAACCAAAATTTGAGAAAGAAAACGAAAAAAAAATTTGAGAAAAAAAAACAAAAAAAAAAAAAATTTGGAAAAAAAAAAAAATTGAAAAAAAAAAAAATTCGAAAAAAACCAAATGTTGAGAAAGAAAAAAAAAAATTTGGAAAAAAAAAAAAATTTGAAAAAAAAAATTTGAGAAAAAAAACAACAAAAAAAATTTGGAAAAAAAAAAAAATTGGAAAAAAAATAATTTGAAAAAAAAAAATTTGAAAAAAAAAAAAAAAAACTGGAAATTTTTTTTTTTTTTTTAAATTACATAAAAAAAATAATAATTTGAAAAAAACAACATTTGAGAACAAAAAAAAAAAAAATTTGAAAAAAAAACTTTCAGAAAAAAAAAAAAAAAAATTTGAAAAAAAAAATTTGAGAAAAAAAAACAAAAAAAAATTGGAAAAAAAATTTTTGTTTTTTAAATTACAGAAAAAAAAATAATAATTTAAAAAAAAAAAATTTGAGAAAAAAAAAAAAATTTGAAAAAAAAAAATTTGAAAAAAAAAAAATTTGAAATAAAAAAATTTGAAAGAAAAAAATTTGAGAAAAAAAAAATAATAATTTGAAAAAAAAAAAATATGAGAAAAAATTAAAAAAAAAACAAATTTGAGAAAAAAAATTTCAGAAAAAAAAAAAAATTTGAAAAAAAAAAAAATTGAGAAAAAAAAACAAAAAAAAAATTAAAAAAAAAAAAAAAAAAAATTTGGAAAAAAAAAATAAAAAATTTGGAAAAAAAAAAAATTTGAAAAAAACCAAAATTTGAGAAAGAAAACGAAAAAAAACAAAAATTTGGAAACAAAAAATTTGAGAAAAAAAAAAAAATAAAAATAAAAAAAAAAAAAAATTCAGAAAAAAAAACAAAAAAAAAAATTTGGAAAAAAACATTTTTTTTTTAAATTACACAAAAAAAATTTGAAAAAAAAAAAAAAAACTGGAAAGTTTTTTTTTTTATTTTAAATTACATAAAAAAATAATAATTTGAAAAAAACAACATTTGAGAACAAAAAAAAAAAAATTTGAAAAAAAAAAAATTTTTTTTTAAATTACACAAAAAAAAATTTGAAAAAAAAAAAAAAAAAAAAACTGGAAATTTTTTTTTTTTATTTTAAATTACATAAAAAAAATAATAATTTGAAAAAAACAACATTTGAGAAAAAAAAAAAAAAAATTTGAAAAAAAAAAAAACATTGGAAAATTTTTTTTTTTTTTAAATTACAGAAAAAAAAATAATAGTTTGAAAAAAAAAAAAATTTGAGAAAAAAAAACAACAAAAAAAATTTGGAAAAAAAAAAAAAAAAATTTGGAAAAAGAAAAAAAAATATTTGAAAAAAAAAAATATTTGAAAAAAAAAATTTGAGAAAAAAAAACAAAAAAAAAAATTTGGAAAAAAAAAAAATTTAAAAAAAAAAAAAATTTGGAAAATTTATTTTTTTTTTATTTTTAATAACATAAAAAAATTCATAATTTGAAAAAAAAAATTTGAGAAAAAAAAAAAAAAAAAAAAAATTTGGAAAAAACAAAAAACAATTTGGAAAAACAAAAAAAAAATTTGGAAAATTTTTTTTTTTTCTTAAATTACAGAAAAAATAATAATAATTTGAAAAAAAAAAAATTTGAGAAAAAAAACAAAAAAAAAAAAATTTCAGAAAAAAAAAAAAATTTGAAAAAAAAAAAATTTCAGAAAAAAAACAACAAAAAAATTTCCAAAAAAAAAAAAAAAATTTGGAAAAAAAAAAAAAAAAAAATTTGGAAAAAAAAAAAAATTTTTTTTTAATTGAAAAAAAAAAAAAATTTGGAAAAAAAACATTTTTTTTTTAAATTACACAAAAAAAAAAATTTGAAAAAAAACTTTCAGAAAAAAAAAAAAAAATTTGAGAAAAAAAAACAAAAAACAAAATTTGGAAAAAAAAAAAAAAAAAATTTGAAAATAAAAATATTTGAAAAAAAAAAATTTGAGAAAAAAAAACAAAAAAAAAATTTGGAAAAAAACAAAAAAAAAAATTGAGAAAAAAAACAAAAAAAAAAAAATTTGGAAAAAAAAAATTGGAAAAAAAACAAAAACAAAATTTGGAAAAAAAAAAGTTGAGAAAAAAAAAAATTTGAAAAAAAAAAAAAAAATTGTTAATTTGAGAAAAAAAAAATTTGGAAAAAAAAAAAATTGAAAAAAACCAAAATTTGAGAAAAAAAAACAAAAAAAAAAATTTGGAAAAAAAAAAAAAAAAAAATTTGAAAAAAAAACAAAAACAAAATTTGGAAAAAAAAAAAATTTGCAAAAAAACAAAATTTGAGAAAAAAAAACGAAAAAAAAAAAATTTGGAAAAAAAAAAAAAAAAAATTGGAAAAAAAAAAAAATTTGAATAAAACCAAAATTTGCGAAAGAAAACGAAAAAAAAAAAAAAATTGTTAATTTGAGAAAAAAAAAATTTGGAAAAAAAAAAATTTGAAAAAACCAAAATTTGAGAAAAAAAAAAAATTTGGAAAAAAAAAAAATTGGAAAAAAAACAAAAAAAAAATTTGGAAAAAAAAAGTTGAGAAAAAAAAAAAATTTGAAAAAAAAAAAAAAAAACTGGAAATTTTTTTTTTTTTTTTAAATTACATAAAAAAAATAATAATTTGAAAAAAACAACATTTGAGAACAAAAAAAAAAAAAATTTGAAAAAAAAACTTTCAGAAAAAAAAAAATTTGGGCAAAAAAACAAAAAAAAAAAATTTAGAAAAAAAAAAAAAAAAAATGAAAAAAAAAAACAAAAAAATTTTTTTTAATTAATAAAAATAAAAAAATTTGAGAAAAAAAAACAAAAACAAAATTTGGAAAAAAAAAAAAATTAAAAAAAAAAAAAATTTGAGAAAAAAAAACGAAAAAAAAAAAATTTGGAAAAAAAAAAAAAAAAAATTGGAAAAAAAAAAAAAAAAAAATTTGGAAAAAAAAAAAATTTGAATAAAACCAAAATTTGCGAAAGAAAACGAAAAAAAAAAAAATTGGAAAAAAAAAAATTTGAAAAAAAAAAAAAAAAAAAATTGGAAAAAAAAAAAAAATTTCAGAAAAAAAAAAAAAATTAAAAAAAAAAAACTTTGGAAATTTTTTTTTTTTATTTTAAATTACATAAAAAAAAATAATAATTTGAACGAAAAACTTTCAGAAAAAAAAAAAAAATTTGAAAAAAACCAAATTTGAGAAAAAAAAAAAAAAAAAAAAAAAAATTTGGAAAAAAAAAAATTGGAAAAACAAAAAAAAAATTTGGAAAAATTTTTTTTTTTTCTTAAATTACAGAAAAAATAATAATAATTTGAAAAAAAAAAAAATTTAAAAAAAAAAAAAAAAAAAAATTTCAGAAAAAAAAAAAAATTTGAAAAAAAAAAATTCAGAAAAAAAACAACAAAACAAATAGGAAAAAAAAAAACAAAATTTGGAAAAAAAAAAAAAAAATTTGGAAAAAAAACATTTTTTTTTTAATTACACAAAAAAAAAAATTTTGAAAAAAAACTTTCAGAAAAAAAAAAAAAAATTTGAGAAAAAAAAAAAAAAAAAAAATTTGGGAAAAAAAAAAAAAAATTTGGAAAAAAACAAAAAAAAAATTTGGAAAATTTTTTTTTTTTTTATTTTTAATAACATAAAAAAATTCATAATTTGAAAAAAAAAAATTTGGAAAAAACAAAAAACAATTTGGAAAAACAAAAAAAAAATTTGGAAAATTTTTTTTTTTTCTTAAATTACAGAAAAAATAATAATAATTTGAAAAAAAAAAAAATTTGAGAAAAAAAAAAAAAAAAAAAAATTTCAAAAAAAAAAAAAAAATTAGGAAAAAAAAAAAAATTTGAATAAAACCAAAATTTGAGAAAGAAAACGAAAAAAAAACAAAAATTTGGAAAAAAAAAAAAATTTGAAAAAAAAAGAAAAAATTTGGAAAAAAAAAAACATTTTTTTTAATTAAAAAAAAAAAAAAAAATTTGAAAAAAAAAAAATTTGAGAAAAAAAAAACAAAAAAAAAAAATTTGGAAAAAAAAAAAAAAAAAATTTGGAAAAAAAAAAAAATTTGAATAAAACCAAAATTTGCGAAAGAAAACGAAAAAACAAAAAAATTGGAAAAAAAAAAAAAAAAATTTGGAAAAAAAAAAAAAAAAAATTTTTAATTAAAAAAAAAAATTTGAAAAAAAACAAAATTTGGGAAAAAAAACAACAAAAAAAAAAAAAAAAAAAAATTGGAAAAAAAAAAAAAAATTTTTTTAATTAAAAAAAAAAAAAAAATTTGAAAAAAAAAAAAATTTGAGAAAAAAAAACAAAAAAAAAAAAATTTGGAAAAAAAAAAAAAAATTTGAAAAAAAAACAAAAAAAATTTGGAAAAAAACAAAATTGAAAAAAAAAAAAAATTGAAAAAAAACAAATTTTTAATTAAAAAAAAAAAAAAAAAATTTGAGAAAAAAACAAAAAAAAAATTTGGAAAATTTTTTATTTTTTTATTTTTAATAACATAAAAAAATTCATAATTTGAAAAAAAAAAATTTGAGAAAAAAAAAAAAAAAAAAAAATTTGGAAAAAACAAAAAAAAAAAAAATTTGGAAAAAACAAAAAACAATTTGGAAAAACAAAAAAAAAATTTGGAAAATTTTGTTTTTTTCTTAAATTACAGAAAAAATAATAATAATTTGAAAAAAAAAAAAATTTGAGAAAAAAAAAAAAAAAAAAAAATTTCAGAAAAAAAAAAAAATTTGAAAAAAAAAAAATTTCAGAAAAAAAAACAACAAAAAAATTTCAAAAAAAAAAAAAAAAATTTGGAAAAAAAAAAAAATTTGAATAAAACCAAAATTTGAGAAAGAAAACGAAAAAAAAACAAAAATTTGGAAAAAAAAAAAAAATTTGAAAAAAAAAGAAAAAATTTGGAAAAAAAAAAAACATTTTTTTTAATTAAAAAAAAAAAAAAAAATTTGAAAAAAAAAAAATTTAAGAAAAAAAAAACAAAAAAAAAAAATTTGGAAAAAAAAAAAAAAAAAATTTGGAAAAAAAAAAAAATTTGAATAAAACCAAAATTTGCGAAAGAAAACGAAAAAACAAAAAAATTGGAAAAAAAAAAAAAAAAAATTTGGAAAAAAAAAAAAAAAAAATTTTTAATAAAAAAAAAAAATTTGGAAAAAAACAAAATTTGGGAAAAAAAAACAACAAAAAAAAAAAAAAAAAAAAATTTGGAAAAAAAAAAAAAAAAAATTTTTAATTAAAAAAAAAAATTTGAAAAAAAACAAAATTTGGGGAAAAAAACAACAAAAAAAAAAAAAAAAAAAATTTGGAAAAAAAAAAAAAATTTTTTTTAATTAAAAAAAAAAAAAAAATTTGAAAAAAAAACAAAATTGAAAAAAAAAAAAATTGAAAAAAAACAAATTTTTAATAAAAAAAAAAAAAAAAAATTTGAGAAAAAAAAAAAAAAAAAATTTGGAAAAAAAAAAAATTTTTAAAAAACAAAAAAAAAAAATTTGGAAAAAAAAAAAAATTTGAATTAAACCAAAATTTGAGAAAGAAAACGAAAAAAAAACAAAAATTTGGAAAAAAAAAAAAATTTGAAAAAAAAAGAAAAAAAATTTGGAAAAAAAAAAAAAATTTGGAAAAAAAAAAAAAAATTTTTTAATTAAAAAAAAAAAAAAAAGTTTGAGAAAAAAAAACAAAAACAAAATTTGGAAAAAACCAAAATTTGCGAAAGAAAACGAAAAAAAAAAAAATTGGAAAAAAAAAAATTTGAAAAAAAAAAAAAAAAAAAATTGGAAAAAAAAAAAAAATTTCAGAAAAAAAAAAAAAATTAAAAAAAAAAAACTTTGGAAATTTTTTTTTTTTATTTTAAATTACATAAAAAAAAATAATAATTTGAACGAAAAACTTTCAGAAAAAAAAAAAAAATTTGAAAAAAACCAAATTTGAGAAAAAAAAAAAAAAAAAAAAAAAAATTTGGAAAAAAAAAAATTGGAAAAACAAAAAAAAAATTTGGAAAAATTTTTTTTTTTTCTTAAATTACAGAAAAAATAATAATAATTTGAAAAAAAAAAAAATTTAAAAAAAAAAAAAAAAAAAAATTTCAGAAAAAAAAAAAAATTTGAAAAAAAAAAATTCAGAAAAAAAACAACAAAACAAATAGGAAAAAAAAAAACAAAATTTGGAAAAAAAAAAAAAAAATTTGGAAAAAAAACATTTTTTTTTTAATTACACAAAAAAAAAAATTTTGAAAAAAAACTTTCAGAAAAAAAAAAAAAAATTTGAGAAAAAAAAAAAAAAAAAAAATTTGGGAAAAAAAAAAAAAAATTTGGAAAAAAACAAAAAAAAAATTTGGAAAATTTTTTTTTTTTTTATTTTTAATAACATAAAAAAATTCATAATTTGAAAAAAAAAAATTTGGAAAAAACAAAAAACAATTTGGAAAAACAAAAAAAAAATTTGGAAAATTTTTTTTTTTTCTTAAATTACAGAAAAAATAATAATAATTTGAAAAAAAAAAAAATTTGAGAAAAAAAAAAAAAAAAAAAAATTTCAAAAAAAAAAAAAAAATTAGGAAAAAAAAAAAAATTTGAATAAAACCAAAATTTGAGAAAGAAAACGAAAAAAAAACAAAAATTTGGAAAAAAAAAAAAATTTGAAAAAAAAAGAAAAAATTTGGAAAAAAAAAAACATTTTTTTTAATTAAAAAAAAAAAAAAAAATTTGAAAAAAAAAAAATTTGAGAAAAAAAAAACAAAAAAAAAAAATTTGGAAAAAAAAAAAAAAAAAATTTGGAAAAAAAAAAAAATTTGAATAAAACCAAAATTTGCGAAAGAAAACGAAAAAACAAAAAAATTGGAAAAAAAAAAAAAAAAATTTGGAAAAAAAAAAAAAAAAAATTTTTAATTAAAAAAAAAAATTTGAAAAAAAACAAAATTTGGGAAAAAAAACAACAAAAAAAAAAAAAAAAAAAAATTGGAAAAAAAAAAAAAAATTTTTTTAATTAAAAAAAAAAAAAAAATTTGAAAAAAAAAAAAATTTGAGAAAAAAAAACAAAAAAAAAAAAATTTGGAAAAAAAAAAAAAAATTTGAAAAAAAAACAAAAAAAATTTGGAAAAAAACAAAATTGAAAAAAAAAAAAAATTGAAAAAAAACAAATTTTTAATTAAAAAAAAAAAAAAAAAATTTGAGAAAAAAACAAAAAAAAAATTTGGAAAATTTTTTATTTTTTTATTTTTAATAACATAAAAAAATTCATAATTTGAAAAAAAAAAATTTGAGAAAAAAAAAAAAAAAAAAAAATTTGGAAAAAACAAAAAAAAAAAAAATTTGGAAAAAACAAAAAACAATTTGGAAAAACAAAAAAAAAATTTGGAAAATTTTGTTTTTTTCTTAAATTACAGAAAAAATAATAATAATTTGAAAAAAAAAAAAATTTGAGAAAAAAAAAAAAAAAAAAAAATTTCAGAAAAAAAAAAAAATTTGAAAAAAAAAAAATTTCAGAAAAAAAAACAACAAAAAAATTTCAAAAAAAAAAAAAAAAATTTGGAAAAAAAAAAAAATTTGAATAAAACCAAAATTTGAGAAAGAAAACGAAAAAAAAACAAAAATTTGGAAAAAAAAAAAAAATTTGAAAAAAAAAGAAAAAATTTGGAAAAAAAAAAAACATTTTTTTTAATTAAAAAAAAAAAAAAAAATTTGAAAAAAAAAAAATTTAAGAAAAAAAAAACAAAAAAAAAAAATTTGGAAAAAAAAAAAAAAAAAATTTGGAAAAAAAAAAAAATTTGAATAAAACCAAAATTTGCGAAAGAAAACGAAAAAACAAAAAAATTGGAAAAAAAAAAAAAAAAAATTTGGAAAAAAAAAAAAAAAAAATTTTTAATAAAAAAAAAAAATTTGGAAAAAAACAAAATTTGGGAAAAAAAAACAACAAAAAAAAAAAAAAAAAAAAATTTGGAAAAAAAAAAAAAAAAAATTTTTAATTAAAAAAAAAAATTTGAAAAAAAACAAAATTTGGGGAAAAAAACAACAAAAAAAAAAAAAAAAAAAATTTGGAAAAAAAAAAAAAATTTTTTTTAATTAAAAAAAAAAAAAAAATTTGAAAAAAAAACAAAATTGAAAAAAAAAAAAATTGAAAAAAAACAAATTTTTAATAAAAAAAAAAAAAAAAAATTTGAGAAAAAAAAAAAAAAAAAATTTGGAAAAAAAAAAAATTTTTAAAAAACAAAAAAAAAAAATTTGGAAAAAAAAAAAAATTTGAATTAAACCAAAATTTGAGAAAGAAAACGAAAAAAAAACAAAAATTTGGAAAAAAAAAAAAATTTGAAAAAAAAAGAAAAAAAATTTGGAAAAAAAAAAAAAATTTGGAAAAAAAAAAAAAAATTTTTTAATTAAAAAAAAAAAAAAAAGTTTGAGAAAAAAAAACAAAAACAAAATTTGGAAAAAAACAAAATTTGAGAAAAAAAAACGAAAAAAAAAAAATTTGGAAAAAAAAAAAAAAAAATTGGAAAAAAAAAAAAATTTGAATAAAACCAAAATTTGCGAAAGAAAACGAAAAAAAAAAAAATTGGAAAAAAAAAAATTTGAAAAAAAAAAAAAATTTGGAAAAAAACAAAAAAAAAATTTGGAAAAAAACAAAAAAAAAATTTGAGAAAAAAAAGAAAAAAAAAAAATTTGGAAAAAAAAAAGTTGAGAAAAAAAAAAAATTTGAAAAAAAAAAAAAAATTGTTAATTTGAGAAAAAAAAAATTTGGAAAAAAAAAAATTTGAAAAAAACCAAAATTTGAGAAAAAAAAAAAATTTGGAAAAAAAAAAAAAAAATTTGAAAAAAAAAACAAAAAAAATTTGGAAAAAAAAAAAATTTGAATAAAACCAAAATTTGAGAAAGAAAACGAAAAAAAAACAAAAATTTGGAAAAAAAAAAAAAATTTGAAAAAAAAAGAAAAAATTTGGAAAAAAAAAAAACATTTTTTTTAATTAAAAAAAAAAAAAAAAATTTGAAAAAAAAAAAATTTAAGAAAAAAAAAACAAAAAAAAAAAATTTGGAAAAAAAAAAAAAAAAAATTTGGAAAAAAAAAAAAATTTGAATAAAACCAAAATTTGCGAAAGAAAACGAAAAAACAAAAAAATTGGAAAAAAAAAAAAAAAAATTTGGAAAAAAAAAAAAAAAAAAATTTGGAAAAAAACAAAATTTGGGAAAAAAAAACAACAAAAAAAAAAAAAAAAAAAAATTTGGAAAAAAAAAAAAAAAAAATTTTTAATTAAAAAAAAAAATTTGAAAAAAAACAAAATTTGGGGAAAAAAACAACAAAAAAAAAAAAAAAAAAAAATTTGGAAAAAAAAAAAAAATTTTTTTTAATTAAAAAAAAAAAAAAAATTTGAAAAAAAACAAAATTTGAGAAAAAAAAACAAAAAAAAAAAATTTGGAAAAAAAAAAAAAAATTTGAAAAAAAAACAAAATTGAAAAAAAAAAAAATTGAAAAAAAACAAATTTTTAATTAAAAAAAAAAAAAAAAATTTGAGAAAAAAAAAAAAAAAAAAATTTGGAAAAAAAAAAAATTTTTAAAAAACAAAAAAAAAAAATTTGGAAAAAAAAAAAAATTTGAATTACACCAAAATTTGAGAAAGAAAACGAAAAAAAACAAAAATTTGGAAAAAAAAAAAAATTTGAAAAAAAAAGAAAAAAAATTTGGAAAAAAAAAAAAAAATTTGGAAAAAAAAAAAAAAATTTTTTAATTAAAAAAAAAAAAAAAAGTTTGAGAAAAAAAAACAAAAACAAAATTTGGAAAAAAACAAAATTTGAGAAAAAAAAACGAAAAAAAAAAAATTTGGAAAAAAAAAAAAAAAAAATTGGAAAAAAAAAAAAATTTGAATAAAACCAAAATTTGCGAAAGAAAACGAAAAAAAAAAAAATTGGAAAAAAAAAAATTTGAAAAAAAAAAAAAAATTTGGAAAAAAACAAAAAAAAAATTTGGAAAAAAACAAAAAAAAAATTTGAGAAAAAAAAGAAAAAAAAAAAATTTGGAAAAAAAAAAGTTGAGAAAAAAAAAAAATTTGAAAAAAAAAAAAAAATTGTTAATTTGAGAAAAAAAAAATTTGGAAAAAAAAAAATTTGAAAAAAACCAAAATTTGAGAAAAAAAAAAAATTTGGAAAAAAAAAAAAAAAATTTGAAAAAAAAAACAAAAAAAATTTGGAAAAAAAAAAAATTTGAATAAAACCAAAATTTGAGAAAGAAAACGAAAAAAAAACAAAAATTTGGAAAAAAAAAAAAAATTTGAAAAAAAAACAAAATTGAAAAAAAACAAATTTTTAATTAAAAAAAAAAAAAAAATTTGAGAAAAAAAAAAAAACAAAATTTGGAAAAAAAAAAATTTTTAAAAAACAAAAAAAAAAAATTTGGAAAAAAAAAAAATTTGAATTAAACCAAAATTTGAGAAAGAAAACGAAAAAAAAACAAAAATTTGGAAAAAAAAAAAAATTTGAAAAAAAAAGAAAAAAAATTTGGAAAAAAAAAAAAAATTTTTTAATTAAAAAAAAAAAAAAAAGTTTGAGAAAAAAAAACAAAAACAAAATTTGCAAAAAAACAAAATTTGAGAAAAAAAAACGAAAAAAAAAAAATTTGGAAAAAAAAAAAAAAAAATTGGAAAAAAAAAAAAATTTGAATAAAACCAAAATTTGCGAAAGAAAACGAAAAAAAAAAAAATTGGAAAAAAAAAAATTTGAAAAAAAAAAAAAAATTTGGAAAAAAACAAAAAAAAAATTTGGAAAAAAACAAAAAAAAAATTTGAGAAAAAAAAGAAAAAAAAAAAATTTGGAAAAAAAAAAATTGGAAAAAAAACAAAAAAAAAATTTGGAAAAAAAAAGTTGAGAAAAAAAAAAAATTTGAAAAAAAAAAAAAATTGTTAATTTGAGAAAAAAAAAATTTGGAAAAAAAAAAATTTGAAAAAAACCAAAATTTGAGAAAAAAAAAAAATTTGGAAAAAAAAAAAAAAAATTTGAAAAAAAAAACAAAAAAAATTTGGAAAAAAAAAAAATTTGAATAAAACCAAAATTTGAGAAAGAAAACGAAAAAAAAACAAAAATTTGGAAAAAAAAAAAAAATTTGAAAAAAAAAGAAAAAATTTGGAAAAAAAAAAAACATTTTTTTTAATTAAAAAAAAAAAAAAAAATTTGAAAAAAAAAAATTTGAGAAAAAAAAACAAAAAAAAAAAATTTGGAAAAAAAAAAAAAAAAAATTTTTAATTAAAAAAAAAAAAAAAAATTTGAAAAAAAAAAAATTTGGGAAAAAAAACAAAAAAAAAAATTTAGAAAAAAAAAAAAAAAATTTGAAAAAAAAACAAAAAAAATTTGGAAAAAAAAAAATTGAAAAAAAAAAAAATTGAAAAAAAACAAAATTTGAGAAAAAAGAATTTGGAAAAAAAAATTTTTTTTAATTAAAAAAAAAAAAAAAAAATTTGAACAAAAAACAAAATTTGAAAAAAAAAAAAAAAAAAATTTGAAAAAAAAAAAATTTGAAAAAACCAAAATTTGAGAAAGAAAACGAAAAAAAAACAAAAATTTGGAAAAAAATAAAATTTGAAAGAAAAATAATAATTTGAAAAAAAAAAATTTGAGAAAAAAAAAAAAAAAAAAAAAAATTTCAAAAAAAAAAAAATTTGAGAAAAAAAAAAAAAAAAAAATTTGAAAAAAAAAATTTCAGAAAAAAAAAAATTTGAAAAAAAAAAATTCAGAAAAAAAAAAAATTTGAAAAAAAAAATTTCAGAAAAAAAAAAAAATTCGAAAAAAACAAAATTTGAGAAAAAAAACGAAAAAAAAAATTTGGAAAAAAAAAAAAAAAATTTTTTAATTAATAAAAAAAAAAAAAAAATTGAAAAATAACAAAATTTGGGAAAAAAAACAAAAAAAAAAAAATTTGGAAAAAAAAAAAAATTTGAATAAAACCAAAATTTGACAAAGAAAACGAAAAAAAAACAAAAATTTGGAAAAAAAAAAAAATTTGAAAAAAAAAGAAAAAAAATTTGGAAAAAAAAAAAAAAATTTAAAAAAAAAAAATTTTTTAATTAAAAAAAAAAAAAAAGTTTGAGAAAAAAAAACAAAAACAAAATTTGGAAAAAAAAAAAATTTGCAAAAAAACAAAATTTGAGAAAAAAAAACGAAAAAAAAAAAATTTGGAAAAAAAAAAAAAAAAAATTGGAAAAAAAAAAAAATTTGAATAAAACCAAAATTTGCGAAAGAAAACGAAAAAAAAAAAAATTGGAAAAAAAAAAATTTGAAAAAAAAAAAAAAAATTGGAAAAAAACAAAAAAAAAATTTGAGAAAAAAAAGAAAAAAAAAAATTTGGAAAAAAAAAAAATTGGAAAAAAAACAAAAAAAAAATTTGGAAAAAAAAAAAATTTGAAAAAAAACAAAATTTGAGAAAAAAAAAAAATTTGGAAAAAAAAAAAAAAAATTTGAAAAAAAAACAAAAAAAATTTGAATAAAACCAAAATTTGAGAAAGAAAACGAAAAAAAAATTTGAGAAAAAAAAACAAAAAAAAAAAATTTGGAAAAAAAAAAAAAAAAAATTTGGAAAAAAAAAAAAATTTGAATAAAACCAAAATTTGCGAAAGAAAACGAAAAAACAAAAAAATTGGAAAAAAAAAAAAAAAAATTTGGAAAAAAAAAAAAAAAAAATTTTTAATTAAAAAAAAAAATTTGAAAAAAAACAAAATTTGGGGAAAAAAACAACAAAAAAAAAAAAAAAAAAAAATTTGGAAAAAAAAAAAAAAAATTTTTTAATTAAAAAAAAAAAAAAAATTTGAAAAAAAACAAAATTTGAGAAAAAAAAACAAAAAAAAAAAAATTTGGAAAAAAAAAAAAAAATTTGAAAAAAAAACAAAAAAAATTTGGAAAAAAACAAAATTGAAAAAAAAAAAAATTGAAAAAAAACAAATTTTTAATTAAAAAAAAAAAAAAAAATTTGAGAAAAAAACAAAAAAAAAATTTGGAAAATTTATTTTTTTTTTATTTTTAATAACATAAAAAAATTCATAATTTGAAAAAAAAAAATTTGAGAAAAAAAAAAAAAAAAAAAAATTTGGAAAAAACAAAAAACAATTTGGAAAAACAAAAAAAAAATTTGGAAAATTTTTTTTTTTTCTTAAATTACAGAAAAAATAATAATAATTTGAAAAAAAAAAAAATTTGAGAAAAAAAAAAAAAAAAAAAAATTTCAGAAAAAAAAAAAAATTTGAAAAAAAAAAAATTTCAGAAAAAAAAACAACAAAAAAATTTCAAAAAAAAAAAAAAAAATTTGGAAAAAAAAAAAAATTTGAATAAAACCACAATTTGAGAAAGAAAACGAAAAAAAAACAAAAATTTGGAAAAAAAAAAAAAATTTGAAAAAAAAAGAAAAAATTTGGAAAAAAAAAAACATTTTTTTTAATTAAAAAAAAAAAAAAAAATTTGAAAAAAAAAAAATTTGAGAAAAAAAAAACAAAAAAAAAAATTTGGAAAAAAAAAAAAAAAAAATTTGGAAAAAAAAAAAAATTTGAATAAAACCAAAATTTGCGAAAGAAAACGAAAAAACAAAAAAATTGGAAAAAAAAAAAAAAAATTTGGAAAAAAAAAAAAAAAAATTTTTAATTAAAAAAAAAAATTTGAAAAAAAACAAAATTTGGGAAAAAAAACAACAAAAAAAAAAAAAAAAAAAAATTCGGAAAAAAAAAAAAAAAAAATTTTTAATTAAAAAAAAAAATTTGAAAAAAAACATAATTTGGGGGAAAAAACAACAAAAAAAAAAAAAAAAAAAAATTTGGAAAAAAAAAAAAAAATTTTTTTAATTAAAAAAAAAAAAAAAATTTGAAAAAAAACAAAATTTGAGAAACAAAAACAAAAAAAAAAAAATTTGGAAAAAAAAAAAAAAATTTGAAAAAAAAACAAAAAAAATTTGGAAAAAAACAAAATTGAAAAAAAAAAAAATTGAAAAAAAAAAAATTTTTAATTAAAAAAAAAAAAAAAAATTTGAGAAAAAAAAAAAAAAAAAAAATTTGGAAAAAAAAAAAATTTTTAAAAAACAAAAAAAAAAATTTGGAAAAAAAAAAAAATTTGAATTAAACCAAAATTTGAGAAAGAAAACGAAAAAAAAACAAAAATTTGGAAAAAAAAAAAATTTGAAAAAAAAAGAAAAAAAATTTGGAAAAAAAAAAAAAAATTTGGAAAAAAAAAAAAAATTTTTTAATTAAAAAAAAAAAAAAAAGTTTGAGAAAAAAAAACAAAAACAAAATTTGGAAAAAAACAAAATTTGCAAAAAAACAAAATTTGAGAAAAAAAAACGAAAAAAAAAAAATTTGGAAAAAAAAAAAAAAAAAATTGGAAAAAAAAAAAAATTTGAATAAAACCAAAATTTGCGAAAGAAACCGAAAAAAAAAAAAATTGGAAAAAAAAAAATTTGAAAAAAAAAAAAAAATTTGGAAAAAAACAAAAAAAAAATTTGGAAAAAAACAAAAAAAAAATTTGAGAAAAAAAAGAAAAAAAAAAAATTTGGAAAAAAAAAAAATTGGAAAAAAAACAAAAAAAAAATTTGGAAAAAAAAAGTTGAGAAAAAAAAAAAATTTGAAAAAAAAAAAAAAATTGTCAATTTGAGAAAAAAAAAATTTGGAAAAAAAAAAATTTGAAAAAAACCAAAATTTGAGAAAAAAAAAAAATTTGGAAAAAAAAAAAAAAAATTTGAAAAAAAAACAAAAAAAATTTGGAAAAAAAAAAAATTTGAATAAAACCAAAATTTGAGACAGAAAACGAAAAAAAAAACAAAAATTTGGAAAAAAAAAAAAAATTTGAAAAAAAAAGAAAAAATTTGGAAAAAAAAAAAAACATTTTTTTTAATTAAAAAAAAAAAAAAAAAATTTGAAAAAAAAAAAGTTTGGGAAAAAAAACAAAAAAAAAAATTTAGAAAAAAAAAAAAAAAATTTGAAAAAAAAACAAAAAAAATTTGGAAAAAAAAAAATTGAAAAAAAAAAAAATTGAAAAAAAACAAAATTTGAGAAAAAAGAATTTGGAAAAAAAATTTTTTTTTAATTAAAAAAAAAAAAAAAAAATTTGAACAAAAAACAAAATTTGAAAAAAAAAAAAAAAAAAATTTGAAAAAAAAAAAATTTGAAAAAACCAAAATTTGAGAAAGAAAACGAAAAAAAAACAAAAATTTGGAAAAAAAAAAAATTTGAAAGAAAAATAATAATTTGAAAAAAAAAAATTTGAGAAAAAAAAAAAAAAAAAAAAAAATTTCAAAAAAAAAAAAAATTTGAGAAAAAAAAAAAAAAAAAAAATTTGGAAAAAAACAAAAACAAATTTGGAAAAAAAAAAATTTTGAAAAAACCAAAATTTGAGAAAGAAAACGAAAAAAAAACAAAAATTTGGAAAAAAAAAAAAAAATTTTTTAATTAATAAAAAAAAAAAAAAAATTGAAAAATAACAAAATTTGGGAAAAAAAACAAAAAAAAAAAATTTGGAAAAAAAAAAAAATTTGAATAAAACCAAAATTTGACAAAGAAAACGAAAAAAAAACAAAAATTTGGAAAGAAAAAAAAATTTGAAAAAAAAAGAAAAAAAATTTGGAAAAAAAAAAAAAAATTAAAAAAAAAAAAATTTTTTAATTAAAAAAAAAAAAAAAAGTTTGAGAAAAAAAAACAAAAACAAAATTTGGAAAAAAAAAAAATTTGCAAAAAAACAAAATTTGAGAAAAAAAAACGAAAAAAAAAAAATTTGGAAAAAAAAAAAAAAAAATTGGAAAAAAAAAAAAATTTGAATAAAACCAAAATTTGCGAAAGAAAACGAAAAAAAAAAAAATTGGAAAAAAAAAAAAAAATTGTTAATTTGAGAAAAAAAAAATTTGGAAAAAAAAAAAATTTGAAAAAAACCAAAATTTGAGAAAAAAAAAAAATTTGGAAAAAAAAAAAATTGGAAAAAAAACAAAAAAAAAATTTGGAAAAAAAAAAGTTGAGAAAAAAAAAAAATTTGAAAAAAAAAAAAAAAATTGTTAATTTGAGAAAAAAAAAATTTGGAAAAAAAAAAAATTTGAAAAAAACCAAAATTTGAGAAAAAAAAAAAATTTGGAAAAAAAAAAAAAAAATTTGAAAAAAAAACAAAAAAAATTTGGAAAAAAAAAAAATTTGAATAAAACCAAAATTTGAGAAAGAAAACGAAAAAAAAATTTGAGAAAAAAAAACAAAAAAAAAAAAAATTTGGAAAAAAAAAAAAATTGAAAAAAAAAAAAATTCGAAAAAAACCAAATGTTGAGAAAGAAAAAAAAAAACTTGGAAAAAAAAAAAAATTTGAAAAAAAAAATTTGAGAAAAAAAAACAACAAAAAAAATTTGGAAAAAAAAAAAAATTGGAAAAAAAATAATTTGAAAAAAAAAAAATTTGAAAAAAAAAAAAAAAAACTGGAAATTTTTTTTTTTTTTTTAAATTACATAAAAAAAATAATAATTTGAAAAAAACAACATTTGAGAACAAAAAAAAAAAAAATTTGAAAAAAAAACTTTCAGAAAAAAAAAAAAAAAAATTTGAAAAAAAAAATTTGAGAAAAAAAAACAAAAAAAAATTGGAAAAAAAATTTTTGTTTTTTAAATTACAGAAAAAAAAATAATAATTTAAAAAAAAAAAATTTGAGAAAAAAAAAAAAATTTGAAAAAAAAAAATTTGAAAAAAAAAAAATTTGAAATAAAAAAATTTGAAAGAAAAAAATTTGAGAAAAAAAAAATAATAATTTGAAAAAAAAAAAATATGAGAAAAAATAAAAAAAAAAACAAATTTGAGAAAAAAAATTTCAGAAAAAAAAAAAAATTTGAAAAAAAAAAAAATTGAGAAAAAAAAACAAAAAAAAAATTAAAAAAAAAAAAAAAAAAAATTTGGAAAAAAAAAATAAAAAATTTGGAAAAAAAAAAATTTGAAAAAAACCAAAATTTGAGAAAGAAAACGAAAAAAAACAAAAATTTGGAAACAAAAAATTTGAGAAAAAAAAAAAAATAAAAATAAAAAAAAAAAAAAATTCAGAAAAAAAAAACAAAAAAAAAAATCTGGAAAAAAACATTTTTTTTTTAAATTACACAAAAAAAATTTGAAAAAAAAAAAAAAAACTGGAAAGTTTTTTTTTTTATTTTAAATTACATAAAAAAATAATAATTTGAAAAAAACAA
>OX637863.1:31949060-31954060 GCA_951802705.1 Netelia virgata | reverse complement strand
AAAAAACTGGAAATTTTTTTTTTTTATTTTAAATTACATAAAAAAAATAATAATTTGAAAAAAACAACATTTGAGAAAAAAAAAAAAAAAATTTGAAAAAAAAAAAATTTGAGAAAAAAAAAAAAAAAAAAATTTCGAAAAAAAAAAATTGAAAAAAAAAAAAATTTGAAAAAACCAAAATTTGAGAAAGAAAAAGAAAATTTGAAAAAAAAAAAAAAAAAAAATTGGAGAAAAAAAAAAAACATTGGAAAATTTTTTTTTTTTTTAAATTACAGAAAAAAAAATAATAGTTTGAAAAAAAAAAAAATTTGAGAAAAAAAAACAAAAAAATTTGAAAAAAAAAATTTGAGAAAAAAAAAAAAAAAAATTTGAAAAAAAAAAAATTTGAGAAAAAAAAAAAAAAAAATTTGAAAGAAAAAAAAATTTGAGAAAAAAAAAAAAAAAATAAAATTTGAAAACAAAAAAAAATTGAGAATAAAAAATGAAAAAAGAAAAAAGGAAAAAAAAAAAAAAAAATTGGAAAAAAAACAAAAATTTGGAAAATTTTTTTTTTTTTTTTATTTTAAATTACATAGAAAAATTAATAATTTGCAAAAAAAACAACATTTAAGAAAAAAAAAAAAAAAAAAGTTTGGAAAAAAAAAAAATAATTTGAAAAAAAAAAAATTTGAGAAAAAATAAAAAAATAAAAAAATTTGAAAAAAAAATTTGAGAAAAAAAAAAAAATTTGAGAAAAAAATCAAAAAAAAAATTAAAAAAAAAAAAAAAAAAATTTGGAAAAAAAAAATAAAAAATTTGGAAAAAAAAAAATTGAAAAAAAAAAAAAATATTTGGAAAAAAAAAAAATTGGAAAAAAAACATTTTTTTTTAAATTACACAAAAAAAAATAATAATTTGAAAAAAAAAAAATTTGAGAAAAAAAAACAAAAAAAAAAATTTGAAAAAAAAAAAAAAAAATTTGGAAAAAAAAAATAAAAAATTTGGGAAAAAAAAAATTTGGAAAAAACCAAAATTTGAGAAAGAAAACGAAAAAAAACAAAAATTTGGAAAACAAAAATTTGAGAAAAAAAAAAAAAATAAAAATAAAAAAAATTCAGAAAAAAAACAACAAAGAAAATTTGGAAAAAAAAAAAAAATTTGGAAAAAAAAAAAAAAAAAATTTGAAAAAAAAAATTTGAGAAAAAAAAAAAAATTTGAGAAAAAAATCAAAAAAAAAATTAAAAAAAAAAAAAAAAAAATTTGGAAAAAAAAAAATAAAAAATTTGGAAAAAAAAAAATTGAAAAAAAAAAAAAATATTTGGAAAAAAAAAAATTTGGAAAAAAAAAATTTTTTTTTAAATTACACAAAAAAAAATAATAATTTGAAAAAAAAAAAATTTGAGAAAAAAAAACAAAAAAAAAAATTTGAAAAAAAAAAAAATAAAAATAAAAAAAAAAAAAAATTCAGAAAAAAAACAACAAAAAAAATTTGGAAAAAAAAAAAAAAATTTGGAAAAAAAAAAAAAAAAAAAAATTTGGAAAAAAAAAAAATTGAAAAAAAAAAAAAAATTTGAAAAAAAACAAAATTTGAGAAAAAAAAAAAAAAAAAAAAAATTTGAAAAAAAAAAAAAAAAATTTGAGAAAAAAAAAAAAAACATTGGAAATTTTTTTTTTTTTTTTTAAATTGCAGAAAAAAAAATAATAATTTGAAAAAAAAAAAAATTTGAGAAAAAAAAAAAAAAAAATTTGAGAAAAAAAAAAAAAAATTTGAAAAAAAAAAATTTGAGAAAAAAAAAAAAAAACATTGGAAAAATTTTTTTTTTTTTTAAATTACAGAAAAAAAAATAATAATTTGAAAAAAAAAAAAATTTGAGAAAAAAAAACAAAAAAAAAATTTGGAAAAAAAAAAAAAAAAAAAAATTTGAAAAAAAAAATTTGAGAAAAAAAAAAAAAAAAATTTGAGAAAAAAAAAAAAAAAAAAAATTTGGAAAAAAAAAAAATTGAAAAAAAAAAAAAATTTGAAAAAAAACAAAATTTGAGAAAAAAAAAAAAAAAAAAAAAAATTTGAAAAAAAAAAAAAATAAATTTGAGAAAAAAAAAAAAAAACATTGGAAAATTTTTTTTTTTTTTTTTAAATTGCAGAAAAAAAAATAATAATTTGAAAAAAAAAAAAAAAAATTTGAGAAAAAAAAAAAAAACATTGGAAAATTTTTTTTTTTTTTTTTAAATTGCAGAAAAAAAAATAATAATTTGAAAAAAAAAAAAATTTGAGAAAAAAAAAAAAAAAAAATTGAGAAAAAAAAAAAAAAAAAAAATTTCGAAAAAAAAAAAAAATTGAAAAAAAAAAATTTGAGAAAAAAAAAAAAAAAAAAAAAATTTGCGAAAAAAAAAAAACATTGGAAAAAATTTTTTTTTTTTAAATTACAGAAAAAAAAATAATAATTTGAAAAAAAAAAAATTTGAGAAAAAAAAACAAAAAAAAAATTTGGAAAAAAAAAAAAAAAAAAAATTTGAAAAAAAAAATTTGAGAAAAAAAAAAAAAAAATTTGAAAAAAAAAAATTTGAGAAAAAAAAAAAAAACATTGGAAAAATTTTTTTTTTTTTTTTAAATTGCAGAAAAAAAATCAATAATTTGAAAAAAAAAAATTTGAGAAAAAAAAAAAAAAAAAATTTGAGAAAAAAAAAAAAAAAAAAATTTCGAAAAAAAACAAAATTTGAGAATAAAAAATGAAAAAAGAAAAAAGGAAAAAAAAAAAAAAAAATTGGAAAAAAAACAAAAATTTGGAAAATTTTTTTTTTTTTTTTATTTTAAATTACATAAAAAAATTAATAATTTGCAAAAAAAATAACATTTGAGAAAAAAAAAAAAAAAAAAGTTTGGAAAAAAAAAATAAAAAATTTGGAAAAAAAAAAAAAAAAATTTGAAAAAAAAAAAAATTTAAGAAAAAAAAAAAAAAAAAAAAAATTTGAGAAAAAAAAAAAACATTGGAAAATTTTTTTTTTTTTTTAAATTATAGAAAAAAAATAATAATTTGAAAAAAAAAAAAATTTGAGAAAAAAAAACAAAAAAAAAATTTGGAAAAAAAAAAAAAAAAAAAAAATTTGAAAAAAAAAAATTTGAGAAAAAAAAAAAAAAAAATTTGAGAAAAGAAAAAAAAAAAAATTTGGAAAAAAAAAAAATTGAAAAAAAAAAAAAAATTTAAAAAAAACAAAATTTGAGAAAAAAAAAAAAAAAAAAAAAATTTGAAAAAAAAAAAAAAAAATTTGAGAAAAAAAAAAAAAAACATTGGAAAATTTTTTTTTTTTTTTAAATTGCAGAAAAAAAAATAATAATTTGAAAAAAAAAAAATTTGAGAAAAAAAAAAAAAAAAAATTGAGAAAAAAAAAAAAAAAAAAAATTTCGAAAAAAAAAAAATTGAAAAAAAAAAATTTGAGAAAAAAAAAAAAAAAAATTTGAAAAAAAAAATTTGAGAAAAAAAAAAAAAAAAAAAATTTGAGAAAAAAAAAAAACATTGGAAAAAAATTTTTTTTTTTAAATTACAGAAAAAAAAATAATAATTTGAAAAAAAAAAAAATTTGAGAAAAAAAAACAAAAAAAAAATTTGGAAAAAAAAAAAAAAAAAAAATTTGAAAAAAAAATTTGAGAAAAAAAAAAAAAAAATTTGAAAAAAAAAAATTTGAGAAAAAAAAAAAAAACATTGGAAAAATTTTTTTTTTTTTTTTAAATTGCAGAAAAAAAATCAATAATTTGAAAAAAAAAAAATTTGAGAAAAAAAAAAAAAAAAAAATTTCGAAAAAAAACAAAATTTGAGAATAAAAAATGAAAAAAGAAAAAAGGAAAAAAAAAAAAAAAAATTGGAAAAAAAACAAAAATTTGGAAAATTTTTTTTTTTTTTTTATTTTAAATTACATAAAAAAATTAATAATTTGAAAAAAAAACAACATTTGAGAAAAAAAAAAAAAAAAAAGTTTGGAAAAAAAAAATAAAAAATTTGGAAAAAAAAAAAATTTGAAAAAAAACAAAATTTGAGAAAAAAATCAAAAAAAAAATTAAAAAAAAAAAAAAAAAAATTTGGAAAAAAAAAAATTGAAAAAAAAAAAAAATATTTGGAAAAATTTTTTTTTTTTTTTTAAATTGCAGAAAAAAAATCAATAATTTGAAAAAAAAAAAATTTGAGAAAAAAAAAAAAAAAAAAATTTCGAAAAAAAACAAAATTTGAGAATAAAAAATGAAAAAAGAAAAAAGGAAAAAAAAAAAAAAAAATTGGAAAAAAAACAAAAATTTGGAAAATTTTTTTTTTTTTTTTATTTTAAATTACATAAAAAAATTAATAATTTGAAAAAAAAACAACATTTGAGAAAAAAAAAAAAAAAAAAGTTTGGAAAAAAAAAATAAAAAATTTGGAAAAAAAAAAAATTTGAAAAAAAACAAAATTTGAGAAAAAAATCAAAAAAAAAATTAAAAAAAAAAAAAAAAAATTTGGAAAAAAAAAAATTGAAAAAAAAAAAAAATATTTGGAAAAAAAAAATTTGGAAAAAAAACATTTTCTTTTTAAATTACACAAAAAAAAATAATAATTTGAAAAAAAAAAAATTTGAGAAAAAAAAAACAAAAAAAAAAATTTGAAAAAAAAAAAAAAATTTGGAAAAAAAAAATAAAAAATTTGGAAAAAAAAAAAATTTGAAAAAAACCAAAATTTGAGAAAGAAAACGAAAAAAAACAAAAATTTGGAAAACAAAAATTTGAGAAAAAAAAAAAAATAAAAATAAAAAAAAAAAAAAAATCAGAAAAAAACAAAAAAAATTTGGAAAAAAAAAAAAAAAAAATTTGGAAAATTTTATTTTTTTTTTATTTTAAATTACATAAAAAAAATTAATAATTTGCAAAAAAAACAACATTTGAGAAAAAAAAAAAAAAAAAAGTTTGGAAAAAAAATAATAATTTGAAAAAAAAAAAATTTGAGAAAAAATAAAAAAATAAAAAAATTAAAAAAAAAAAATTTCAGAAAAAAAAAAAAATT